>CP135578.1:7727176-7957222 GCA_032401905.1 Swietenia macrophylla | reverse complement strand
AGACTGCCTCTATTTATTGCTGAGCGTGATGCTACTAGTATGAACTTCTGAAACAGAATGCTAAGAAAGAGAGCTACAGCTTACAACAACTAGAAGAAAAAAAAAGGGCACCTGAAAGTGAAAAGAACAGAGAAATATTGGGTGAAAGAATAGAATAAATGCTTTAAGAGGTGAGGAGACAGACTGCTGCAAAAAAAAAGCTGAGGATAGCTAATGAACTTAAAGCATTCAATCTATAGCATCAAAAAAACAAAGAAGAGGGTATGAAGAGACTGCTAAAAAGAAAGACAGGAGGCTGAAAACTGGGAAGCTGAAATACTAAAAAGAAACAGTTTAAGCTGAGGAAAAGAATGCGATTGATTGCAGCGTTGTTTATAGGTGGGAGAAAATGAAAGAGGATTCCAGAACTGAAAATCATTAATAATTTTACTTTTTGATATCTGCTTTAGATTATTTTATCAAAGTTGGTGCCATTTTTGAGGTGCAAAACAAAAATGAAGGCACTATTTATTTCAAAAAAAAAAAAAAACTGGAAAGAACTTGTAACGATGTCAGCAATTAGTCTTCAATATCTCTCTTACTGACAACTAGGGATTTGTCCTTAGTGATATCACGTGTTCTTGTTAATTGATTTTATGAACCCAAGAATGAACAGGCAAGCTTATTTTTGTTTTTCTTTTTGAAACTTTCCCAAGTTTGTCACTAGTCATTGCTTTTCTCTTAGAGATGTAACTTTCAATCTCTCTTTGAGTTACCAGTTGGCTATTTAATCATATAGTTTGAAACATTGATAAGTATAAATCACAAAAATGAATCAAAATGACCCATCAGAAGGCAAGTTCTGAACAGCCTGCCTGCCAAAATCAAGCTGGGAGATAGAATTTTGGATTAGTGGACTTGAACGATTTGCAATAAACTTTGATGTTTTTTGCTAAGCATGATTAATAATGAGTCTTTCCGGCAAGCTACTTGAAGGAAGAGATCACTTACTTTTAGACTTTCACAATGAACATACAGGTCTCATTTCTTTCCCTCCACAATTTTCTTAACTTGAATTTGCTTTATTTTCAATCATTTCTGACAAATCTTCAGAATGAATGCCAATGTAACATTGAGTCAGAAAAATTTATGATACAGATGTGGACAACTTTCTTCCCAAAGATTATCTACTCTGAACCCATTTGATAGTAAGTATAAGATTGCATTATTTGAAATAGTATGAACTAAATTGAATTGTAATTAATTAAAATAGATAAAATTTAATATAGTTCTATGTTTAGTGTTATTTTAAATTAAATGTATATAAAATATTTTTTTATTACTATATTCATTTATAATTTATTTAATTTATTAAAAATCAATTTAAGATTAACTAAAAGATTGGCATAAGTTCACTATTGACTGGATTGATTTGCATAAAATACAAACTAATCTAATGAGTGGCTATTATACAGAATCTTTTTCTATGAAAGTATTGATGCATGTAAGAGTTTTAAAATATGGTGGGGGTGGTTTGCTTAAACTTTAGATTTTGACTCAAAACAATGGTAGCAATTTTATATCATTAATTTATATAAATTTAATGGTTAGAAAAGTCAATAAATAATTTTAATTTCTGTCTTTCTTACTTATCTTTAAATTGTATGGATCAATGATTTAAATTGATGCCTCAAAGTGAAAAAAAAAAATTTAAGGGAATTTCACCCTTTAAATATTAGGTCTATATGTATATAATATTTGTATAAAAAAAAATATTAATATTATTTTATATTTAAAAATATTACACAAAAATTTTACAATTGAATTTTGAATAAGATGTTGCAATAATTTTATTATAGTAAAGTACTATCAAAATTGATAGATATTTAATGTCTGTTGGCAGTGTTAATTAACACTATATAAGTAATAAATTGAAAATATAATTACTATCTATATTTTTGGCTTTAATCATATATAAGTGCTAATCAAATTTAACTAATATTAGAGTTACTTTTTTTTAAAAAAAATTATTTTATAATTACTTACTAATTAAAAGTATTTAAAATACTTTATAGGTATGAATAAGTATTTTAATAAATTTTTCTAAAAATAGTAAAAAAAAAAGGTTAAAGTACATAATTGCTTATGCATTTTAGCACTAAAACGAACATTAATTTGTAATTAAAAAATTAAATTATTGCTTTTAATTATTTTTTGAACAAATATTTAATTGAACCCTAGGATTAGAACATTTTCGCATTTTTTTTTTATAATTTCACTAAAAATCTTTTTGAGCTTGTTTAACTATCAATGTATTTTTAACAAACAACTATCAAACTAAAAAAAAAAAAAAAACCATTCTCAAAGCAAAATAAAGTTAATTTCTATCACTTGTTTGATAAAGTAAATGAGAGCTTTATTGTCTTTAAAGATTAATTAGTTACATAATGATTAGAATGCAAGAAAACTTTGGCCCAACAATTTTGAATTCCCAATTACATTTTCTATTTTCAATTTTGATTAATTTTTAATAGAATAAAAAAAATTATTGTACAACAATTTAAAATAAATGAGGGGCATAATTTTTTTTTTTTTTTTTATATTTTCCTCTTTAGACATAATATTTGTTTTAATTTTTCACATTTTGTAACATATTTTTCTCTTTATAATACCGATTAGATATTGTTTTCTGTGAGCCTATAAATTCAAATAATGCTACAACAATAGCCATTTATCGTATAAACTTTTGATAAAATTCTTATCTAAAACGTTCATAATAAATTAAAAAAATTAATTGTTATTTAATACTTTTTGAAAAATAATTAAATAAAAAAAAATGCAACAACCCAGGAGCTTATCATAGGTCCAACCACTGGCGGGCTGCTGAGTGGACTTGGACTCGAATTCGATTCAACTTTCAATTGGGCCTCAGTGCTATGGACCAACCCAATTGGTTATTTTATTTCTTGCATGTACAGATGCCAATGCTCATAGGAATGGCAGGTTTTTCGTGAGATCCGGCCCGTTCGAGTCAGAAAATAAGATCATATTTATCTTTATTTTCAAAAATAAATAGAAAAATTAAGCTTAATTATTGCAAAAACTTGTTTAATATTCTCAAATACGGAAAATAAATCTTAATTTAATGAAAAATAAAAATATTAATAAAAATCTTAACAAGACTTTCTAAATACCTAAAACTCCAATACTTTTTTTTTTTTTTAAAATAGCTTAAGTTCCTAAGACTTTAGTGTAGGCTTTTAGAAATGACAAGTTTAAAAATTTTCTGCTGCATTTTAATTTTAGTTAGAAACAAGGACTTCATTGTAAATTGCTCAACATTAAAAACCCTAATTGATTCACCGCTCACATATATAAATACCTCTTATAGCTCGCGCTCTGCTCTCACTCAGCCTCGCTTGGCATTTTCGATCTCTCAAAACCCTAGCTATAGCGGCAACCCTTTCATCAGCACAAATCCAAAATGGCAGAAAGAGGAGGCGAGCGCGGATCATTCGGTCGCGGCTTCGGTCGTGGACGCGGTGATCGCGGTGGTCCTCGTGGGCGCCGCCGCGCTGGACGAAAAGAAGAAGAAGAAAGGTGGGTGCCGGTCACCAAACTCGGCCGTTTAGTGAAAGAAGGAAAGATCAGAAGCGTGGAGCAAATATATTTGCACTCCCTCCCAATCAAGGAATACCAAATTATTGACCAGCTCATTGGTCCCTCTTTGAAGGATGAGGTCATGAAAATTATGCCGGTTCAGAAGCAGACACGTGCCGGTCAGAGGACAAGGTTCAAGGCTTTCGTTGTCGTCGGTGACGGTAACGGCCACGTGGGTCTTGGAGTTAAATGCTCAAAGGAAGTCGCCACTGCTATTCGGGGCGCTATTATATTGGCCAAGCTGTCAGTTATCCCCGTAAGAAGAGGTTATTGGGGTAACAAGATCGGAAAACCACACACCGTCCCGTGTAAGGTGACTGGTAAGTGTGGTAGTGTTACCGTGAGAATGGTTCCGGCCCCTCGTGGTGCTGGTATCGTGGCTGCTAGGGTTCCGAAGAAGGTCCTCCAGTTTGCTGGTATTGAGGATGTTTTCACTTCCTCTCGTGGATCCACCAAGACCCTGGGAAACTTTGTCAAGGTTTAGATTTCACTAATCTCCTTTTAACATAAATTTCTTTAAGTGGCTTTCATTTGTCTAAACATTTGTGCAATATTTCATTTTTTTAATTTGTTTAAATGGGTTTGCTGGGCAATATTTTGACGGCTTATGATATCTATTGTATGTTTGGTGATAGGAATTTAATGTTTCAAATAGGTTTTTCTCTTCCAAGACTAAAGATATGTTTAATCTATGAATGACAAAGAAAATTTTTGTGTAAATTTGATGGCACGGTGCTTGCTTCTCTGATATTTAATGGGCATGATTTTGCTGTTCTGCTTGTAGTATTGTGTACTTGAGTTCATACGATTGGTGGCTAGTCGCGTTGCTTATAATGGAGGTCCTAAATGTTCCAACAAGTCTCTCTGCGATTAAGTAATTAATGATTGACTAGACATACTTAGACCGCAGCTGCTCACTGCATATGTGGTTGGGTTTTTGATGAACCTTGCAAATGGTCATCTTGATTAAGTTTCACATTTGGAAAGTTGTATAATGTTTGTTTATCTATCAGCTGGCTTGTTTACTTGTTCATGCTTTGGAAATGGATGTTGTTGTTGTTGTTGTGTTATTCATCTACACTGGAAATTATTTATTTGTTGTTTAAAGATTCTTTGGTTTTATGCTGAGATTGTGAAGCTTTTTTTACATAGTTTTACCTTGTTATTCTAATAATATACCCTTTCATTGTTAGATTTTTAATTTTGTTGTTTGGATCTGCCTCCTAATTACTACAAGAAATTGTTTTTGGGTGAACATTAGTAAAGTAAAGCTATGTCTATTTACAATTACTACAACAATTTTGTTATTAATCTGCTGGATACTATTGGCTTTTTGTAAAAGAACTTATGTGGGTGTATGATGAATCATCTTTTTTTTTTTCTTTGGATCCGCAGGCAACATTTGATTGTTTGTTGAAGACTTATGGATTCCTGACACCAGACTTTTGGAGGGAGACGCGCTTTGTGAAATCACCATTCCAAGAGTACACAGATCTTTTGGCAAAGCCCACCGGCAAGTTACTCATTGCAGAAGACCATGGAGTTGATGCTTAAGGAGCTACCCGACAAGAGTATTGGTATAGCTTTGCCCGTTACAATCTTATTTTGTTACTTGCTCTTTGCAGGACTAGTATGTTGCTATTTTGGAACAGTTGTTTGTTTTTAAAGTTTTGATATCAAGAGTATGCTCGAATTTGAATGGATGGTTTTTTAATTTCTATGGTCTAAGTGGGATCATTTGTTTTCTTTTCAATTGTTAGTTTTTTTTCTTGAATCTGTTATTTGTCATTGGTATTATGATGTAGTGTGCAAAATTCAACTGATTTTACAGGACAATTTGGAGAAGTTACAAGTTTGTGCGTTTGTTCACTGAATATACAGCAGAACAAGGGCAACTAACTATTATCGAAATGCGTCAATCTGTAATTGATAAAGTCAGGCCTAATTATCTTTGAGTTGTGAATATTGTCATGTGCCATCGGAAGCCAAGATCACAACACAACTAATGTATGGGTTTCTTGTGAAAAAGATTGTATAATTCTAAATGAAAGTTTCATGTATTAAACTGCTTTAAAATTCAAAATTTTTAATATTAAATTAATATTTATTAAACATAATGAGTAAGAATATAGGATATAATTTTGTAATACATGTGTGCGAATTGTTTATAGATTAAATAAATGCATATTTTATGAATTAAAAATAATTAAGGAAACAAATACATGTGCACAATACATAATATTAGATTAGATGATAATACTCTTTAATGACTTTAAATATAATATTAATATGTAATGACTTCAAATTAAATGGTTATTCTCGTAAATTAATTAAATTAGATTGAGTTGTATACAGTATATTTTATTAAATTTACTACAATAATATGTTTGGTGTAATAAAAAAATTTTAGATAACATGATTCTATCATGTTAACATAATTGTATAGCAAAATAATTTAATTAATAATATAAAAAAAATTTTATTTATTAATGATGAATAAAATTTTTTTTAAGTAAATTGAATAAATTTTTTTATTTTATTAATTAAATAGTTCTATCACATCAATTATACTGATGATACAATAATACTGTCTTATCTCAAATTTTTTAATAATACAATAGTAAATTAAATTTGTATTTAAATTATTTTTATTATTTATATTAATTGATATTATATTTAACTATATATTTTAAAATTAAAATATTTTAATATTAAATTATTATTATTATTATTATATTTTATGATAATAAAATCATATGTAATTATTAATACTAGATAGTTAAAAATATAAAAATACTAGATTTATATTTGCTTTTGATCAAATATGAGATTATTTATTCATTTAATTATTTTTTTAGCTCAGGCCAGTATGGTTGACCAAACACACACCCTTATTGCCCTAAACCTTCATTTTTGCCTAGCTCTCTTACCATCTAATTATTTTTATCTGTATATATTTTCTTCCTCAATTTCTTTTATTTATGGCCTATTGATGATTTTAGATGATGTTGTCCTCCTACTAAACCACAGTACTAACAAATATTTTAAACTTCATGTGGGTGAAAATTTTTAGTTCATTTTTATTTTAATATTTTTTTTACTTAATATTTTATCATAAATACTGAGCTATTTCATCTCATTAAATTTAATAATATATAAAAAAACAAATTCTACATTTTACTTTAAATTTCTATTTTTGAATTAAATAAAATAAAAATTATAGTTTTAAAATTTAAATTTAAAAATATACTGAATATCCAACAACCAATCTCTAAAACGAATACGTAATAATATCAAACTGTTATTTAATAGATTTATTGATATATATATATATATTATAAATTATTAGGACAATTATATTGAATTTTAAACAAATTAATTCGAAATTAAGGATTAGTCAAACAATTCATAATTGGTTAACTAATTTTTTGTATATTCTGGAAACTAATTTATTTGTGTGAGTTGACTCAGTTATGACTTGGTCTCGTAATAGCGGGTAAATTTGCCTTTTAACAATATGAAAATGCGTATGAAATTGACTCATTATTGACGACGCCTTGCCGGTGCTCTCCAGAATTTGGGATTCCGCGGCTTTTACTCAACGCAGATTCCCCAACATTGAAAAATCCAATTCACAGAGATACAAGGAATTCAAATTTTTGGTTATATAAATTTTCTATTGTTTCTCAGAAGTATTACCGAATTATTTTCTGAAAATTGAATGGGGACTCCACAATTCCCTAATCTTGGAAAACATTGCTGTCTCGCCGATTGCAAGCAGATCGATTTCTTGCCTTTCACTTGCGATTGCTGCCACCAGGTATCATTTTCAGATTTATATGTGATTCTCGGGCAAATTGTTGTATTTGATTAATGCTTGATTTATATTTTATGTAATTTTGGTCTTCAAAGTGGGATTGTTGAAAAATACGGGGAAATGAAATTTGGGCTTCTGATGATAGTTTTAAATTGATTCGAATTTTGTGTATTCTGTTTGGTCAACGACAGCGTGGATGAACTCTGCATGTTAAGATCGATTGCTATGGTGTCATCTAAATAAAAAAGGCATGCATTCTCTCTTAAGTCTTTTTTATCTTTAGCTTTTAAGGATCTAGTAATAGATAAGTATAATAGAGAACGAAAGATTGAGATTTTACTTGGGCTCATATTTTTTCAATCTTTTAACAAATAACATTTAGTTAAGTATGTAAAAAATAAGAGAGGATCCTTGTCCCGAAAAAAAAAATATGAATTGAAGTCTTTTTAGTTTCAACATTTAACACCTGTTATCATATTCTGAAAACAATATATTGAGAACAAATATAATGAAAAAATCATTTGAGTGATTGAGTCTTTTATTTTCAAGATTTGACAAAGATATAATGTTTTGAAAATAATTTTTTGATTTTGTTTTACTGAAAAAAAAGAAACATTTTTTGGTTATGTTTTTAAGTTTAATTCTGTTAGTATGTTTGGAACTTTTACGTGGTAACTTTAAATAAAATTTTTTAACAATTGTTATGTATACAAGAAATTTAGCATTCCATAATTAGATAGTATTATTAACCATACAAATACAATAATAAAGTTGTTGTTTAAATAAGAGATTTTGCCTTCTACAGAATTTAGGTAACTGTGCATACGAAAAATCTCCAAATTATTTGGGACAAAATCACAAATAAAGATTAAAATATTCTCTATGAAAATGGGATTGCTAACTTCTTCCTAAATACAAGGAGCGAATAATTGTAAAAATTTCTCTATCAAATATTTAGAAAATATACTTACATAGAATTTTTTTAATATTAATATGGAGAAATTAAGAAGTTGTGAGTGATTGAGAAGGATTAAGTTAGGATAAGAAAATAAAGTGAGAAAGTCACCTATTTATTGGGAAGGATGTTAAATTTTAATGCAAATTAGATTGTCACCCATATTCATTGTTGTCCACTTTTAATGTCGGTTGCCTACAATACATGCTTCAATTTGCATGAGGCGACTACAAATTTAAATGCAACCACCTCACACAACCAATCATGCAATATTCTTTCATTTATCATAATGAATTCTTTTATCATTGCCTAAAATAATCATCAATAAAAAACACAAAGTACTTTACTTCTCTTAGGGACATAACTAGTGCTTGCCAAATATTTAAATGAATTAACTCTAAAATGTTTTTGTTTCTAAAGCTAGATGTGCTAAAATTTAATTTTTGTTGCTTGCTAACAACACGTTTACAAAATGGCAGAGTCACCATTTTGAGACCAAGAAGAAGTTTTTATTGTTAGAGAATTTCAAACCTCATTGTGACATATATCCGAACTTTTAATGCCACATTATTGTTGGTTTTTCTCTAGAATTTGTTAATTTAACTAGTGCCTTTACTTCTTATAGTGTTTCTCTTTGTAGTATGTGCAAATTTGCGGCTACTTTTTATGCCTCCATGATTACGAGCATACTCTTTTCTATCTTCATAATACCATTTTGATTGTGAGTTTTGCACCCATTTCTATCCAATTATCCTTGAGATAATAGATTCTTCTTGAAATTCTTCACATGGCCATCTTTTTGTGACATAGCAAAAACATAAATAGTATGTAATACTAAGGTAGGAAAAATGATGTGAAAACATTATTAATTCTCAATCAAGACTCCAAATGGATAGCAATATCTAAGTGAATGAAAATTTGGTCTCCTTTCCAATAAATAGGCAATTTTTTCACTTAATTTTTTATCCTAATTTAATCCTTCTCAGTCCCTCTCCATCTCACAGTTTATCAATTTCTTTCCAAATAATATTTAAAAAAAAAACTATTTGATTCTATTTTCTAAATTTGAGAGAGAGAGAGTTCTTCAATTATTCTCTCATTGTATTTAGAAAGAAATTGTAATCTCATATTTTTTGTAGTAAATTCTTTTATTCTTATCCGTGGTTTTTTACTCTAATTAATTTGAATGTTTTTCACACAAATTTATGAGTTATTTACTTTCATCTTCATTATTTATCATTGTTATATGGTAAGTAAAACTACCTAAATATGATAGAAGTAAGCCTTTTATTTATTTAACATGTTTATTCTTATGATTATATAATAAGTATAGCCACCTAAATAGTGTAGAAGGTTAAGTTTTTTATTTACAAAATATTTTTATTGTTGTATTTGTATGATTGGCAATGCTACTTTATTATGGATATACATAGTAATTTTTTTTGAATTTCACTTAAAACTATAGATAAAATATCTTGACAAGTGGTATCAAAGTACTAAGTTGTTGTAACTTGTTCACAAAGATACTATTTAAGTACATGGCACTGTTTATATACATGTAAACTAATAGAAGTTAGTTCAAGTAGATCGAAACTATAGTGGAGTTTGAAATTAAGAATTTCAACGAGAGTACTTTCTTGTTGTGGAAGATAATGATTAAGGCAATTCTAAGAAAAATAAGTGTCTAGCGCTATTAAAGAAAAATCCAGGTTGTTATAACTTGTTCATAGAGGTACTATTCATATACATGGTTCTATTCATAAACATGAAATAGTATATGCTCATTTGAGTATATCGGCACTATAGCGATAAAGTTTGAAATCAAAAGTTCAACATGAGTAATTTCTTGTTATAGAAGATAAAGATGGAGATAAAGATAATTATGAGAAAAGATAAGGGCTAGCGGCTATTAAATATAGACTAGCAAATATCATAGATGATAAGTGGAATAAAATGAACAAAGATGCAAAAATTGATCTTCATTTAGCATTAGTTGACGAGGTATTATCAAGCATTGTAAAGAAGTAGACGATAAAGGTTATATGGGATGCTCTTACAAAATTGTATGAGGTAAAATTATTTCACAATAGGATTTTTTTTTTAAGAGAAAACTCTACACTCTTTGAATTTCAGAATCAATGATTGTGATGAAGCACATCAATGCTCTAAAAACTCCTTTTTTCTCAACTCATACTGTTGGTTTATGAAATAAAAGAAAGTGAAAGTGCGAAGCTGCTGCTTCAAAGCCTACTAGACTTATATGATCAACTTGTCATCAATTTGACAATTCAAGGCAGTCAAATTTTCAGCTAGTAAGAGATCGCCACCAACTTTTTATTGTTGGCCACCCTCTTCAATTTCCAATTTTGACTTCAATTTGTCTACTTCAATTTTCAATTTCGGCTTCAATTTGCATAATCCAATGATGTTGTTCAATCTTGATTTATAAAGCAGAAAACTGTTTTGGAAAACAATACCAATCAGCTCCTCACCTTATAATGAACATATTTTTGTTGTTTGGCGAAGTTAAGAACTGTAAATCTTCTGTTTGGAGTTCCTAAGCTATATTCAGTACTCCTGTTTGTTGGGTTTGTGCTAATGGTAGATGTTGAAACTTGACAGGTATTTTGTTTGGAGCATAGAAGCTACAAACAGCACCAATGTCCAAAAGCTGAAAGACATGATGTAACGGTTGTTATATGTCCCCTTTGTGCTAAAGGAGTTCGCCTGAGTCCCGATGAAAACCCATACATTACTTGGGAGAATCATGTTAATTCTGATTGTGATCCATCAAACTATGATAAAGTCACAAATAAGAGAAAGTGTCCAGTCCGTGGCTGCAGGGAGGTTTTAGTGTTCTCAAACACAATCAAGTGTAGGGATTGCACCATGGACCATTGTTTGAAGCATCGGTTTGGACCTGATCATGATTGTCCCGGACCGAAGAAACCTGACACTGGTTTTGCATTTATGAATCTTTTAAATAAGAGTAGAAAAGAAGATACGAAATCCAAACAATCTACAACCCCTTCTTCACCCAAGTGGACGACAAGTTTTCTTAGTGCAGCTTCAAGCTTCCGGGCATCAGCTGAAGCAGGCATGTCAAAGTTGAGTAATGAAATTAGCCAAAAATTGCAGATAGCAAAGGATGGAGCAGGGCAGAGCAGCAGCAGTGGTACTGGTGGAACAGAGTTGTGTCCTCAATGTGGGGCAAAGTTTTCCTCTGTCACAACTCTAATACAGCATGTTGAGAAAGTTCATGATAGGAGTGGCAGTCGACCTTTCGCAAAGGTGTCAGTAGATGTATGTCCCAAGTGTAGTAGAGGATTTCGTGATGCAGTGGCCCTTGTGGAGCATGTTGAGAGGGACCATGGTGGTACTTCAAAAGCTTAGAGAGATTTCGTTGTCAAAACAATAGATTATATATCTGGAAGAAGTCATTGCAATTGTGGTGCACGTTGCTTTCATTGATCTGAGGCCGGACAAATGTAAAGAACATTTAGTAGTAGTGTCTTGAATTGAACATACGATACAAAGTTTTCTTCTTTGATTGGTCTTGCTGACAGCCAAAGTAATGTTATACCTTTTTTATGTTCATGAATTTTGTGGTTTCTATTAATTTTCTTCTCAATTGTGGAGATAGTTTGGACTCTTTCTTTTGCTTCAAAAGTTTATTTTATCTTATGATGTTGGTGCTGTTTATTTTACTTGCCAATTTTGCTTATTGTTAAACTCAGCTGCATGCTTTTCTTTTGAATTGTTAAATCATATTTATTATTATTTCCAGAACGGGAAACTGGTTTCTGAGACTGACTCTGGGAGTCTGGTTAGCCCAGCATTCAGGATTGGGATATGATATAGAAAGATCACAGGCATTCTTGATTCCTCACTTCACCTATTATAGTGTTGCTGAAAAATATGAATTATAACATGCTTTAAAGCTTACCGGTGTCAGTAAAATCAGTATCCGTGGTCTGGTTTCATTTTTTATCTTCGGTTAAATCCCAGTTCAATTGTGTTACCTTCTGTGCCATAGTTTACATGAAACAGCCTAGTTGATCTACACAAAAAGCTTGACCATGTATTTTTTTTTTTTTTTATAGTATTTCTACAGAAAATACCCTACATTATTTAATTTCCAGAAGAGCTGAAAGTTCTTGCAGCTTTTTTGCCTCATGAATCACAGCTACTTGTGTTGGTGGGATAAGGAAGCACTTGATTTCTTCGATCTCAAAAGGGGGAAAATGATACAACTTAGGTGGACGATTTGTATCTTCATTTTGTATTATCAATTGTTTCTCTGCTAATTATTGCTTGAGTTTTCTTTAAGGTACAGGAAATGGGTTGCAGCCAAATCATTTCCATTCCTCCATTAACATACTTTTTATTTATTTTCTTTGTCATGCCTTTTTGGACCATCGTTTCTTTTGTCTTTAACATAATAATATACCTTTGTTGACATTTGGTCATGTACCATAATATTATATACTTCTTATATCTAGCAATCCTGTGGGAAAATGTATTTTTACTACTCAACTAATTTGAAAATAAAATCCTTTATTACTGTATATGATAACTCAGATTAGCAAGTAATACAGTTGAATTTTTTTACAAACTCTGTAAGGATCTTGGGATTTATTCATTCGTTTTATTTAAACCTTAATTTAATAATAATTCAATAATGAGTTTTGATTTGGTCATATCATAATATTAGTTAATGGATTAAAATAAATTAAGGGTCGAGAATTTTATTCCTAAATTGTGTTAAAAATATAAAGTAAGTTTTCGTAAGTATAAATTCAACAGGAATATTGTTAACCGAAATTACTCAAATAAGTCATAAATAAATTTAAAAAAGAAAAGGAAAACCAGCCATGACATGCAATTAAAATTTCTAAAAATAATAGCATTGGATTACGTGGGCGTGGGTACCACAGGTGTTAGTGTAACGTTGAAGTTGAACGTGTGGAATTGTTCAACTCAATTTCAAATATATGCGTTACTGGCAGGCAGGCAGGCAGGCAGGCCCTGGCGGTCGGATATGAACTTATAAGGCATCAAAACGCAATATTTTTCTGCCAGACAAAGCTTTTAAACGACCCGGAATTTTGAGAGTTTCTTTCATTTTGTTTGTTTATTTATTCTCTTTTTTTTTTTTCAGAGAGAGAGAGAGAGAGAGAGAAATTAGATGGCATAATTTAGCGGTATGGGGGAGATGCTGGAAATTCGGTACATTTTTTTCATGGCTTAGAGAGGTTTTCAGTTTCTGGTCATCTGTTCAAGGTATTCTCTCAGGTGACTTTTTTTCTTTTTGAATTTTGATCTTGACATCGTCAAATTTAATCCTGTTTGCATTGCTTTCAAAGTTTTGAAGGTGTTTGTGTTGTTAATAATCATATTTCTTAACACTTGAAGCAGCTTTTCGAGAGTTTTTGATCTATTTTGTTAATATTTTGGGTTACATTTTGTTTCCTTTAATCACCCATATTGTTAACATTATTATAAGTTGTGATAATAAATTCAGTTTTGTTAGTACGTATCGAAATTTGATTCAGTTTTGTGGTTTTTACAGTCCCCTTTATTTGATTTTGAATCGACATTGTATAGTTTGAAACCCATTTTCTTGATTTTATCATAGCCTTTCACAAATGTGTACAATATTGTTCATAGTTTTCTGAATTTGATGTAGTTTTGTGGTTTTGGAAGATCCTTTTGTTGGATTTGCAATCCACATTGTTTTATTTTGAATTTGATTTGGAGGTAAAGTGACCACAAATTGTTGCTTACAGGCTGGTTATTAAACTTGAGAGGTCTCTTGAGCTTTTCTTTCCCTTCTTGGTACTAAGGTCGAGATTTTTATTGGACTAGAGGGGAAAGAAAGCACAAATTTGAGGAACAACAAAATTTTTAGTATCCTTGCACTGTCTGGATACAAAAATGAACGTAATTTCAGGCGTGATTTCAAGGAAAGTTTTGCCTGCATGTGGCAGCCTTTGTTTCTTTTGCCCTGCAATGAGAGCCAGGTCTAGGCAGCCTGTCAAGAGGTACAAGAAGCTGATCGCCGATATATTTCCCCATAACCAGGTTTTTTTTTTTTTTTTTTGGTTGGAGTTATTCAGTTTTTTGTACTTAAAATTATTTGCCTGTTCTTTATACTCATTGTCATTGCCATATTTGTGGGTTATTTTCAATGATGAAGCATTAAAGGCAAAAAGAAGTTATATCTTATCGTGCTTGCTGTTTATGGTTCTTCATTGTGTTAATGAATACCACCATAGTTCACTTGAGGATATGTCTAATACCCTTTCCATTAACCAATTGAATACAACAATTGGCTGAGTTGTAGTTTGCAGGGGATTGAAATTTAGGGAAAGTTTTGTTTCCTTTTTGATGAACTTGGTTATCTATTAATCAAAGAACTTGCAATAATTATTACTTAGCTTCTTCCTTTATTTTATGAAAAAGGAGTTAGTTGGTGTACTAAATAAAGCCTTAAACTTTGTATTTTTCTCTTTTTTTGACACATGGTTTCATCAAGCATGCAGGAAGATGAAAAATGAAAAACCATTTGTGGCACAAGAGCTATTCTACTATATTGTAGCTTGCCTTTGTTTTAATTTTTCTTTTCTAATTATTTTTGTACTAAACAGATGTCATTTAACTCTTTTCTCTATATTTTAATAGGAAGAAGGACCCAATGATCGGAAGATAGGAAAATTATGTGAATATGCTAACAAAAATCCTTTACGCATTCCAAAGGTATATATTATTTCACACAAGTGTCAAAATAATTTTTATTTTATTTGCATATTATGATCATAATATTTTTAGGAATTGTATCCGTGAGGAGGATTTATTAGTTGGATACAATTTATTGTGATTGTTTTATTCATATTGGCATTCAGCTATACCATTTTAATGACCAAATACTCAGTATTGATCTTTTTGTTTCTTTTTTTTTTTATTATTGAACTTTTCTGTCCCTTTTATACTTGTCTTTTTCTTGCATCAAAGTGTTACAAATATATTTCTAGTCAACTAGAACTTAAATTTAGAAGTTATGCAAGTAAAAGACTCTTAAATTATTTCATATATTCCTGCATGCTAGACTCTACTGGTTTTAATTGTCATCTTTCATGCAATACTTTTGTTGTTTAGTGACCAAATTACTTAATCATTCTTAATATGAGTTGCAATTGTTGCTCCATTATTAATAGTTGGATATTTGGTTGTTTGGTGATCAGATCACAACCTCTCTTGAGCAAAAGTGCTACAAGGAATTAAGAAGTGAGAACTTTCAATCAGCAAAAATTGTTATGTGCATTTATAGGAAATTTTTGATCTCTTGTAAGGAGCAAATGTAAGTTTATCCTTCCCTTTGTTCTCTCTGCTTTGGTTTTTGTCCGGTAAAAGTTTTCACTTCAATACTTCATAATATGTTTTATGGCTGATTTATAACCTCTGATAATCTCCCAGGCCTTTGTTCGCTAGTAGCTTACTAAGCGTCATACATACTCTTCTCGATCAAACACGGCAAGATGAAATACAAATTATAGGATGTCTGACTCTTTATGACTTTGTAACTAATCAGGTCAGGCGTTTGGTTTCTCTTGACATGCAAGAATATGGCACGATACACGATATCCTACTTCACTTTTACCTTGGTTTTAAGCGTGGAACTTTCTTTTCATGGGTATCCTAAAATTGTTGCATCATACCGAATTTTGCAGAAAGATGGGACTTACATGTTTAACTTAGAAGGCTTTATTCCAAAACTGTGTCAGTTAGCTCAAGAAGCTGGGGAAGATGAAAGAGCAAAAAGTATACGTTCAGCTGGGCTGCAAGCCCTTTCTTCTATGGTAAGCAATTTCATGTTGCTGCTGTTCTTATTCAAATACATAAAGCATTCACCTTTCGTTAGGCTGCCTGGAAAAAGAGAAAAGGATAATGGGGTTTTCAATCAAATTTAAAACTTTGAAATTTCCACCTCCTTTCTTATCATTTTCGTCATAAAATGAATGGATGATACCAAGGTCTACCATTTGATAGTTATTAACTTGTTAGCTGTGTCAGCAAGAAGAAATATCTGTGAAGTGTTTGAAGGAGACCCACTTAATCAATTGTGAAAATTACTTGTCCCGTACTTTCTCCCAATTTCTTCCGTAACTTTGGATAATGACCAAATGCAAGTACAATTGAAATTTGAAACTTATTATTTTAGTTCGATCATTTAAGGGCATTAATCCATAGTACCTTTAAGCATTGTTAAGATTGTGTCAATATGTTGTATCTTAAAAAGCCTACTTGGACTTGTAAAAGAAAAGGAAGAATTTAAAGAAATAAAATGGCCTCAACTTTCTATCATCTTTCTACTCAGTATTGCTACTACCTTTTCAATCTAAAACCATATAGCTTACAAGTTTCACTCTTTTATATTTTTTACTTTTCCTTAAATGTAGAGAGCATGACAAGGTAAGAAGAATCTGGTCTATGAAATTTTCTAGGCAAAAAGTTAAGAGAGTAGCTTTCATAATATGCTGAGAGAGTCTATTTTTGAACAGAGGAACTAACTTACTCCATTGCATTATTGTACTTAACCAGGCATATAATGTGTGACTCCGAGCTAATAGGGAAAGTAACCATTTTCTAATTAGTGTAGAAATAGAAATAGAATGAATCATGTCTTGTAGAAGTAGGAATACAAATTCAATGATTGTACATTGTTTGATTTGGATTTGGATTTGGATCCCTGGTAAGAGTTATGGTAACCCTGTTCCAGCTGTTACAATATTTTTGATGATTCAGAAAGATTGACGATTCAAAACGGAGATGGTGCTAATGGTTATAAAGAATAACTGTCCATTTAGTGAGTGCTAATAGAGTGGAGTGAATAAATGTGTCTTTGTGTTGCATTTGGAGTAGTCTTGTGGAGTGCATGGATGTAACCATAGGTAAGATGCTGATCTCTTATGTAAAATAGCCACTTACCCCTATCCAAAGATATTTTCGTAATATGCATAGTTTGGTCATGTTGATTCAAGTGAGAGTTTGTTAGTACTGAGGGAGCATTTAGGGGGTGGGTACAAGTATTACATAGGTAGCCCGTGTCACTTTATGTTAAATTTAAAAGTTGAAGATGCTAGATATTGTGTAAATACTTATCTCAAGTCTTCCCTTCACTTGTTGAACCCTGGATGTGGATCTTGACACCAAATGCAGTTACTCCTAACTTGGCAGGCCTCAGGCTTGGAATTTAGACTACTGCTTCTCAAAATAGGTTCAGTTAGAGAGTCTACTTGGAATTTATCTCAATACTGAGTCCTCTGCTTGTGCATAGAATGCTTTAAATGTACAAATGCATGCAACTTTACTTTTGCACATTCTGCTGGGTTTGGGATAGAAGGTGAACATCCTCCTCACCTCAAAGTTCTGCTCGGTGAGTTGGGATTACATTACTAGATCGACATTTGTTACACTGCTTCAAGCATGGATCTTGGATCTGAACTCAGGATGTTTCGTGTGTGTTACATGCTGTGAATGTGTAGCATGATACAGGCCAGTTTCTGTATCTTGTGTGCAGAACAATTTTATGGAGTATCCTATGTGTATAAATCAAAAGCTTGAGTTATTAAATATCCGAGTTCTGGGTGGTTCAGAGTTGGTGCTTTGGTTTAAGCAAAAATATAGGATTGCAGATTACCATAGTTTTACCTTATGTGAGTTTGAAGTATGAAACCATTTGGTTGTCTTCTAATTATCAATTTCTTTTTTCTCCTTTGAAATTGTTAATCCATCATAATTTACGAGGTGCACAGCCGGACATGAAAGACACTTTTAACAGAATTATTTTATTATTGGTTTTAAACCATCCATAAGCAGGTTTGTACTTCATGAGTTCTTGAACATCAAGCGATACCTGGGACTGGCAATGCAAACGAATTTGATTGCATATTACTAAGTGGATAGTTCTACTTAAGATGCTACTAATTGTGTTGGGAATCAAACTGTATCACTTTTTTTTCTTTTGTAGACTGTTTCTAGATCGTCCTGCAAAGACTCTTTAATTATATTATTATTGTTTATTTAACTTAAATATTTAACCCAGTAATTTAATTCAATTATTAAGACATTTTGTATTTTTTATGGTCGTACAGCATTCTGTTTAACTATAAAGCAGATTCACTTGTAGCTAATGAAATGCTGACAGTTATTGTTCTCTGATGCTTATGCTAACGTAGAAATATAAGATATCCGAATGCTCTTAATGGTGGAATATCATCAATCGATGTGAAGTTCTTGGGGTGCTAATAGAGGTCTGAGGTTCAAACCCTACTAACACTGGGTTGACTAGGGGGTTTGGTTTATTTCCATTAAAATTTTGTAAAAGGGAAAAAAAATTTAAATGTGACGCTCAAAAAGTTTTCTGTAGGTTATGTTTTTGCAGTTGCAAAATATGTGTAATTGTGCATCTGTGGTGTCTTTCTCTTCAGTCTATTTTGTTAAACCTAGAAAAATATATTAGATTTTCAAGCTTTTAGATAATATTGTTGGTTTTATATATTTCATTTCACTACACTCATGTTTAATCACTGGCAGATATTGGATTTCTGTGTTCTATTTGCCTTTATAACTCCATTTTTATGCTTGTGGGTACCTCTTTTCCCATTTATGATTTATGTCCTCTTCAATGCAGGTATTCTGAATATAAGAAATTATTCTAATTCAAACCATATTCTATTTTTCTGTGCAGGTTCAGTTTATGGGTGAACATTCTCATATCTCAGTTGAGTTCGACAATGTAAGAATTTTGGACTCCTCTAACTGGTGGTGCAATTTTTCCCCTCCTTGTTATGTTATTTTCTATATTTCTTTTAAATGTATAATTCCTTATTGTATGTTTGCTTTTGCACCGGAAAATCGTTTACAACCTTTTACAATGTTCTCTATTGTGAAGTTCTCTAAAGTTTGTTTTCGCTAGTTTTGGATGGTAGTTAAACAGTTGATCTGCTAGTCCTTTTAAATTCGTCCAAGAACTTTCTGATAGTTGATTATCAAAAACCCTAGCTTAATATTGTAACTTTGTTTTATTAAGTAAATCTTGCACACTTACATATTCATATAGAGTTAGAATAATGAGATTACACTTGCAAAGAAAATGATGGACAGGATATCATTCGCTGCAGAATAACATTCAAGGCAGTTCCAATACCTGCATCTAGCATTATGGTCTTCACAGTCACATGCATTCTGCATCCAGCCTTTTCATAATAACACCATCCATGATTTGTGTGCATGGACGAGGATTGCAACATATGGCAGCTCCCAAAGTCTACGTACAAAAGAAAACATTTTTTTTAAACCCTAATCTCTCATCAACCTAGTGTGAGCAGAGTTTGAACCCCCAGACCTCTTGTACCAACCAAGAGATTTTACAAGTTGAACTAAGTAGCACCACGTGGCACAATGACAACTCTAAATGTATATATTTGTGCTTTTTGTATTATTTAACATGCATGCTAAAATATGATTGTGTTTATTTGCTTGTAGAAGAACTTACTAGCACCCACGGCACAAGGAAGACGACTATAAATGTATATTTTTGTGCTTCTGTATATGCATGCTAAAATACAATTGTGTTTTTTTGCTTCTAGCGGAACTAACTAGCACCCATGGCACCAGGAAGACTATAAATGTATATATTTGTGCTTTTTGTAATAATTATTATGCATGCTAAAATATTGTTGTGCTTATTTGCTTGTAAGAACCACAAGATAACCAATATCAAGCTTGCAAATTTGTGAAAGTTTGATAACAAAATTTACATATCATCCCAAAAATGTTGAACATATATTGGGTCAGAAAAGATGCTTTTTCTCGTTGTTGAGTGTTGTATGTGTGTTATGAGATTCACGTCTTCAAGTGTCTTAACACATCAAATTTTCAGTAGAGGTGGCGTACAAATTGTAACATCTCATTTATTTGCCCTAGTCTGGTTGTCTTACACGTACAAGTGATGACAGAATTATTGGATTATATTCAGTTTCTTTTTTGATTTTCTGAGAAGTTATAATATTATCAAACAGATTGTTTCAGTGGTTTTGGAAAATTATGGAGGTCATCAAAGAAATTCAGAAAACCCTGACCAGAATCAAAGCCGGTGGGTACAAGAAGTGTGCAAAAAAGAGGGTCATGTCTCTCCTTTGCCAGATGTTGAGATAAGGGCCCCTTCTTGGAGGATAGTTGTTGATGAAAAAGGCGAAATAGGCGTGCCACTGTAATTCCTTGGCATGGAATTCTCTGAATACATTTATATGTTTTACTCTTTGTATCATTTTCAAAAATTTGTTTCTTTTCTTCTCACAGAGAAGGGGCACAGAATCCCTGCTTTTGGTCCAGAGTATGTCTGCATAACATGTCCAAGCTGGCAAATGAGGCTACAACTATTCGGCGAGTTCTAGAGTCGTTGTTCCGTTACTTTGATAATGGACATCTGTGGTCTCTTGATAACGGTCTTGCCTACTTAGTATTGAAGGATATGCAGTTTCTAATGGACAATACTGGTACTTTTATAAAATTTAATTTTCATTTGGCATTTTTAATCTATTATAATTATGACTATTTTGGCATTTCATTTTTTTCTTGATCATGATGCTACTCTTTCACTATTCCTTTAGTTTTTAGTTCTACTTAATGATTGGCTGTACAATCTTCTTTTCATTTGTTGCAGGGCAAAATACACACTTTTTGTTGTCCATACTGATTAAGCATCTCGATCATAAAAATGTCCTAAAACAACCAAACATGCAGCTTGACATTGTTAACGTTACCACTGCCCTTTGTGAACATGCAAAAGGTGAGCCCTCTGTAGCAATAATTGGTGCGGTGACAGATGTAATAAGGCATTTGCGAAAGAGCATCCACTGCTCGCTTGATGATGCAAACCTGGGAGCTGATGTAATAAAGTTTAACAGAAACTTTAGAGAATCAGTCGATAAGTGCCTTGTAGAGTTATCATATAAGGTGACACTCGTCCCTCTTATCTGTTACTTTAATACAAAATTTCATGGTTATTGAAACTGGAGATAGGCCTACCTGTTCTGTTGTTTCTCTTTTATTCTGTTTTGGCTGTCTTCAGTTTTAAAGAAATTAAATTTGTCTGTGTAGCTATCAATTTTCTGCGCATTTTTTAAAGAAACTGAAAACACTGAGCTACTATGGCTGAACAGGTTGGAGATGCAGGCCCAATTCTCAACATTCTGGCAGCAATGTTGGAGAACATCTCAACTATTACAGTAATAGCCAGAACCACGATTTCTGCCATTTATCGTGCAGCGCAAATTGTAGCCTCTTTACCAAATTCATCATATCAAAACAAGGCAAGAATGACACTAACTTTTTTTCTATTCATTTATATGTTTGCCTGTTTTGTTTTACTTATGATTCTTCTTTCAGGCATTCCCAGAGGCTTTATTTCATCAGTTACTCCCAGCTATGGTCCATCCAGACCATGAAACACGAGTTGGAGCTCACCGCATATTTTCTGTTGTTCTTGTGCCATCATCAGTTTGTCCACATTTGTGCACAAATAGAACTGAATCAAGGAAGGCAGTAGATCTTCCTCGGGCTCTTTCAAGAACTGTCTCTGTCTTTTCTTCTTCAGCTGCCCTTTTTGACAAGCTAAGAAGGGAGAAATCTATCTCAAGAGATAATGCATATCAAGACAGCAGAGGTAATATTGCTAGTGAGGGACAACCAAGTGGGGTACTTAACAGATTAAAGTCGTCTTATAGTCGAGCATATAGTAGAAAAGGTCCCCCAGCAGCTGCAATGACTGATGGAAATTCTATGAGCAATTTGAAAAAAGCACCAGTAAGTTCTATTGATATCGTCACTGTCTCACATTTTGTAACAATCAAAATAAGTTTGATCTTATAAGTCTTGCATGCTCACACAGCTCACTGGATTTGGTCCAACTAGAAATCCAGTTAGGCCTCTGGGGTGGACACCAGTTTATATTTTTTTTCTTTTCAGACTAGATTTTGAAGATTGAATCCTGGATTTGTTGATTTGTTTGCAATTATGAACTCAAATTAAGTTTCTGATATTGTGTATTGTAGGCTTTTCGAAGGAGTTGGTGGCTGTATCATAATGATGTATTTCTATGACACTAGGCTTAAATCAGAATTCTAAGTTCTCTTACTCATGGAATTAGATTTCTTATTGAGACCCTATATTTTGAATGGATTTGGGCCCAAGTTTTATACATGTATGCTATGGTTGTCATCAAGCAACGCAAAGGCAGCAACTAGTTACTGCCACTAGTCTTTGCAGTCCTCTAAAAGCTGAATGTTTTGACTGTCAACTGTGTAATTAATACCTGATTTTGGACTAATCATTCAACAACTTGTATGTGACTATTAACTGTGTAATTAATACCCGATTTTGGACTAATCATTCAACAACTTTTATGTGACTATTTCTATTTTGTCATTCATCAGGAGGCTAATTCACTAAGGCTGAGCAGCCGACAGATTACTCTCTTGCTTTCATCAATCTGGGCACAGTCCATATCTCCAGCAAATATGCCTGAGAACTATGAAGCAATTGCTCATACATACAGCCTTGTATTGCTGTTCTCTAGAGCCAAGGTAATACTAACATTACATGATTGCAACTTTTTATGGGCATACTGTTGCTCTTGCATTTTTCTTTTTCAGTTTGCTCTTTCATAGATTTTTATTTTACTTTTGTACAGACATCTAGGTCCATATTTTCTTTCTTTCTGTTAAATATATTGTTGCTTTTGCATTTATGATCCACATTTTCAAGATTATATCTATTATTAAAGGCAATCTTTCGCAACCAGGGGGCCACAGTGCAACCAGACAGCCATCCCTATCTTTCTTAAGCAGCCAACATAGTTAATTCTATCATTCACAAAATGACTTCAAAAGTATGAGCATTAGTATCATTTGAGATTTATGGAATTTCATGGTCAGTTTTATCATAAACAACTCTCATATGGGTGTTTAAGCATTAATATCTATTGAGCTTTATGGAATTTCTTGGCCAGTTTTATCATAAACAAGTCTCATATAGGTGTTTAATAATATGTTTAGTGTTTTGTTCTGGGAATTTTCTTTTAAGCATCATTAAAGCTTGACTGCAATCGGGCACATCACAAAATTTGAGTGGTAGGTTAACTCAAAATGGGAAATGTGACTTTAAAAGAAGAAAGTTGAGCTTGTCATTTCTCTGACTTGATTGGAGATTTTCGAGCATAGACTTCTTCCGAATGATAAGGAGTTCTATTTTTCTGGCCTTATTCCTTCAATCCCTTTGCTTTCGTTTGTTTTAGCCCAGCATGTGTTTTATCTTCCTCAGCCGCAGGCAGCCTCATTATAACCTTTTTATGATCACCATAGCTAGTTGATTATTGACAAACACTATGCAAAATTTAGAGATGTCACGTGTGAACTTTGATTGTGAACTGTATCACAATTTCTAAGGAATTTTCGTAATATATCTGATAATATATTCTACTTCAAATGAATGACTGTCTAGTTACTTTATAGTTGACAACGTTTCCCTTGTCCTTATAGGACATATTTTTCCAGTTTTATGACAATTGATTTTGTCTTGCAGAATTCTAGCAATGAGGTTCTTATTCGAAGTTTTCAACTAGCATTTTCCTTGCGCAACATTTCCCTCAATGGAGGTAAGCTCTACATTTATGATACCATTTGCGATCCCTCTTGCTTTGGATGGATTAGAGCTGAGTTTCTACTCGCTATACTTCAATTATATTTTTCATGGATTTATTTGTCCATTTAATGATGATAATTAGTTTTCTTATCATACAATGTCTATACTAAAAAAAATCAACAAGAATACCTTAATTCACCTAAAGAGAAATACAAAATGAACAAGTTGTTAATATAACAGAAAATAAAATAATTATTATGAGAAAAACAGAACATTCTCAAGAAAAAAAATGTATAACGTTAATAATATGAGCTCATTTCTTGGCCAAAACAGATTACTAGTACCCAATCTCCATGATTTAGGCTACCACCATGCATTTATGCATTTTCCAATCATATCTATAAGTGACCGCTGATGATAATTGTGGTTAAATATGGCCTAGAAATGTTGATAATAGGCATTCACATGGCACGTACATTTTGGCCAACATACCAACCTATGCAGATGCGGTATTTGATCTTCACTATTCAAAGACCCTCTTACTTACTCTGTTTGCATTGAAACAGAAGGATTTCTTGTGTGGGCTGTGGCTTTCATAATAAGCAAATCTCTGTCATGCACGATTGTTACTAAACTTCTGGAGAAAATGTTTTTCAAACTGTAGGTTGAAGTCATTGCAATTACACAAAATGATTGATTGAAAAATTTATGATAGTTCTTTAAGTAGACATGTACAGGTGTTGAGAGATAGGCATACTTAAGTAAGTGATTTTGAAATGCTAGAGCTTGATTCAGTTTTTCCCAATTTTCATTAACATGAAGCAAACGAAGTCATGTTTTATTGAGATGTCTACTTGTCAGCTGAATGCCCAATTCTCACTATTATTATTGCAGGGTCACTCCCACCATCACGTCTCAGGTCCCTCTTTACACTGGCAACATCTATGATTCTCTTTTCATCAAAAGCATATAATATACTTTCTCTTGTTCAGTCTTCCAAGTTGTCACTCACAGAGAAACAGGTATGTCCCAAACGTCAAAGAATTTCTAATCTGCTGCATATTCTCACCTTGTAAATTATATGCTGCAAGGATTCCATCCATCTTGTTTTATGCACGTAATTAATGCAAGCAATCAACATCTCTCTGAGGTTGAATCAGGTTGATCCATTCCTACACTTGGTCGAAGACCACAAGTTACAGGCTTTTAATACCAGATCTGACCAGTCTAAAATTGCTTTTGGGTCTAAAGAAGATGATACTTTGGCTTTGAAATTCCTTTCGGAAATAGAGAACACCGAGGACCACACAAGGGAAAGCCTTGCTTCTGAGATTGTGAAAAGCTTGGAGAATAAGTCCGATGTAAAGATTTTATGCAAACTCTGGATCATTTCACTTTGCTTTTTATTTTTTCAGAATAATTGTTCACGTTTTTGTTATTTCTAATAGCTGTTAACCTGTCTGTGCAGTCTGAATTGTCCACCATAAAGGAGCAACTACTAAACGAATTCTTGCCTGATGATGTATGTCCATTGGGAACCCAATTCATGGATAATGCAAATAATATATATCCAGTTGATTCAAAGAATAGTAAATCTCTAAAGGAGGTAATTACTTCGCATATCTTCCAACCTTTTTTTCTATTAATGCTTGTAACACTGGCACATAACTTGATTGATTTTTTGCAGATTCCTCCTCTCCTGATAATCGATGATGAAGCTTTTACAGATCCATCAGAGAGGGATCAAGCAAAAAAAAACAAAGAGTTGGCCACGGGAATCTCCAGTCTTTTGAGTGTAAATCAACTTCTAGAATCAGTATGTCATACATCCCATAGTGTTCTATTGTTTTTATTTTGTTATTTTCCTTTCCCTGGAACAAGTACAAAAGCAGAATAATATAATATAACTATTGGTTGCATGTTTTATTTATGTGCACAGGTGTTGGAGACGTCACATCAAGTTGGAAGAATTTCTGTGTCAACTGGAGCTGACATACCTTACAAGGTAATGGCTGGCCACTGTGAGGCACTTCTAATGGGAAAACAAGAGAAGATGTCTCATTTGATGAGTACCCAACTTAGACAGGAAAGCTTGATTCACCACTCTTCACAAAATCATGAAGACGCCGCAAAGAACATGCCCACCTTTTCTTCTCATATTGATGTGGGTTCCCAGGCAGTATGTACTTCCTTGCTCTTCAAATTTACTTTTTACAATCTAATTATCCCTTCAAGTTATAATGTAGTTGAATTCAATGCACTGTTTAAAACGTGCATCCATCCATAATGCAGGCTGGCAATCCCTTCCTTGATGAAAGCTTCACTTCCAATTCAAACAAATCATCATTTGGTACTGTTCCCATACAATGTGCAGCTGAGTATCAGCTTCATCCTCAATACTTCAGACTGCCAGCATCAAGTCCATATGATCACTTCCTAAAAGCCGCTGGGTGTTGAAGGAAATTATACATTTTTATTCTTGAGCTAGACAAGAATACCCAACTGAGTTGTCAAGGACAGAGATTAATTTCCAAGTTTTGCAAGAGCCACCATTCATTGTTTGCTTAAAGCTTTTGATCTTTCTTCCCAGCAGCAAGAATCCACAGTTACTTGATTCTTTGGATCTGCAGGAGTCAGAATTATATTTAGATGGGTTGAATTTATGATATTCTTGCTATCACTTCTTTGATTATTTTTTCCCATATTCTGCGCCAATGAATGTGCAGTTTGTTCTCGATTGCTTCCTGTCAAGTTTTATGTCTACCTCACTCGGCCATGATGATGTGTAAAGGACTTATTTATTTGTTATTTTTTCCATTTTTGCTGCGGTGGATGTGTAAGTAAGCTTTTGCTTCTACCTTCAGGCTTGATCATACATTTATTAAATGCCATACAAGCAGCGTTTAACGAGAATTTAGTAGGGATTTTTCTATATATGTAGCCGGAGTTGTGGTTTCTTGTTCTATGCGAAATGAATTCAGTAAAATGAAGCATTATATATAAATATATATATATATATATATATTTTTTCCTTCTTCAGGACATTTAAGATTTTCCCATGTCGTATTTGTAGTGTACTTCAAGTGCATCCATGAGTTCTGCATGCCCCAGATTGTAATCTCCGGCTTTAATGGCTTTCGTTTTTTTAAAATATATATATAATTATAAGGTATTTATGTCAAAAAAAATTAACTCAAATTTAATTGATTTAATTATGATATTAAAAATTAAATATTTTAATATAATATAATTATTAAATTATTAAATAAATTATAATTATATTAGTTATTTAATTTTTTATTTATATTTTATAATATTAATAGTAATATTTTTTAAAATACTAATTAATAGTAATATTAATTATATTAACATTTATTAAATTATAAGTTAAAAAATAATATAATTAATTTTTTAAAAATGTTATAAAATAAATTTATTAAATTATAAGTTAAATAATTACTTATCTCATAAATATATTGATAAAAAATTTTAAATTTAAATATGATATAATTAATAATTATATTATTAATATTTATATTATTTTATATTAATTTAAATTCATAAAATTAATATGTTATTTGTGTTAANTACAATTTCCTTGGTGATTGACGATCGAATCCCACTAACAACCTAATACCAACCCCTGAAGTCAATCACCGCTGAGACAAATAGAAAAAATTGACAGTAAAAGATTTTGCAATAATTAGCCATAAATCATATTAAAGAATATTTAACTAATTAATTAATGATAAAAAGATTAAATTTATTACATTTAAATTTTTTCTTAATTTTTTTATTATTATTTTAAACATATATTAATACATAATATAATTAATAATAAAAATTTTAAATTATATTTTCATGTTTTTAATTTATATTATTTTATTAAAATATAATATAAATTATTTATTTTTAATTATTTTATAAGTCGATATATATTTAAAAGATAAGGATAGAAAATACTTGAAAAAAATTTAAATTCTAATTAATTACATGGTATGTGTGTTAATATATAAGTGTTAATTATATAAAATGATTCACTATAGTACTTATAGATACCATGTCCCTATTTTTTTTAATTTTTTCAAATTTTTCTAAAATCGTTTTAAGTATTATTTATTATATATTTTTAATTTTTTCATATGTTTTAAATTTTTTTATTAAGTATTTCAAATATATTATTCATGATTTGTCTTATATATTTTAATATTTTTTTCATTTCGAATTTTATAAACATAATTTTAAATTCTATAATTAATTTTTTTAAAATATAATATTACTCGTAAGTAACTTAGCCAATCTCATGCAAAATTTCTCTATATGGTATCATATCGGATCGCTTGTAACTTAAAAGATTAATTATGTCCTTGACAACCTCTCTCATGCATCATAGCCATATCCAGAGGAAAATTAATCGGAACCTACCTAAGTAATGACATGGCAAGGGCTAATTGGATATATAATAGATCAGGGAGATGTGAAAGAATCATATACTAGTGAAGGGGAGAGTTTTGGTATGAATAGTTTTATTATATCACTATTGCTGATGTAATAATATTATTTAATCAATAAGGTGACAAGAAATATATTTATGAATAAAAAAAATTAATACAAAATTTTATTATTTAATTAATATAATAAAAAAATTTATAAAATTTTTATTAATTTTTTTTATCAACTACTAATAAATATATATATTTTTTATTTTATTTATCAGTAATATTACTACCTCATTAACACTCTCTCTTAATGAATATATATCCATCGCAGTTTCTAATTGCACACAATCGAAATAAGGGAATGTTTTGTGAACAGCAAGACATTGATTTTATCTCATTAATTATCTTTCATATTCATTGTAAAAACAAGGATTACGGGTATTTAATTAGTTCCTGTAGTAAAATTTTTTAAGAATAACATGAAAAATTCAAATCAAATATCATTATTGATGCATTAATTGTAAAAAGCAATGGAAGCATACGACAAATCTAGTTATATTCTTCTGTAAGAATCAACAAGAGGTACAAATTGCAGATACATTCGATTTTATTTTTGGCTAATACATATATGCATAATATATATATCATCAAGGACAGCTGGGGGAAACAACTCCAATTTGAACCAAATCATCGACATTGTTGCATACAGCTTCTGCTGCTTCGTCTTCAGCTTCTCTTTCCAGATATACATTTTGTAACACAATTCCTTCACAGGGATGGCTCCTGCTGCAGTCAAATTTGACTGCCACCTCCGAAGCACTTGTTCCTTTTATGTTTTTGTACACGACATTTTTCACTTGAACTGCCGAGCTCTGCAATATAAATTAATTCGTTATCAAGTAGAGATTTAAAATATTTAATACGACCCATCGGCAGAATAATTACAAGAGTTGTTTGGTAATTACCTGTTCTTTGCAAGGTTTATCTTGGTGGTCACAATAGTATTGATCAATTATTATGGGATTGGTAACGTTGTACATGTCGATGTTTTGAAATTTGATGTTGCTTGCATATCCAGATCCTCCCTGCTTGCATATAATTTGTTATATATGTATATGAAGGCAGATAGAGATAGACATGAACAACTAATGTTGATTATTTATGTGATTTTATTTGTATTGTTAATTACCTGCCATGTCTTGATCCTAACCCCATTTGTTGTTCCAGAAAGCTTGGCACCATTAACTGTTACTCCCGAAACATAGGCTTTTGAATGTTTTGCTCCTAAGCTTCCAATACTGAGCTTAAATTTAAAAATATTATTAAATTTACAGGATTACATGTAAAAGCTTAATATGCTTGGCATCAGACTTCTAATTTGCAACATCGATCTGTAGCACATGGCGGTATGAACTTGTAACTCATCTTATTGCAATATGTTTCGCTACAAGTTTTAAGCTCACCTTATGAAACAGCTTCAGTATTTCTAAAGATAAGAAATTGGCAAGTTTAAATTGAATAAAGCAAGTAAGAGTAAGGTTTAAAGACCTGATTCCATGGCCTGGTCCACAAGTTATGTCTTCAACTTGCACATATTCAGAACCACTTACAATTGAAATACAATCGTCGCCTTCAACCACACAAACTTGTAAAACGTTAGATGTATTTGTAATTGCTTGATTATGCAGAAACACTATTTGCAGCCATTGTTTTAGTTTATAAAAATTGAATTTAGTGAGAGAATATATACATACCTGTTCCAACGGTAGAGCTTGTAATTAGTATGTTTTGGGTATCTGTGACATGAATTCCATCAGTATTGGGGCTGTCTTTTGGTGAAGTTACCATGAGATTAGAAGCAAAGACCTTCTTGCATTTTTTAAAAGAAATATGCATTTGCTGAGCATCCCGAATATTCAGATTGTTCACAACCAAATTCTTGCTTTTATGGAACGTCAAAGCCTGTCCAGACATTTCAAGTGATACCTGTTGTTTAAATTCCTAAAACTGATTACAATAAATGTGCATACAACCTTCACCCCAACAAGAAATTAAAACAAATACCCATGATCAATCTAAGTTGCCAGACATGCAACTAACTAAAATCAACAGTGAAAAGTTATCTGTGAAAAAAAATATGTTTATTTTTTATATATGTATGAAGTGGAGTGGAGCTAAGGGTGTGTGAAAACACTATAAAAATGGAACAGCAAGAGTCAATATTTTACATCTTTTGTTATTAGTTTTCAAAAGTAAGATGTTATTATCAACCAATCTTTTGAAATGGAACTAAATATTATCAAAAAGACAATATCTAATTGATGAAATTAAAAAAAAAATAATCATATAATTAATTATAACCTTCCTTGACAACGTTTTCTCATGTCAATATTTCTTGCAAATTGGCATCCAATTTAAGATACCCATGTTCTGTCTATACTTTCAGAAATTACTTAATAAGAAAAGGATAAACCTAGAACTTTTCTGGTATAAGTTACAGTTGCATAGACATACCGTTGGCGCATCATTGCACGGCTGCAAATGAAAAGAACAGGAGGAATTGATTAAAACTCAGTCCTTAATTAAAGTAAATAAGAAATTCATCAAAAGGGTGAGATCTCAGCTTTTGAGCTGCTAATTACTAATGGCTTACAAGAGATTTGTTGATTTTGCATGAATTTTTCCACCATATCTTCCCGTTGCCATTGATAGTCCCTCCGCCTTCGACTAATAAATTCTCAACATTATCGAAGATAATCCAGTGCCTGCCGTCTTTCTTGTAGTCTGATTGATGATCAGATGCCTCTAATGTTCCATATATCTGAAATTTTAATCCAAAAAAGCAATGAATATTCTTTTTTTTTTTTTTCTAGGGGGATCAAAACAATTTGTTCCTCTCAAACTTCAGCTCTGATCTGGGATTATATATTTTCTAGTTATTTAATCTCACCTGAACTGTAAGATTAGTTTTGCAAGGACCTGAGAATCTAACTGGCTTAAGGCGGTAGGTCTTGTCTTCGGGCACCACAATTACAGCTTCTGTGCGGGAACAAGCTTCATTCCAAGCATCCATAAATGCCTGGAAAATCCCATGTTCAAAGAAAATATCAATTGGATTATACACAAAACATAGAACAACACTTCCAAAAAAACATACATATGTAAGGCAATAACAAGCTCTAATATAATAATTTGATGATTTACTCAGTAGTGCTAGATAATCAGAAACTCTAAACAAGAAGTGGTTAATTGTTTCCAATGAAAAACTCTTTAAAACTCAAGCTCAAATCAGAATAGAATTTAAATTTTCTTTTCTATACCTGAGTGTCATCAGTTCCGTCTCCTCTCGCTCCGAAATCGTCAACATTAACAGTATTAGCTGTCTTTGAACAAGTACCAACATTTTTCAAGGTTAAGATTTGGGTTCTTAAGTTGATCAAATCCTTGAACTTGCCATCTTCAATGGTGCTCAAATAAGAAGGGTAAGCTTGAAAATCATACGAGCCATACCCGTATGTTTCGTCGAGGTAATAATTATAAGGTGGGTCATTATTTGGCAGACATAAGTAACGTGATATCAAAGAAATCAGCAGGATGAAGAAAAATTGGACGATATGCCTTTGTAGAGCCATTGTTTTATTTTTTTTTTTCTTTCTGGCAACAAAGAGAAAGGGATAAATATTGCTGTTATTTGTGTATGAATTTAGCTAAGCATAAAGAAGTAATGAAGACAACGTAATGATAAAACTTCTATATTTATAGAGACTGCAAAGGCTTGGATATTGAGAAAAGAGGGAGAGGGATTATTGTCAATTTAATACTTGTACATGACTGCTGAAGTATGGCTTCAGATACGAGAGATTTAGACGAAATGATTTCTTGGGCAGTCTCTTGAATATTTTTTGCTGAATAAATTAGTAAAATGATAGAACACGGCATAAACCAGCTGCATGTTTGGTATGCAAAATGGGCAAGTAAAGGCACATGATTACAACTAAGGTACTAAATTTTTACAAGTCACCCCAAAAAAAATATGAACTTCATTACAGTGTTTGGGATTTCTATAACATTTGTATATATATCTGTTCTTTGTCTTGGACTAGCCATGAGGCATATGACCTTCTGTATACACGAGGCAAGATTCATGCATGAATAGTCATAACCACAACTTTTCGAGCACCTGAAAACTTGGACAGTTTTTATTCTTATTAAAGATTTTCGTATGTGAGCAGCTTGTGATTGCACAATTTTAAGAAGCCGAACAGCTTCAATCGACCGTCGAAATTAATATCAAAATTAAATAAATTACAATTCGCATGTATCAAATTTGCATTGCCTGCAACTGCTGGCTTCTTTGCATGGCAATATGCATGCATGAAATGCTGTTGCGTGCTTGGATTTTTTTTTTTTTTTCACGAGATATAACCATAAAATATATTTAATTTTCTTTTTTTTTTTTTTTTTGAGTTGCTAATACCTAATAGATCACATAAGATTATTGGTACTTATCCATTATTTTTTGAAATGTAACAAATAATTTTTAATAAAGTATATTTATTTTTATTTATATTTAGCATTAAACAAATTTATTGAACAATAATTACTGTTAATTAATAATGCTTTAGAGTTTAGTTATGGTTGATGACGTTTATACGTGCCCAACTGGAGATTCAGACACATAGGGATGCACCTATTATATAAAAGCGTGTGGGATTGGGAATTAAACGACATGATTGCAGTATAACCAAGTTTTGCCGTAAGAAGGTCATGGATAGAGAGGGAGGGATGTGGCTTCGAAGAAATATACCAGGTGTTTGTAAACTAAGCCATGATGAAATGCAAGACTATTTTTTTTTTTTTTGGGGTCATATTCTTTGAATTGTTTGTAACATTATTAGTAATGATGAAACGATGGATTATCATGATTAAACTTATAATAAGTAAGAATATCCAAAGTATACTTTAATTGGTATACTGCTAGTAGCATATAATTTGGCTTCTCAATGAATCCAATGGTGACACATGCTTCCCAATTGGTCGTTATAGAAGAACATGGTTGTATGGGTGCATAACGAATTCACATATTAATTGGATAAGTGTCTTATCACTTGTTATTTAAATTTTTAATTTGATTAGAGAAGTAGTCGTTTATCATCCAGTCCTTGGCTTGGCAGCTTGAGTGAGGTAAGAAATTATAAGTTTGTTGAGACACCCTCGATCTTAATCCTCCTAATCACTTGTATTTTCGTAAAATCTCCCCATAACCACAAGCTATCATGCATAGCTTAATTACGATTAATCTCGTAATCATATTAAGCTGTGTGATTACAGGCTGAGAATTATTTTCTTTTTCAGTTTTTTTTTTTTTTTTAAAAAAAAAGATTATTGGATAAAAACGTAGCCAAGCCCACAAACATGTACTTAAAAAGGAGGCCCATGGGTCACCCTTTCCTAACAAGACATTGGACCCGGATACTACGGCCACTCTTACACCTGTGATCTGTAAAATTTTGCAGATAATATACGTACTAAGGTGTATAAAAATCTTTTTCCTTTTTAGAAGAGTAATATTAACCAACACACACTATGTAGTAGTATTTATGTATGCATTTCGTTAAGTGTTTCGACCAGACTTGCCGAAGTTCTGGATTAGTAACAAAGTTGGTCAGGTAAGTTAGTCTGAAACTGTGTTTTAATAACCCTGTACACATGTATGTACATGTGTGTATATGTATATGTATACATACATACATATATATATATATATATAGCTTATATGCCACATGCTTTGTTTAAATTAGAATGGACAACGCCAACTGGATTGTGCAGATGAATAGGAAGAACTAACAGCAGATGAAGCACTTTTATTACTGGGAAACAAACAACATAATACTAGCAGTTCTCCAGTTATTCTTTTTCAGACCCAATATAATGGGCTATCCCTATCAAGTACACAACCATTCATCACTCAGTGCAAGTCATGTATCACCGCTGCTTCCGACTTAGATGGAAACTCCCTAAACATGGTGACAATCTAACAATCTCATATTATTATTGTTATGTAATATCATAATCATGAAACTAATTAAACTTGGATCTCTACTGGCCACCTATACATCTCTTCGGCCGCTACTGGGAGATTCATTGTCACTAGCCCAGTTGCAGAGTCGTAGGTGAAGTCAGTCTCAGCGTTGCCCACTCTGCATTTCAGCGGACGTTGGGAAGAGTAAACACCAAACCTTCCGCATCCTCGAACCTTGAGAGAAATGGTTGCAGTTGGAGAACGATTGTCACTGAGTGAAGTGGTCAGTTCAGAAGAAACTTCACCATCAAAGAGCTCTGGTTTCTTGTCTGCAATTTGGATTTCCAACTCCTCCACAGCACCTCCACTGTTGAACATGTCGAGCAAGCCTATTGCTGCAAATGAAATGTTTGAAGCGATCTCCTGCACAACAGAATCAAGCACTCAGTAAACCCCGTTGTTGAATCCTTGGGAGCAATTTGAAACATTTTTGAAATAACTTGAAAAACACTCAGTACTCACCTTGAGCGGGCAGAAATGGAATATCTCATACTCCAGCACTTTAAGTGTTACTGGCATTGAAACACCGATAGGCAACCGTGTGACCTCACCTAATATAGAAAAGAGATTTCTTTCAGCATGTAACCAAATTATGAGTACTAATTTGAGAACACATGAGAGCCTTTGTCAAAGGACAGGTTGTATTAAGTATTTTCTCCTATATAATCATATTATTCAATGTCACTGAGTCTCGTTATGAAACTAATTGACTCCGGCTTCCAAAGAGAAAATTGTTTCAATGGTCTCTCTGTCCCCACTGTCAGAAAGAAGTGGAAAGCCAAAATTACCTGATCTGAACGCATAAACTAGCACCTCTCCATTCCAATCTGTGCCTGCAACCTGAGCCATGTTTTCAACATCTACTGAACGAACAGATGTGGTGAGGGTACCAGGAGATGCATCATGAATGCGAGTTTTCTTCATTATCTTGCACCAGCCAGCACCTTGGCAGTTGAACACACCGACAACACCAGAGCATTTGTTCATATTCCATACCTTGAGCAAGCTGCAATATACAATCTTTAGAAGAGTCTTGCTCAAATATGCATGTTCAAATGCGAAAAATAGAACAGCAAAGATTTGTCTGTCATCAAAAAAGAAGGTAGCAGCAAACCTGGTCCCATCTCGGGCTGGATCAGCAAAGAGACAGTCACGTGTAGGCCTGCCAGGCAATTGAGCACGGAGAACTGATCCATCAGGAAGGACCAGCTTCTTCAACAGGTCAAAGTTGTGATTTCCTGGCTTGTCACTGCATAAAGAACAGGAAAACAGAAGTTCTCGTCAGAAGATTGTTACTTCAGTCCCTTATGTTAACCATAATGGAAGAAGCAATTCAAGCTTGACAATACCTAACATAGATTGCACATCCACCAATTGCACGAGCTGCACCGTGATACTCTGCAGCTGGATGCAAACTCTGCAAATCATAAATATCATCAGCACAATTTCATTTGCTTTTTATCATTTTAGCCCATCTCTCAAAACATAATTTGTCGAAAATGATCACACACTATAAAGATAAACCATTTCAAAGTGTGTTACTAATATACCAGTCCTATAACTTAAGTGGACAAGCAAGAAACTAATAACTGGTTTCAATTTTTACGTACATGGAACATATCCCAGTCAGGTTGCATAAATTCTCCAAGGAAAAGAGTGTTGTAAGCGACAGAAGATATATGGATGGTGTGGGAAGCAGGGTCCCGAGGGTAGAAGTCATCAGAAGCTCTAACCACAGCAGTCTGCTTGGAGCTATAGAGTCCATCAGTATTATGACACATGCAAGCTATGCATGCATTGTCAGCAAAGTTTCGTGCAATTGAGGCCTCCAACGCCTGGACATAGCTGCGTGTCAGAGAAACTCTGCCACCATGGCCAGCACCAAGGGTCTCAATAATATTTTGCACATCAACTTTTACTCCATCTACTCCACAGGAAGCCAGGTAGGAATGAAGCTCATTGTAGAAGTTGAACACCTTCCTCGGGTGCACCAAACCCAAGCCGTGAACAGCAAGGCTGTCCATTACTATGTCAGGTTGGTTGCCCATCACACCTGGGGATGAAACAGGGTATGCCAATGCAGGGTCATAATGCTCCATACCAGCAGCAGAAGGGTTTACTCCGCCCCAGTAACCAGCTAAAGCATGCCATACATACACATACCTGCATGATAAATAACACAGACATAAATTGTGAGAAATATTTAAATTTATTTCCTCTTTAATGAAGATTTACTTAAGATTAAAAGTTACCTAAAAACATATGCCATTGACATGTAAATTGTACTCGAACAATAAGATGTTCAAGAATCAAAAGTCTTTACCATGAGCGATGTTTTTCGCATTGAATTCAACATGTCAGTTACCCATATACAAAGTTTTCACCATTTAATAGCATTACAAGAATCAACAGAATTTATAAAGGATTTCAAAATGTTATCTCCAACTTGGAACACAACAACTCTGTGCTTCAATTAGTATTACATGCAGGCTTTGCAACGAGTATAGTGGAACCAGCAAATGCATCAACATGAAGAGATCCATGAGACACACAACACTTGTGTAAAGCTGGCTAGTTCAATAAAGATTATAGCCAGGGAAGCCAAATAACTGCTTTGAATTATAAAGAAACTGACTAAAAATTAGACTGACATGATGGTTGGCAGGTCTCTTTATTTGTCCAAAATATCCATGCCAAAATTTGCGAATAGAGCAGAAAACACAAAAATCTGAGTGGAAAAAATGGGCCACTTACTTCACATTGTGATGCTGCTTGGCTTCTCCCACAACATGCTGCAAGCCTGAGACCTGCTCATGATTCTGGCCATTCTTTTGGAATTTTGTATTCTCTTTGATTCCTGTGAGCCTACTTGCAAATCTGCAAGAGATGAGATTGCCAATAAATCAACATTCAACTGCTTTAATTCTACAATTGCAGAAGGCAATGCATTTCATGACATATTAAAAAATATATACTTGTCATAATTTTGGGTGCAGAGAGAGATCTTACTGTGCTCCTTCTTGTACAACACAATCACTTTCCTCTTTGGCTTTATTCTCAATCTGTTGCCAACCATCATCTATGATAAGAAATTTTGGAGGAGTCCCTCCCAATGACAGACTACAGTTATAACCAATGCAGAATTCAGTCATTCATGCACTTACCATAATCAGCACTTACATTATTTCATTCCATATAACTTATACTGCACGCTGATTTTCAGCTATCATTACAGAATTACCTTTTAAGGCCTTCCTCAACACCCTCAGCTGTGACATCAGCGTAGAAAGCATCCCATGTGCACCAGCCAAACCAGTCGAGAAAAGATGGCAACTGTACAACAAATAGATAAAAATCATGAAATCATTAAAAATCCCTTCCAGCATCGTGACACTTCCAAGAACAATTCTACAATTTCATACATAAAAGAAAAGTGGTTCATATGCTTAATAGTTCATATTCTTACCTTTTTCTTCTCTCGGTGAGCAAAAGTTTGCATGTGTTTTTCTACAGCCCTGTTTCACAGAGAAATGATCATTAAGCAATGATGATTAACGTACAAAACATCACAAGTTAAACAAATTGCAATAAAAAGCACAATTCTTTTAGTCCCATGATTGGTACATTCCAGTGCGACAAGAGTAACTTTGCACGTACAAGACTAGAAATGTTCAAGCAAAAGTTGAAGACTCACTTCACAGCTTCGCTTATTACTTCAAAAGGATTAGTCCCAGCATGCATGTAGACAAGGTAAAGGCCTCGGTTGGTTTCAACAGCTTTATCTCCTGCAAAATCAGATAAGACGCCAAAAAAAAACAGGTCGCAATGATTCTCTCCAGCTCGATCCTTTCTACCTATTTTCTTCCCGAAATGCAATAAACTCCATTAATTTGAATCATTTTGATGGTACAGTCATTGATTCATTTCTCCAACCTCATTCTGTTCGCATCAATGACAGCTCCACCCCATATTTTCAGATGGTATGTCTTCCTCGTTAATGGCCAATGAAATGGACTCAATTAATGCAGGCAGGATGGGACTGAATTAACTTAGTTATGCCACTAGATAATGATATGGCAGGCAGGTTGCACATAGACCATATATTTTTTGTTTGGCAATAATCTACTCACCACTCTCAAGGCAGATCTCTATCTCGTTCTTTTCATTGCCTTGCAGAACAGAACGGAACTGGCCTTCAAGCAGAGGAAGGAAGACAGTGTAGATAGATGGGGAGACATTTTGATCATTTTCAGAGCTATCCTTGCTCTCCACAAGCATGAATTGAGTCTCCAGAGGTACATCTTTTCCACATGTACCCATTCTCTGAGTCATCCACCATAACTTAAATCGGAAACAACACATGAACCGGAGATCCCTGTGACAAAATAGAAGCAAAAGACACAATATATTTGTAAATTTTAGGATTCAATAATTGAGACAATTAATTTATTCTCTTTCAATAAGCTGCATATAAGTTCAAGGAAATATTAAGAACATGAGAGATACTTGATTTATTCCCAATTTAATTTACAGTAACTATATTATTTCGCATTACCTCACAGTGTTTTGAAATTTTACATGGGTATACACGATCAAAATCTAAGATAAATGGTATGTACAGCAAAACAGAGAAGGGAGAGGAAAAGCAGGCATGCAAAAGTAACCTACCAACTTTGAGCCATATTCCACACAATCAGTATGCTGATCTATTACATGTAACAAAAATACCAATTTTATTAACAACAAAAAGATGAATAATGATAATAATAATCCAAATAACAAATCCTGTGCATGGCAAAATCAGTTCTGTTTCATAAAATAAATGCAGCCTATAGGAAAAAACCAACCACACATATGTTTTCAAGGACAAGAAGAACAAAAACAGGTATGAGTTCTGTTCTACTTTTGTCTCAACATCACTCATATTTTCCTAGCTTTATTCTTCTTTATTATTTGTTACAGAAAAGAGCTGATACACATTAAATGAAAATTAAAAATAGATACTGTGCAGTTTATGTTAATGTGCATGTTGATAGATTCAAAAATTCTATAAATTCATTTCCAATGTAGTTTTAAGCTCACATAGAATTTCATTCAACAATTACTTATTAAAATCTATATTTATAAGCTAATAGTTTTTCAGATAAATAAAAAACTTAGAAGATGAATCAGTCAGTGCTTACTCCAAGACACCCATGGGGAAGACATGGAGGCTTTTGCTATCAGAAGCCGTGGCTCCAATGAAAGCACCAGCAACGAGGCCCACGCCCGATCCCGGGGTCAAGACAATGTTGTCTGGCACTCCAGTCAGTATAGTCTTGCCATGAACAACCAAGTTTCCATCATTGATGGAGATTTTCGGTGTGACCGTCATTCTTGAGCACCTAAGAACTGTTTCAAAATGGAAATCAATATTAATGACCAACCCAAAGATAAAAAGAACAAACCAAATGATAAAACGAAAGCCCCATAAACATTCCTCACAGAATATGTCAAAACCATTTGTTTTGCAGAAGCCAACAAGAAACAGAGGAGTAAAAAAAGACGGGTTAAAAATTTTGTTTTTAGGGAAGTTCTGATAACGTTAACTGACGGGTTTATAATTTCGTCGAATAGAGTGATGTCCACGTGACTTCCATGAAGGAGGTATCCAACACAGGTGCTGTACTATTGGTACTGTTGCAGTCCTGAGCATTCTCTCCTACTCGTCGAAAGAGCACCAATAGAAACAGAGAGAGAGCAAACGAGAACCACAGCAGATGTTTTATTTTGATATGTTCACTGTATTGCACTAATGGTAATATTTATTTGACCAAAGACAAAAAGACAAAACCAAAATATTCCTAACTTCTTGCGTTTGTTTCTTGTAATCTTCTCCGAACATCACCAAACTCAAATTGTCTTTTTTTTTTTTCCCTTTTTTTCCCCTGTAAGACGGTATATGCTTGTAGTTTCAATTTTGCTCAGATCTGAAATTTAAGGCGACTTAAATTAATCATCCAAGTTCCTCATAAATTCATGCTCCTCAAGTTATACTGGGTAATTATGGAAAAGGAAAATATAAAAAAGAAAATGAAAGTTAAAGGCTTAAAGGGAAATAATTAGAATACGGGGGTAGTGGACCACAGCGATTTGTTTGAGCTATAGCTTTAGCTAAAACCTTTTTTATTTAAAAGATTCAAAAACAGATGTATTGCAACCAACAAATCACAGAATAAGTTCCGAGAAGATGGCCACTTAGAGCTGCATGATTCAGAAATAAAAAAGCAAAACTATTTTTTGGAAAGAAAGTGCAGAATTGTCTAGATTGGAAAAAGGAGAAAAATCTTGTCAATTAAGACCTATTAAAAGAACCAAACAAGAGCCAAATAGAATTTCAATTTGGCCAGACCAAAAAAAAAAAACCCACAGCTGAATACGGGGGGTATTGACCTGAGAGCTGAGATTAAGAACGTGCATTTGAGTATTTTTTTTAAAGTAATTTGTTCGCTCAGAGTCCTTGATGCAGTTAATTCATGAAGAAGATATTCAAATCTAGAGGTCAAAATCTTCCTCGTGAAGCAATAAGCTCGCAACAACGGTCCTTTGATCAGTCAATTCTCCGCCTGAACTCTTAGTTGATAATAAACTCAGGAAAAACCGTATAGTCCAGAACAAATTGTATGAATATCGATGGCAAACGTCCATAAATTCACATCAAACATCAAATTATGAACTAATTGAAGTCACCACAGCTGAAGATCGGGAACAGCAACAGCAACAGTAACAAAAGCTAAAATACTAAAAAATTTCGCCAAATTCTCCACCAAAACTCACCAGATAGACACCACGCCGAGATGAAACTCCTCGTTGAGAACTTTAGAGTAATGAAAAATAGAAAGCTCACAGGATCTCAAACAAAGCAAAGCAAGTGATAATAACTCAGCAGAAGCGCATTCCACCGCCAAATGCACTCTTCTACGAGCGAAAATAGAAGCGAAGGAACAAGCGGCTAGTAATCGCAAGTATAGCTCACGAAGCAATGAAGCGAGTTGATGAGAAAAGACCAAGCGAGTTTATATACCCGGCTACCGGTAAAAGTCGAACAAGTTTTTGAAACAGATGACTCTGATCTTGCCACGTGGAATCTGTTTACAGACATTTTTGTTATGTGCTTAGAGAAGAAAAGAACAGTCAGGACTCTCTTAGTAAATTCAGATAATTATTAAAATTATTATTCATCATTCCATTCTGGCCGCCTCCAGTACGCCAGTATTTTTATGGCGGTTAACAGGCGAAAGTATCCGTGTGTGCGTCACCGCGTTGGTAATCGTTGAAACTTCTTTGTTTCAAAGGAAGTCTACCATTGTAGAATACTTTTAGCAATCAATAAAATATAGTAAAACTTTGGACAACTTCTCAGCAACATGTTTTCAAATTCTCTTTGCACATTCTCTTCTTACTTTCTTCGTAAAAGAAATTACCGGACAAATTCCGAGGACCAAAAACCCAAATGACTGCCACTACGATTCATTGTCATCTCTTTTTCTTATTCCACAAAACACAAATCATTCCAACCGGTGGAATAAAAGATTAGTACTGTATGTATATATCTATCTTGGGCAGTGTTTATAATTAGATTTTTGTCATGTGGTGCAACCGAATCCACGTTATTCCATGTTCAAATGTGCCACAAAAAAAAAGCTTAAAGAAAATGGTTTCTGAGTTGGATGATGACGTTGCGGATGGTGGCCGAAAAATTTATCCAAAAATTTGATGGTGCTTATTCGGCACCAAACTCTTGCTTTTCCGAAAGGGCAAATCGCTTTCGTTGAGCTGCGGACTGCAGGGCATGCAGTCCCGTAATATGTGTTCCTCTACTGCTGTGTTCAGTCAAGCAAAGCGGCCATGTCTTATTGGCTAGAAACAGAAATCATGATCATGGACACAATTCAATTTGCCAACCGAAAAGCATTGCGTTATTGCATTTGCTTCCCATGAACGTAAAGCTTTCTTATAGCATATACAGCATAAATTGATAAGATTATATTCGGCTATAGAAAAGCAAATATGTATGTATTTTTATAAACATGCCAACTAGACACAATTCTTATTCTAATGAAGGAAATGATTTTACAGATTATGATAGAGATAAGAAAGTATATATGTATATGAAACTCAACCATGTCGTTCACCAAATTATTCAATATTTTTTTGAGTTGCTTTCGCACCCAATATAGAGATTAAGTATGACAAGAAAATAATGCCGTTTGTCTATAAAGTATCAGGATTTAAAAAAAAATTAAAATCTCTAATATTGCTAAATAGAGATAGTTATAAGTATTAGATTTTAAAAAAAAAATTTGTTTGAATGGTGTATAGCAATCAAAAGAGCATTTTTTATGTTTATTTATATTTTTTTAATTAAAATATATGAATAAGTATCATAATCTTAACAATTACATATGACTTCTTGGATTTAACTCATGTTTAGTTGCAAAGAAACTAAGAGAAAATTAAAAAGAATACATTGCTAAGAAGATAATATTGTAGACATAAAATTATCGAGAATGACTTTAAAAGTTTTGTTTATGAATTCAATGTGCATTCAAGCACGGGTTTTAATTATTTTTGCCTAAAATTTAGGTGAAAATTATTTCATTAAATAGGTGGTAAAATAAAGTATTTGTTGTTATTAATGATCTTCAATGTTCTAATGATATATTACTCACTTAATAAATAAATAATACACAATTTAAGATAAAAATTTGAGATGTCTAAAGTTATTTTTAAAAAATTATACATACTTATAATTATTATAGAATTATACAAAAAGTTTTAAAATTTTTTATTTATAAATACAATGCGCGGCATAGGTATCTTATTAAGTATTATAAAAATACATATACTTTACAAACGTACTTATAATTTGATATATAAGTACTTAATTAAAACACTTATAGCTAATATGAAACCATATTATTAAAAGAAAAACCAAAGATAGAATAGGATAAGATCACATGTGTGCAATTACAATAAAATTTTGAAACCCAACCAATGAAAACCGCTTTTGACATTAAGATTATAAACAATTAACCATAGCCTCTCTAAAATAAATATCTTAAGAAGGAAACTTACCAAAGGTGGATTAGATGAAGAAAACAGCAGAATCCACGTCAGCAATCCCTGATCAGAACGAAATCATAAAAATTTAATTACTGTGGTTAATGTAACGACAATTAATTTACCCCCAAGATTATTCCACTAATTTTTTTTTTTTTTGAAAAAAAAAATTGTTTTAAGCAAATAATTTAAGCCAAGTTGTACGCAACACGTACATCGAAGCTAATTTTGTTGTGGGCGGCACTGTCACATGGGATTTGGGTCCCACCAGTTGAGGTGGTTGGTCCGGTTATAGCTCAACACGTGTTACTTCCACGTAAGAAACGCAGAGATTTTTTTGCCTTGACGTTCAGGTTGTCGGCTACGCATCTGTACCAGACAGACATCAGCGGGACCCACAACACCATAGTTGAATGACGATGATTTGAATTGGAACTTGAAGAAGCCTGTTTTTCTGTCGGAGTATCAAGATGAGGGGCCCGCGACATGTCAGATTGATTGTAATAGATCACTTCTGCCACGTCCGTTTGCCGTTGGATGATGATTAATGTAAATTTTTGATCTGATATTCAATTATGGGTATTAAGTAATAAAATATTTTCAAAAACTCATAATTATTAAATATATTAGTCAGAGTATAATAAGTTTTGTAATTCAATTTTATAAATATAATATTATTGAAAATAATTTTTTTAAGAAAAAAAATGGGATTTGAATTGGCACATCACTAGCTAAAACAAGTAATAATAGTGGTCTTTTCTTCTCGAGCATGTAGATGAGGGGTCAATGGTAACGAAGTAATTAGTCAAAACCACACACAATTGTTTGTCTTCGTGGTGATTAGGTGAAATCTTTGCTCGTCAATTATAAAATAATAATTTAATATTTTCTTTAATTAATCATTGAAGAGTTTGAGATTTGCATTACCATTACATGCTGGACTTCAGTGCACTACACAGCTAAAAACATTGTTCGTCGTCATGTCAATTTTAAACCCACAAAGGGCTTAAAGTCAACTTAAGAAATAGACATGTCAGAAAAATTAAACAAATTCCTGTAACCTAATCACATATAATATGGGATACAACTGGTCAATTAACTCTAATAAAGTCGAATTAATCAATTCAAGATCTAATTCATGGCTTCAAACGTGACATTCGGATTGTGTAATGTGTAACGTGGCAGCTAACTTATGCGTTTAGCCCTTCTAATAAAAACAACAATTGACTATTGAAATTGATTCATTACTTTCTAAAAAGTGAGATTTAAAGCAGCACATACTTTATGAGTTAATGACAGTCGTTGGTTATCATTAATTTAATAATCACTAAAGCATTAAGATGTCACTTACTGTCAAGTGTACTGTACTCAGTCTTAAAGCATCTATGATTGAATTATATGTTCGTATATTACAAAGAAAAAGGACTGGTCCAGGGCGGATTGAAAATCAATTAGGTCCCTATGCTTCTAGCATTTAAATTTTAATTAAGTCTTAATTAAGATTCCTAATTAGCCCCACTAGAAATTAGGCACTTTGAATGCCTTTTTTCACGATGCAATATGGCCTATGAATTTTTAGAGCAACCCCCACTAGTTCACAACAGTTTCTGACTCCTCAAGTATTTGTTAATTATTAAAATCATTATCTGAGAGTTCTCACTTAAAATTATGTTTGTGTTAAGTAAACCATAGTGACGAAGATTGGAAAGGAAACGGAGGAGAGGATAATACGGTACTTTCCAGGCATGGAATTGTACCAATTTAGCCTATTTAGTTAGTGGGGGGCCATGATAGTTTACGTAAATAAAAACCGATTTTGCAAAATCGCTATGCCACCCCGAGTTATGTTTATTTAACTAAACCACAGTTACAAAAAATTGAAAGGAAATGGATGAGAGGATAATATGGCATTTTCCAAGCATGGAATCGCTAAAATTTAAACTATTTAGTTAGGGGGACTATGATAATTTATGCAAGTAAATGCTGAATATATTTTACATGAGAAAAAAATTTAATAATAAATTTTAATAATATCTATTATATTTTAGTTGAAAATATTTATTTAAAATTATTTTTATATAATTTTAATAAAAATTTAAAATATTTTTATTTTAATAATTAAATAATTTAAATTGAACATAAAATTATATTTATTTACCTTTAAAAATAAAAAGTAAATTATATTGTATAAAATAATTTTTATTTTTAAAATTAAATTAATGTTTTGTATTATTTTAATTTTAATTTTTTAAATATAAATTTACTTTAAAAATTATTTTTTATTTAAAAATATTTTTTTTCACTCAATTAGTGAGGGCACCCACAGGAGGAAATCACTGCACACCTTTATTTTGTATTTATTGGAGCCCTAAATAAAAAATTAAAAGAGTTGAAACGGATCCTAGTCAGCATCTAACCCATCAGTCCCGTCATGTTTGGACACGAGTAGCATTTAGAATATTTGTTAGATGCGGCTTGTCAGATCAGACCAGATCGGAAGGTGGGAAGCTTTGCCATTGACACGTGGTTGGTCCACGACGTAGGTACCAGGTGCCGATCTGCTACGTTACGTAACGGCTAGCAATCAGGGAAACCTGACATGCATGCTGCCACAAAGTGCCCCCTAAATCTACACGGGGTATATAATTATAATTCAATTACTAATAACAGGAATATGTTTTCTTTTTTATGTTTATTAAATTTGTATTTTAATTAATATCGTAAATTATAATTGGATAATATGCATCAAAAAATATAATGATAAATTATGATTAATAGCTGCATGGCATACACGTATTGCCTTGTCTTATATATGGTCTCAGTAAACGTAGAAGTTATTGTATATGAAGATTCTAGGAACCAAACCGAAACAAATAAATAAAAAACTGTCTAGACAATAATAATTTGGGTATTAAGGGCAATATGCTACGCTGTTTTTACCAAATTGGTGTGATACAGGAATTAATATTAGACAACAAGATGCCATTCCAACATTGCAGATTACTTGTCAGTTATGATGTTTACTTGTGGGTCAATTATTGAGTGAATACATGTGATCTGAATTGAATATCTCCGATCTTTGCATGCACGAATAATTGCTATAGGCAGAGATGGATGCCAAAGGCATAACATGGAATTCCCCTGTTAATTCAATTCAAAAGACTATCAGGGCCGGGCCAGGGCGGTGGTATACGCCAACACCACAACTATGAAATCTGAAATGAGGTAAGGGTTGTCCATGGACCGACCTGCCTTTAAGGGTGTCACCCATGATCAGAAGACGGTCAAAAAGGATCGATCCGGAATCAGGATTGCATTCTCTCAGAATCGGACGGGCAGTCAACATCGTTGGTTGTGGGTATCAGAAACTCCATCTGGATTGTGTTGTGTTTGTATGGCAACAAAAATCCACAGGGAAACTTTGATGATCACATAATTTGGATGTTTGATTGACGATGATATTGATAGTGATCAGCGATGATGGGATCCGATCCACACAATTATTGTTTCGCCATTTCCGAATGTGCCCGGCTGTGAAAAAGCTCTGGCATAATCCGACAAAGTTAAAGACATACATTTATCACTACTATTCCAGAATTCAACTCTTTCTTTGTCCTCTGTTGTTATTATGATAATCATTATTATCATTAATAATTTTGTGTCATTTTTGTCCCCAAGATATCGGTATTTGCAATGTGTACGCTTGATATTAGGTCAAATGCCACGTGTTGGGATTGGGTTCGATTGAGAATTTATCTTGTGAACAAAATAATTGTATCTTGTCATGACGTTGACAAAACTCAATTATTGACATAAATTAAACAAAAAATAAATAAATAAATACTCAATAATTGGAATTTGTTGACATCATATTTGGACCAAATATTATTCTGTAGTCAGTTTTGTGATTCAATAATGTTATTCATATTGATCTTGAATATAATGCTGAATTATCTTCCCATGCAATTTTATCTCTTCCTTATTTATAGATCAAAACACATGAGTTTGTGGTGTATCAAATATTAATGAGATTTATTCAATTCAAATTAATTCCAATTTATTTATTTTTTATTTTTTTTTGGTAATTGAAATACAAGTAAGTAGAGTTATCAAATGGGTTGAAGTAGAGCATAATACGATTTCAACAAGAAAAATTATAGACCGACATAGTAGGAAAGTTTAAATGAATTTGCATCAAACCCATATTTTAGGCAAAAAAAAATTATAAATTAGAACAATATACTATATAAAAATACGGATGATTAATTAAAAATTTAAAATGAGTATAAAAATAGTTATATGATAATTAAATTAATAAAAAATTCAATTTTAATCTTAAATAATTTTAAAAAAGATTAAGAAAAAGAAAAATGCAAAATTTGGCACTAGCACAACACATATCAAATATAACAAGTTCAGAAATTGTGTTGGACCCATTTTTAAAGAATTAGCCATGGACATGAATTTAGCCTAAGCAGACAAAGGATTAATCTTTTCAAATACTAATGTAGGATTTACTTATGGTATATCAAAATACTATTATATTCACTTTTTTAACTTTTATATTATTTGGTTTAAAATTTTTTTTCATATTTTAAATATTATTTACTATATATTTCAACTTTTTTATTGCGTATTTTTAAATATTGTTTGTTATTTATTTTACACATTTTAATATTTTTTGTTGTTTTAATTTTTATAAAAATTATTTCAAGTTCCAAACACACAAAATTTTCTCAATGATACCTTAATATACTATAGTCAAGTCCATTAATGTAATTGAATGTTTTGTGCATAAACTTTTGTACTATTGTGTACTTCAAAAAGGAAAAAAAAAAAAGGAATATTTTGTTAATTGTATTACATATTATTAAAATTTATTAAGTAGGCATAGAATTAATCTTTTCAAGTATTAATATAGGATTTGCCTATAGTACATAAAAATATTGTTATAAATTTTTTTTTTAATTTTTATATTAGTAGTTTTAAGTTTTTTCATTCATATTTTAAATACTATTTACTATATATTTTAAATTTTTTTCTTATACGTCTTAAATACTATTTATTATTTATTTTATATATTTTAACATTTTTTTCTTATTTTAACCTTTATAAAGAATGTTTCGAGATCCAAACAAACAAAACTTTTACAACGATACCTTAATTTACCATAACTAAGTCTATTAATATAATTGAATGTTTTGTGTAGAAATTTTTGTACTATTGTGTATTTTAAAAAGGAAAAAAATAGATTATCGTGTTAATTTTATTACATATTATTAAAATTTATTTATGCTTGATTAAAATTTTATATTTATAAGTTTATTCTTTAAGTAAAATGATTAAAGCAGATAAAAGATGGTGTATATTGAGTACTAGTTGTTTTATTAAAGCAAGCAAGTGAAAATAAAGTGTTGGAATTCCGTACACTTTATTATTATTTTCTTTTAATTTGTATTAATTCATACTTTTTTATATCTATTTAATCATCTCATTGTAGCACACAAACTTAATGAAAAATTTTGTATTTTTATCCTCAATTGACATATTATTTATTGTTAAAAAAATAAATGAAAATTGGTATATGTTTTATAAATATAAATTTAGTGATTATTGAAGATAATTGTGGTATATTGGAACAAAAAAACAGAAAAATAATATAAATATCAAATAAAGTTATTTTGGTATTAAGTAGGGTGTTTATACAAAGAATAATATTAGGAATACAAACTAATAGTGCAAAGTTCGAGTATTGTCAAGCGTCTTAAATAATTTATTTATTTATATGAATAAATTTATACATAAATTTTTATTTATAGATTATCAATATGTAAAATAACATAAATTAAAAAAAAATATAAGTGAGCTGTATTAGTATTAGATTGTGATGATCTGATCTAATTGTTACGATATTGTTTAATTTGGCAGTCTAAAGTAATACAACTGGTCTCGTTCTAACCCCTAATGGTTTTATTCTTAGCATTCACGAAGCCTACAAAGTTTTGTATTAGTTAAGAAAGTACACAATCCAAGCTTACTCTTAAGCGATGTGGGATTTCACAATTCATTTTCTCTGTGGTGGCGCAATATTCTCAATGGTATATTTTCAATTGAACGAACTAATTCTAATATTATTTGTAATTATTTAATACAATTAGTGCGATATTATTCACTTTAACTACTTAAAAAAGTACAATAGGTCCAATATAACTTTTTACAATTTTATTTCTAACACCTAAGATTTCAAGCTCTAAGTCAAAAAAACATAATACTTGTTAAAAAAATTATAATACTTATAAGTAATAATCTTAGATCATTCCCAATCAATATGAGATTTTACAAAAATATCATTTTATCATATATTCTGATACTCAAACGGGACTTATTTAATGGGCTAATTGAGTATCACGCTAAGAATAAAATATTAAGGCACCAAGTTATTAGACTATCAAAAAGGACAATATCATTTTAGTTTGTACTATAATACTTGATTGAGACATTTTGGGTCTAAGTTTAAAATGTTAAGTGTCAAAAATAAAATCATAAAAAGTGAAAATTGAACTCGTTATGGCACTCTGAGCAGTCAAAGTAAACAATATCGTAATAATTGAATCAGGTCATCACAGGGGTGCTGTTACAAAACTAATCGTATAGGTTAGCATTTTGAGCCAATAATTTGAATTGCAGTGAAAAATTATCGGTTCGATTTTAGTTTAAAGAAAATGAAAAAGATAAATTTTGATTTAATTTTTAGATTGAGTTTGATCTAAATTGTAAAAATTGAATTGATTTAATTAGTTTAAAATTTAAATTTTTTATTTGATGAATAAATAATAACTCATTTAAATTTAATTAATATAATATTTTTTAAAAAACAGTTTTTGTATTTCTAAGAAAAGTAAATGATTAATTAATAAATAAGAGAGTCAAGAACTAATAAAATTAAAAATAAATTTTATTTTTTGGTTTAATGTAAATTGTTAATCCAAAACTTAACCATATAGTTTGATTTGATTTATTCTTTACTTTATTGGTTTAATTTCAAATTATAATTTTAGATGAATTTAAGATTTAGTCCAATCTGAATTCAATCGAAAATGGCCACCACTAATCAATGGAAGTGATAATCACCACCCAAATAATTAATCAATCTTAATTTTAACATGGCACACCCAAAATATGGAAGCAAGGGCAGTGAAGATGTGAAAAACAAAGAAACAAAGAGAGTTTTTAACCTAGAAATCTTGGGTCAAGACGGTGAAAACAATAAACAAGCGGGGCCAACCTAAAAATTAAAATTGAAAATTTAAATAAGCCAATATATTTGTAATATTAACACCCTTTCTTAAACTTTAATAATTATAATTTTATTTGGAATAAAATAATAAACTACATAAATATTTCTTTTTTTAATCATTTCATACACATTCAATCCTTTCCTTAATTAAAATACATTTCTTAATTTGTCTAGTATTTTAAAATGACAAAATTAGAAAATATATAATCTAAAGAATTCTTTCTTAGAAGTAATAACATATTTTATATTGATATTCACAAATTTTGGTTAAAATTATTTTTCATAAAAGTTTTCATGTGAGAAAATATTTAAATAATATTTAGTACAAATGACCATAAAACATTAGTTCTTGTTAAATTATTATTTACTAAATAAATACAAGAAAAAGACAATAAAATGTTATATATTTTAATTTACAGGAGGATTATTTAAAAAGATATTATAATTTTTGAGATTTTAATATGTGAAATGTTATTACATAATGCGTGGGATGAAAATATCAGCATTAGGTTTCGAAGACCTTTTGATTCATCACAACTACATGGATTTTTTTTTTTATAGTAAAGGGTGCTTTTAAATGCACGTGGTTAGAATTTGGGTTATAGTTCTTCTTAAGATAGTTCGGAATGAGGTGGTACTTGTAATATTTCAGTTTAGGATGCATTTTATTTGATAGTTTTTCTTGATGTTAAATACTACACCCCACCCCAATCCACCCCCCACACCCAAACATACATACATACATATATATATATATATATATAATAACAACAACGTGCTTTATTGTTACAGGGCTTTGTATGTCCATCAATAAAACCATGTTATATTTAGAGGGATTTTATACCAAATTTCGGCACATTATCAACACTTAAAAACATAAAACTTAAATAGGTCGCTTGTTTTGTCCAGTGCTGACCCGCGTACCAAACGTGCACCGATGTAATCCTACATTTTATCAGGCCCTAGACTTTCGAAGTATGGGTGGTGCACCATGAGGCTTCCAATACTATTCAAGCCAGCCAATACGGTAGCGCCAGCTTGGACAGCCATGTAATGGGCTATTTTCGGCCCGGCGCTCTCACCCGCCCCAAATTGGTTCGTTCGTTAAGCAACGATTCTGGCCCTCGCCCGTTGGAATGAGAAGCAACCCATTGTAGCCCTGCACATGAATCTTTATGGGCTGTTGGCAAATGATGCTCAGGGGCTAACCTGATGTCAATTGAAACAGGCATGACATCAGGTTTGCTTGAGCAACTAAAGAAGTGAGAAGCTTTTTAACGGTAAGTCCAAAGCTGATCCAAGGAGAGGAAGCTTTTGCTCTGGACTGTTGTTTCTGGGGACAAATATGCGTGCTTTTTACGCCCGTCTCAGCCGGCACCATGACATTCTTGGACTGGACTCCAGAATCTGGGTCGAGGCCTGCCTCAGTAGGCTCCGTGTTCATGGACCTCTTGATACTGCCATCTTTGTAGACTTTGAAGAATAGTGGAAAACTGTGACTTACCTCATCGTTGGTTGAATCCATTTGCAGAAAGTATAAGTGAAAAGAGGAACTGGGAATTTGGTTAATCCGAAAAAAAAAAGAAGAGTATTTGTGCAAGAAATGGACAACAGCTAAACGTCTGCCGGTTTGGTGGACCATTTTTTACGGGCAAAATTATTTTCCGGACAGGGTTAAAGGGGAGTTCTACTCGTTAACTTCGTTTTGGTTGGGACTATTTGCGACCGAAATAATTCTCACCACTCCTTTTGATAAATCAAATTACTTTTACGAACTAAAACTTGATCTTATTTGTTTAATATACCGATTTCTTAATAACTTGATTCATATTTTTTAGTGGGCATATTCTCAAAGAATAAAGTCAAGGTTGATAGAAATATTACCTAACCTAACCACATTGCATTGCATGTCTGGGTTTGTAGTTGAAATTCAACGGTTGGAAGATGGAGAAGAGAAGGCAAGGCTGCAAGTGAAATGGTTAAGTTTTAATTGAGCATTTATGATGATATTTAAGTGATCACTACAGTTGCCGAACCAACTAGTTATTGAATAAGAATCAAGAAGAAGAACTCAACATGAAGCAGCCGTCCACAATTTTTTTTTTTTTTTGAGTTGGTTGAACATGTATCTATATTCAAGCTTTGTTGGATTTATAAAGTTGAATGATTTCGGGTCGGTGTTGGTCAGTCTGATTAGGCACGTATGCATAAATGTGGTCACGCAGCTCTCTCTGGTATGTTTACATATATAGCTCAACCACATTCACCATTTTGAAAATACACTTGGATGGATTATTGGAGGTTAGATTGTCCCCATGAAATTTGTCAAGAGGAAATGCCTTCTTATTTAGAATATTAATGCTTAAAACCATGCTATATTTATGGATTGGCTCCTGTAATACAGCAAAAATCTCTCAGTCACAACATCATGAGTTGAGGTTTCTTTCACCTAACAAAGGCAACAGAATCACTTTCATACTAAATGGATGTCAATTTTTTTGACAATATTTACAACCACAAACTCTTCTTCGACTCACACTCATTCCCTCACTGCAGCAGCAACTCTCACAAAAAACAAAATAAACATATTGCATTTCATTAGAGCACATCAACACCCTAAACTGGAATCCTAGTTACACCAACAAAAATATCAAAAAATTATAACATCAGGGAAAAAAATAAAAAGAAATGAATTCTGAAAATCAACTTTGAAAATTTTCATTTTCCCACAATTAATTTTTCACTTGTGTTCAGTCATCTACCCTCGTTCAGCTGCAATGATGAAAGCTGGTACAGACTGGAGGAAAGCGTCAAGACAATATTCACGAGAGCGGTTCAATAATCTCAGCTTGAACTTGATGAGGGATGGATCATTGCAGCAAACTCTTCATAACTTATTCGCCCATCCTGCAAAGATTGTAGAATAGAATTGAGTGGACATAATCCGTGCATGAGATTTAGACCGTGCATACAGAGGTTTGGGTTAGAATTATCATAGTTCAATGGGAAATGGCAGACCTTATCCGTGTCAACATCATGCATAATGGCATTAATGACTTCTTCACTGGTGTCGACTTCATCAGCTAAGGCATCTCTTAGTTCCTCAATTTCAATATACTCACTTTGGTTTTGATCAAAGAATTCAAAGGCTTTGCGGAGATGCTCATCATTACCCATCTTTCTTAGGTGAACAGAAATAGCTACAAATTCTCCATAATCCAGATATCCATCCTTATCTACATCAGCCTGTAAAAAGAGCCTCAAATTTCTTAATTTTCCACAATTTTGCAGGAATGTAAAATCTAATGAAAACATCAAAGCAAGAAAAAAATATTCAGCAACATTTTGGCCAGGTTCTAACACAGGGTATTACTTACAACTTCCATTAGAATTTGAAGATCTGTATCAGGGATCTGATGGCCAAGCTTGTGCAACCCAACTCTTAGCTCATCAATGTTTATCTTGCCCTTATTTCCAGTATCCATTAGTTGGAATCCCTCCTTTATACCAGCAGCTTCCTCCACAGACAAATGCTCAGCAATTACCTGTTGATTTGCATTTTGAAAAGAATTCAGTAAATGATGACTTTAATGAAATATAATGAACAAAATGCAACAAGATGGTCTTTGAAGACATTACCCTAAGAGCTCTTTTCTTGAGCTTGTTCATTACTGAGAACTGCTTGAGCCTTGCTCTTACGGTTTCACCCAAGGAAACATTTGGAGCCTTATTTGCATTTTGTAACCAAGGATGATCTGCATTTAAGTGGCAAATAGCATGAAATATTTGCATCTGATCATACATCACCTTTAAAGCTGTTCAAAAGTAGTCGTCCATTTAAAGCTTTATAACATAAAAACACTGGTATTCTACAAAAACTGAATGTTACCTAGCACTTGCTGAGCAGTGAGCCGCCGCTTGGGATCAGGGTCAAGCATTTTCCTTACAAGGTCCTTTGCATTATCAGAAACTTTAGGCCAAGGGTCCCTTTTAAAATCTAGAACAGACCGAATAATTGCCTGTGCAACTCCCTGTTCAGTTTCTGCATGGATTAAAGAGGAAAGTTTGAGATGAAAAAAATCACAAAAAGACTCTGAAACAGCGAAAACTAGAGATCCACCATCAAAGAAGAGTGCAAAAGGAAACAACAACGGAGTGAAACTGCATTGCAAGGGTATGTAAACATTGTGCTGATGTAAAAATATAAGAAGAAAACATTTCAATTGATATCTGGAATGAGAAGTGACAAATGAACGCTTGGAATTTCATGATACTTATTTTCCAAAAATACTTACATATAGCAAGATATAGTAAACATTTGAAATACAAGACAGGAGTGCAAAAACTTAAGCCATTTAAATGAATACTAAAGATGGTCTTGATAGCTATCTGAAGTTACACCTTTTAGTAGAAACTAATTCACTTTAACACATCACAAAAGCTAACCTGCCCAAAAAGGTGGGACACCACAAAGCAAGATGTAAAGGATTACACCAGCACTCCAGACATCTACTTCTGGTCCATAATTCCGTTTAAGTACTTCAGGGGCCATGTAGTATGGACTGCCAACAATCTCTGTAAATCTTTCACCTGCAGAAATGTCAATTTCAGCAACAGATGATAAACTGACACCCATTGAGAAAATCTAAAGAGAAGAAATAAACAAATGTGACAATCATCAAGAGGCATTACCGGGCTTGAAGAAAACTGAGAGTCCAAAATCGATTGCCTTCAATGGAGCTGTTTCCTTCTTGTTTGCAAATAGAAAGTTCTCAGGTTTAAGATCCCGATGCATCACACCTTGCCTGTGGCACATCTGTAACACAACATCACACATTTTAAACTTACTAATCAAAACATAATTCAAATATTTGTAATCAATAAGAAAACAAAATGCTAAGGCAATCCATTGACCTTTTCAACAAAAAAGGATCCCATGTGAAATAGCATGTTAATGCTGGTCGTAAGGTCCAGGCAAAAATGTAGCATTTATAATGCTGTTATGCTGTTATTACTTCAGTTTTTGTATGAGATGAGATAAATGAAGCATACAAAATACCGTCTCTGAAGATGGTATCCAGGCATAATTAAAAGAAGCACTTTGATTGAGTTTAAACAGTAAAATATTACAACAGTACCAATCATCACATGAAGAAAGCTTTAAACTGTTCTCCAGCTCTAGCATTCTCAGATAATTCATACTAAAAACGTAGTTACCAAAACCTATTGCAACAAACTGAAAAGGTATAGAGAATCAAGGGCAGAACCTAGAATGGATCATACTTCAGACCAAACATATTTAATATGTATCACAACATTTGAACCTCATCATGAGAATCCCATAACAAAAAAAAAAACAAAGGGGGAAAAAAGAAAAAAAGAACACTATTCAATGACTTAAAAACCAAACAAAGCTCAACGATTACTAGGGAGACGGGGATCCATAATAAAAATAAAAAATGGGGATAAGATAAATCTTGCATTTTACTTAATTCAAAAGGGAACTTTACAGATAAAAAGGTAAAACTTCCAAAATTCACCATAACTAAGTATACCACTAGAGCATACGTTTATAAATGGATCCCAGAAACAAACTAATCCAATATACCCTACAGACACTCAACATGGCAAGTAATCCCAAAATCCATAAAATCCTCACCCACGTTTTTCAATTTTTACGAACAACAATGTCTATGGGTTTATGATTAAAATTCAATCATAGATATATTACTTCTCCACATAAAAACAACATCTAATAAAAAGCTTACTTCCAGATCTAAGCATAAAGAATTACTATCAAAACCCAAAAATTTTCAAACACTAACCTGAACAACCTCGACAATGGTCTTGGTGACAGCAGCAGCAGCCCTTTCAGTGTAATGGCCTCTAGCCACAATCCTATCAAACAATTCACCACCTTCACAAAGCTCCATAACCAAATGAACAGCACTGTCATCCTCATAAGTGTCTTTTAAACTCACAATATGTGGATGCTTTGGCAAATGCCTCATGATCTCTACTTCTCTCCTAACATCTTCTATATCAACAGCAGTCCTCAACTTCTTCTTTGAAATACTTTTACAAGCAAACGTGTCACCACTTTCTTGGTCAGTACACAAATAGGTGACCCCAAACTCTCCGCGGCCCAGCTCCCCACCCAGTTCGTACCTCTGCTCGATTTCACGGCCAGTGGGCTCCTTCAAAACGTTGAGTTTATGGCCACCCTTTCCCTGTTGATGGGCCCCATAATCTATTGAAAACGGATTAGATTTCTTCTTGTTCTGTTTTTTCTTCTCGTGATTATCTGTTTTCGGGGTTACACAGCAATTCCCCATAACGTTGGATCAAAAAGCTTGAATTCAAGCTTTTTGGACCGTCCGCTCAAATGGGTATTAAGATTTGAGGAAAATTAACGTTTCAAAACCAAACGAAATCTTAAATTTTCAAGCCAATACAAAAAAGAAACGTATACTTTTGAAATTGAAAATAAATCTCAAGATCTAGTCTCAAATCTTAGATTTTGATAGAAAAGCAGTTGTTAAAACAACCTATTCTCCAATAAAACAAAAAAGCCTTTTGGTAAGATAAAGAATTTGATTTGACCGGAAAGTGAAAGAAAATGCAGGGGAAAACAAAAAGGATGAGATAGGGAAGGAGAAATTGAGAGGAAATATATGGGAAGGAAGGCAAGCGAATGGGAATGGTAATTTAGAATGAAGAAGAAAGGATTGAACAGGGAAGGTCAATCATCATCTTTCCCAGAGACTTCCCCCTTAACCCCTTTCTTTCCTTTCCTTTTCCTTTTCCTTTTCTCCTCCTCTTTCTTTTTCTCTCTCAAATGTAAAGAGAGAGAGAGACATGGAGAGATATGAAGATGATAACTCTTTTGTTATTTTCCTAAAATATCCAAAACAAAAATGCAATTTTTGATAATTAAAAAGTAGCGAAAGAAAGAACTTGTCAATAATTGTCCCAATATTCATGTTTAATTACATCCAGTGCCATTTGAGTTCCTCTCATGATCCACTACCCCATACTCTCTATTGCAAGGACGAAAACACCCTCTTAGGCCTTTGTCAGCCATTGAGCCAATAAATCTAAGATACCCTATAAACACAATTATATCCTATTACAAAATATAAGAAATTAAAATCCAATTACAAAGAATAAATAAGTAAAAATATAATCCATGTAAACATAATATTACAGCAAATGTGTGGTGTCAATTGTCTGCCCCAACCCTTAAAAAGGATAATTGATAGTTCAATTAAATAAATAAATAAAGGGCACAAACCAGACAATGTGGACCCAACAGAGCCCTACTGAACAGCAATGGAAAGTAAATTTTGATACTGTAGTTCTGGAACTATTTTGATTACAAATTGATGCAGAAAAGGGAGCAAAGCAAGCAACCAACCTGTTCTCTTTTGACTAAATTGCAATCATGCTTATAAACCTATAATCAAAATCAATTCTCTTTATTCTTTAAACACATGGAAGCACTTTTTATTGGTAAATTTATAGCTCTCAATAAAAATTTTATTATCATCATTATTTAATCATTATCGTCTTTTTAGTCCTCTTTCACATCATTCTTTTCTAAATTAATTCATTAAATATTTTAATATTATTAATAATAATTTTTTAATTTTTGGATTAAGATATAGTTCCATCCACTTAATATTTTTAAAGATTAAACTTTCTTATATTTTTATTTTATATTGATACTAAACATAGATTATTAAACGGTTTCGTACGTAGACCTATCAAAACTTTAAATGTATTTTTGATTCAAATATTAATACTAAAAAAATAAAAATAAATAAATAATTATTGCAATTGATTTGGATCGTAAATTTTTTTTAAATAATATGCAAGAGGTTCTCACACCAAATTAAGAAGTAATTCAATTTTCACTTTTGTAATCCCTTGTGTTTGGTATAATTAATATTTTGTAAGGTTAAAGTGGTAATATTATTAACTGTATCAAACTACTACCAAACAACAAATCATGATTGCTAATAGCAAGGAAGAACACTAGGATTTTTAATAAGACTTGTAACCAACATCAACTTCCTCTGCTTTTTATGTGGTTGATGGACGAAGTGCTTTCTGTTACTCAACCCAAATCCAGTTTTCAATTTTAGGTGGCGTTTGGCAGAAGAGACTGATTTTTTTTTTTTTTTATTATTCCACAAGAACTGTATCCCCTGCCAAACAACCAGCCAACCAACCAATTACAGGTGCAGACAGCAGGTCACATAAGTAAAGGGTGGATTTGACATTTCATACAATTTCAGTTGCTTCCTTTTCCGACTTTGTTGGATTGGATAATTTCATAATTTAATTAATTAATAAAACGAAATCTGAGTGGTCTTTCGGGTAGATTCGCAGAACATACACGTGGGAGATTTCAATTGGATAAAATACGTTAGACCATCTAGAAGGCAGGCAGGCAGCCAGCCAAAAAGACTGTGCAAGTACCACTCACCTGCATTCGCCCGGAGAAACAATCAAACTTGTGATTCGTGATTACGTGGTTTGACGGTTGATTGTTTGATTTTAATTTAATTTTAATATTTTTTTTAGAAAAATATATTCCAAAATATTAGCAAATTATTTTAAATGCAACGGATTTAAGTAGATAATCATTAAGTAATTTTAAATAAATATTACAAATTAAGTAATTAAAAAATATCTAAATTATACTTATATATATATATATGTTATTATTTGTCATAGATTAGATTACCTTAGAGCCCCGCCTAATAAAATGGCCGAAACGGTAATTAAAGTGATGTGAAGGGTCTTTTGTGTTTAGATACAAAAGCGGAAAGCTACACAAAAGTCCCCGTGTCTCGTTCCGCATAGGATTAAACAAAAGGTTATATTCGTCATTTTCTTGTTCCAAATATGCATGAAAAAGCACCGCAGTGCGCCACCTTTTTGCTGGACGGTCAAACTCGTCGATTTTGACTTTGAAATTTAACGGAATGGATTTAATTTTGGGTTCACTTTTATCTTCACTTCTCGACGGTGGTTGGTTACGCGCTTTATTCAACAATCAATAATTACACACAATAAATAATCAATAATTGAGATAGTCTCAGACAAACAATCCCAAACCCTATGATATTATGATACATAGCATATGATATTATGATAGGCTATGTATCATAATAATTGACCAATATTATGATACATACACTATGATATTATGATACATACCATATGATAAATAACTGACCAACATCACAATGTTTGATCAATTCTATGGAAGTTTGTACAGTTGAATGTTTCTACCAATCCAATAAAATTATTTAATTTTATAATCAATTACTTCTAATTAAGGGTTGGTGTGAAATCACTATAAAAAAAAAAAAAAAGAAGTTAAAAATATATTTACTTTTTTTATTGTAACACTTTTCTTTTAAAACAAATTATTAAAATATTTAATGTAATTCTAAAATATTGTAAATATTATTTTTTATCGGTATGTAATTATATAATAACGTAAATTTTATATTTAGTGTTAGTTAAAATTGATAAGTACTTAGGTAAAGTTAACAGTCAAATACATAAATAAATATTTTTTATATTTATAATTTAATACTTATAAAGTATTAATTATCTTCCTATCAAGAGTTGTGAAGATCTATATTTTTTAAACAATTCATAATGGATTCTATGATTTAATTAGTGGGCTTTGAAAATAATGAATTAGGCACATAATATTTAATTAAATATTATATTATAATTGAAAAAATTAAGAATAAAGAATTTAAATGATATATATTTCTCTTTCTCCATGTATATATGTGTGTGTGTGAAAAAAAAAATACTAGTAAGTATATTTAATTATCCTAATTTTAAAATAAGAAGAACGAAAGAAATTTATGTTTTTGTTCTCAATTATAATTTTTTTTAAGAATAAACTATAACATATTGAAAAAAATTAAAAATTAATATAAATTTTGAAAAAGGATAATTTTGATGTTAAATTGGGGTGTATTTATATAGTAATATAATTTTAAAGTTTAAATGAGGTGTATTTGACAAAGAGGTTAATGCAAGAAATTTGGAGTCGAAATATTATTACCCTCTCACAAATTTGTTCTTGGACTCAAACACTTCACAAATTTTGTTTTCTCAATTTGAAAAAAAAAAGGAAATACATATATAATTATGATGATTATTTTTATTATTAATTAATTTTAAATTAAATATATGTGTAAAATTTAATTAAATGCACGTACAAATAACATACAATCCACTCTTAATTTAAGCGAAATTCTTATCCATAGTCAAAAAAATAAAAAATATATAAACCAATCACTTTTGTTTTTGCAAATTTTTGTTTTTAAACTTTGCACAATAATTTGTAATTTAAAATATTCAAACTATCTCTTAATCAAAACTCTCATCTCTATCTACAAATAATAATCATCATATGTTGATATGTAGTATACTTCTTATCAAAATAGTATTTACCTAATTTACAAAAGAAAAAAATAATAAAATTTATTTAACATTTATTTTTATTGTTTTTTAATTTAAAAAATAAAAGTCTTAACTAACAATGTGAGGCGTGACAACAATTTAATTGTTGAATGGGCACACAAAGGGTAGGGATTTGGGGAAGGGGAAATGGTCAAAAATGGCACTCACGAGTCACAAGATTTGTTGGTCAACGTCTTCTAACCTCACAAGCAATTGCATAAATATTATTGTTGTGGAATGTGGGCAGCCGGCTGTAGGGAACATTTAGATATCTTCCTAATTAGAGAATAGTCAATCATAAGCAATAATCAAATGGCCATGTCAAATGCTGGAGAAATTAATCAATGGGATTGGGGAATCTCTGTATATAACGAATAATAGCAAATATCATTTTAAAGAGAAGATCAAGAGGTCAACAATTGAGCAGAAAACAGAAGACAAGAAGTATTAGGCACTACCCAACAAATTATATTGCCAGAATGCAATTTTCTATTTTCAGCTGTGTAGATAATATTGGACAGTCATCCAACTTAATTACATTATTTGTAATTAATTATTTATAAAAACCCAGGTGTTTGAGATAATCATCGTCATTGTAGATCAATCTCATTCAATTTTACGAGATAGATACTTTCACAACAAAATCAAAATCATGTTAATTTTGGACAGGAGAGTTGCAATATGTCATAAAACAATAAAAGACAACTAATTGTCTACATTGCAACTCAATTCAAAATCTTCACCTGCCCATTTCCTGACAGGGAACATCTTCAATAATATTATGTCCCATATCTGTATATACATTTATTATACGTGGAAACACTCAACATAAGCGAATTTTCCTAAAAATATCCCAATGTATAACAGTGCCGCTTGAGGGACCTTCCAATGGAGCAAGAATAGGTATTGAAATTGCAGAACTATGTAGCTTCACAATATTGGGATTAATTATGCAAGGAAAGCTTGGTTGACGAGTCTGCAATGTATAAATCTGCAATATATTTACCTCCCCTTTTTGGCTAACTTCGGATTTTTGCACATTCGGATACTTAAGGGAGTGACCTCCACTAGTTCATCTTCTTGGATGTACTCTATACAATCGTCCAGACTGTAATCCAGTGGTGTATCAAGAACCACTGTGTAAACGAAATTCTAAATCAGTAAACGTCACAGGCCAAACTTTAGTAATCTAATGCATGAACTTGTAAAATTGATAAATTTAAAGAGTGAACAAAAAGAGGAAAATCATGAGGGGGGAAAACAATCATAAATCATGAACAAGCTTCATCTCAGCAGGACATTCGAACTAGTTGGAGGCTGTTCCGAAGCTACAACTCCAGTACCACAAAAACACCACATCAAATTCAGCAAAACCATTCAGACTTTCATTGCAAATAGGGTTCCAATAGTCTTGAAGACAGCGAAGTAACTTGTGCAAAACAGAAATGAGGACAAACAATTATCGGTGCACCAACAACAGGTATCTAGTTGGGGTTGAACTCATTCAATTTCTTTACCAGGTTTTGTTACAGTAGCTGTTGTCTCTTGATTGTTATGTGCCTTCACCAATTCTTTGTTTTTTGATCATTTCCTAGCCGTACAAAATCTATTTCTTACCTTATTTGTAGCTTAAACAAGTAGATGGAGGATCACCCTGGGGAGCGTTCAGCAAATGCACATGCAACAGATGAGAATGTACAAAGGGAACAAAATTTTATAAATAGGGTGCACATATCATCTTCACTAGTATCATATCATCTTCACTAGTATCTTCAAGACTAGAATACTCAGGACTTCGTAAAAGTAAATAGAAGGAATTGGAAAGATCATTTTCCTAAGATTTCTTTTCCACCAATTTTAGTGTAAATCCTGGTTGCCGGTGCAAGTTTAGTCGTTTTACTTCGGAGAATATGAATGACAACCAACTTCTTATCATATACATTAAAATTCTAATTAACACGTGCTAAGTGATTCACACGTCAATTAAATAGGCAAAAACCCTTTCTCATTTTTTGTATGCTATAAATGTGTAAAAACATCACATGAAAAATGAAAGAAAGAAAACAACAGAAATGCAAAATTGCCAGAAAATTGAAGAGCTCAAATTGTACTTTTTCCATAACAGGAGGGCAAAAGTTAAGCTGCTTCTCACCTGTCTGTTCTTTGTTGGAACGTACATTGGTTGCTGCCTTTTTCTTACATACATTAAGAGATAAGTCACCGGGTCGCTGATGGATGCCTACTATTTGACCTTTGTAAACTTCCACACCAGCACCAATAAACATCTGACCTCTTTCCTGTGAGCTAGAGAGGGCGTAAGAAGTACTTGTTCCATCCTCAAAGGCAACCTGAAAATCAGACCAGTGATTTAACTTGGTGAGGTGCACGTTGGCAGGAGACCTTCAAATTCCCAAAATACATGGGAAGTCCACCACTTTTTAATGCATATAACCATCAAAACTTATGAGATATAATTTTCTTTGCAATAGCAAATAATGAATTTTGACTATTAATAATGTATTGAACAAGTTACAGTAAAGTTAGATTGATTCCTATCCACCAAGTACTAAACCAGTAAAAGAAAACCTGAATATTTCTTCAAAATTAATGTGACAAGGCAACTACATTCACCATAGCAATAGGGACAGCTCATTGCCCTATTATTAAGATCATTTATTTTCAAACCTTGTAGTGTTCAAAACATTCTAAGAATTTGGAAATTACCAATGAACCATGATCTCTTGTAGAAATTTCACCAGCCCAAGGTCCATAGCTATCAAACAATGTATTCAGAATTGCTGTGCCACGTGAAGCTGTCAATATTGCATTTCGCAATCCAAGAAGGCCACGAGTTGGAATCTTATACTTAAGCAGTGTTGTTCCTTCCGACCTAGTATGCCAATAAAGTCTCAACATTAGATCTTTTTCACATTAGCCAGGGTGCAAATACAAGAGCTGCCAATCAGCTGCCAATGCTCAACATTAGCATACAAGACAAAGCTGGGTAGTAAATAAATATATGCACATCATATGGAAGGGGGAAAACACTGTGCAATTTCATAAATGCACTAACAACTAAACAATTTTGCCAATAATCGTTGCCTACTAAATGAAGTAACAGGATGCATATGCTATAAATCATATCCACATTCAAAATACACTGTTGTGACAGTTGATAAGTGGATATAAAATGGCAAATTAGTAAACAACTGAAAATGCAAATGTTAGCTGAAGCCCGATGAAAAATCCCTAATACCAAGAGGGATTGGACTATCAAAGAATTTAGCCTAGTATCACAAAGATAACAGTGGTTGAGGCACCTTTCAACAGGAAGTCTTAGGATTAGGATGTACAGGTTTTCCATTATTAAGACAAGGTAAAAGAATATGCACGCAAGAATGTATGAACACATGCATGCAAGTATAAATGCGCATAATTCAAATAGAGGTTGATAACCTATCTCAAGGTCAAATTAGAAAATATCTATAATCCAGAAGTTCATGTCTAAATCCATAAATTAAATACTAATTAATGCACCTTCCATTGTTAACAGAAAGAGTTCACAGCCAATATACAGCAAAATGGAAAGGAGAAAAGGAACTACACACCCAACTCCCTGCATATCAAACATCTGCCCACGTCTTTTACCAAGAAGTTCAACCACAGACCCCATATGTTCTTCCGGTACCTCCACAGTTGCAATCTATAGGCATGCATCAATTTGAGAAAGAAATGATTTCAGATGGGTGGATAATTTGGTCTTTCGATCAATAAGACAAACATGAGAAACTGTTTTTCTTATTGTCAAGCATTTAAAAAATTCTTGGCATTATATGTCATACCACGACTTTACAATTTTATAATCAATTATAATGCAAAAGTGAAGTGCACTGCCTTGTCTATTCTTTTTTAAATATTGATTTTCCATGAATATAACCGCATGCCACGTGTTGCCTTCATCCTTGTCATCCATGTGCTATATACAAGGCATTCCAATGGAGATTGAGAAAAAGGAAATGGTGGTGGCTGTAAGACGTTTCAAGGATGAGAGAAAAATAAAATTTACAGCATGTCACATAACCATTTTATTATACAAAATCATCTTATTAACTACCTCCACAAGCCTTAATAGGCACTCAGTACCATGCTGTATTTTCCATCTCATTATATGTTGTTTCAAATATGCGGCTAATCTTGCAACAATTTTTCTCCTCTAGGTTTAACTATGTGTATATAACCAGGAAAATGTGGGATTGGACATATTCAATAATTTAACATTCACTCAAAACTTGAAAACTCTACCAATAAAGTTTAAATCCTAACTTAATACGCTTACAAAAGTTGAAACCATAACTAGAAAACTCTTTAACACAAAACTTGAAATTCAAAAGGTATAACAGTGGATCCTGCATCCCTACACATAAACATTCTATCAATGGAGTAATATTACTATTCCACAACCATACCTATCTCAAATATGAAGAATCAGATAAGAAAATCACCTCATATGGCTCCAGCAATTTGTCATTGACCTTCTTATTAATGACTTTGGGAGGTCCCACCATAAATTCATATCCTTCTCTTCGCCTAAAATGCATTATAATTTTAGAACTAGCTTGATGAAAAGATACAGGAGCAATAAAATACCATACACTTACATATTTTCTATTAGGATAGTAATATGCAAAGTACCACGCCCACTAACAATAAATGTATCTGCAGTTTCACCATCTTCAACTTTCATAGCCAAATTTCGCTCAAGCTCACGGTAAAGTCGATCTCGTAAGTTCCTGCTAGTAACATACTTTCCCTGAAAAGAAACAGAATGACTTATAACCATTAATGTAACACCTACACAAGAATGTCCTTTTTGAGCACCTCTGCTTGCAACTAAAACATTATAAAGCAGGCATTAAAATAAAAGCAGAGATGTCAAAACATATGATAAGGCAAACTGTTTACAAAAAGAACACCGTGTCAAAAAAGAAAAAAGAATCACTATTTTGTATTGTGCATCAAATGATTGAAAAAGAAATCAATAAATAGAAAACACCTGTACTCTTACCCAAGCTCACTCAAAATACTTTGAACTATCCTTTTGAATTGAAAGTAACATGTACTAGAACCAAAATGATGGCTAGTGTTGGTTTAAGACATGCACTTTCACCCTTTGGCATTCCCAGAAATTTGCCTCAAAGAAAACCTCATGGGAAGAAAAGGTGAATTGCTTGTGGGGAAGGCCCAGTGTAGGGAAAGCCATGTACACATTTTGTGGAGTACCTTCCAATAAACATACCTCACGGCCAACAAATGGTGATGTATTTATAGAGAAGGACATTTTGACAGTTGGTTCTTCCACTTTAATGGTAGGCAATGGTTTTCCAGATATTTTATCAGCAATTGTATCCCCAATCTGTTCAAAGAAATTGAAGTTTACTCAATACATATTTGCATAAAGACAAGAAAGAACTTCTAAGATGAAACTTTTACTGTGGTTACAAATTGATATACTATAAAATCTCATAAAAATGAGAATTATAGTTGAACAATGCAAAATTGATCAATTCTTACCTGAATATCATCAATTCCACAAACAGCACATATATCACCAGCTTCCACGCTTTCAGCAGGACTCCTGCTGAATTTTTCATACACAAAGAGCTCACTGACTCTCGCAAATCTACATGAATCTTCCGAGGTGCATACCTTAGGAGAAAAAAAATCAAACAATAATAAGGGAACAAGAGATGGCTTGGTTTTATCTTTGAATATATGATATAAAATATTCCAAACTAATTTCTCCAAAATAGACTTCATTACAAGACAAATAGGAGAAAAATAGATTAAGTCACTGGAAACGTGTAAATTGATTCTTGTTATCCCTACTGTAAAGCATTGCCGGAAATTGTCGAATAGATGGAAGGTAATCTGGGCAAGATGAATTTTGGCTCAAATTTACAACTAGGCCCATCTTCTGGTAAACATTTAATTGTATAAGCTCGGAAGAAGCCTCCAGATTCAAAGCAGACTCACCCTCACTTCCATTCCTTTCTGCAGGACCCCTGCATGCAACCGTCCAATGGCTATTCGTCCTTTATGTTCATCATACTCAATGTTTGTAGCCTAAAATATGCCAAAAGCAAATTTAGACAATTATATTAGAATAGAATATACTGTAAATAATCCAATCAAAGTCAAGAGAAGAACTTAGATGACTTTCAATATCAAAATTAGAGCAAAGACTTTCCTGAGAACTATGAGATAACAGAGGTATAAGGTATTACTCAATGTGCTCACTCTTCTGGATGGAGAGTTCTGTTTGGGATTCATTTCATTTCTCTTGACAATCAATCTATATCTGACAGTATATGTTATTTCCCTAAAGCACAAAGTTTCTATTTTTCCTGTTTCCCAACAAATGTATAGTGATGCTAAAAAGAAATTCTTTGAAATATACACTTTTAACCATTTCTTAAGTAAATTCATTCAACCTTGTACTGTTCCTGGACCATAAAAGTTAATCAAAAGCCAAATTACTCATATAAAACAAGAAAGAAGTAGAGAATTTCTGGGCTTAAACTTTTCAAATCCATTGTAGATGGTTGCCATTGACTATTCTTTTCAAAATCTCACATTTAATTAAAGAAGCCTAGTTTTACAACACAAAAGTATTTCCTCGTAAAACCCAACTAATCCATATTAATGTTCAAAATTATTATATTTCAAAAACAATAAGACCGTAATTCTTGCAGAATTTTGTGACATCATGTCCCCTTAAAATTAGAGAACAGGATAAGCAACAAATACAAGTGTAAGACAGTTAATAATATGTTGAAACAGCAATACAGGTACAACCACTAACAAGCATTTGCAGTGCACCATCTTTCTCAATGCGTGGTCCAGGTATGCATCTGATTATAGACTCAAAAAGTGGCCCAAGATCATCTGCCAAATTGTCAGGAGAAAGCCCTGCCTTTCCTTGGATACCACTTGCATATATTGCTTGGAAATCGCACTGCAAGTAACATGAAATTTGTAATCGGATTAGAACTTAGGAGCAGTAACTTGATAAGAGTGAACATCTATAAACCCTCAAAGACAAAAGACAGTAAACTTGAGAAGTCAAAATCTTTTACTTGGCTCAAAAACATTCCTTATGGTCGTTGTGTTTAATATTTAACCAACAATTTCTAATAAATTGACAGATCATCTTGATCCACTAAATTTATCTATTAGGCACAAGATAGTTTCAACATACAGCTCTGCATTTGATTAGCAAACGGAGTTACAACATGATAGTACCTGTTCATCTGTTGCATTTAGTTCAATAAATAGCTCAAAAGTGGAATTGATGACATAATCTGGACGAGCTGAAGGTCTATCGATCTTGTTTACCACAACAACAACAGCAAGGCCAAATTCAAGGGCCTTCTTCAGAACAAATCTTGTCTGCGGCATTGGACCCTCAACGGAATCAACCTTCAAAGGAAAAGAGCTGTTAATCTAGCTGTAATAACAAGACATTTCCATTTTTTAATATAACAAATAGTTAAAATATAAGTTCAATGATCTAACATTAAGTGTGATGCTAATTTCAGTCAACTTGGGAATCAATCATTCTCAACTGAAGACTAAAATTCTCAATCGATAAATTAATTTACATATAAGAAAAAACCTAGGTCTGAATTAAGCAGGACTTTTATAACGTAAAATACACATAAAGTAACAAACATTTGGAGCCTTCACCAATCTCTAGATTCCAACAAACCAAAGCAGCTTAAAAAACTGGGAGGGTGGGAAATAAAACCTTAACGTAGCATGAAGTCGCATTATCAAATCATTTTGAATCCACAGTAAATGCATGATTTGACGAACAATTTTTCAAGACCAAATATGGATAAGAAATGGAAAATATTTTTCAGCAGGGTGATAGAAATATTGGTGGAAACATGAAAGCAAAATATGAGTACCAAACTGATTGTAGAGATATGTGTGCATGCACAAAAACAAACATGGGAATCATAGGAAATGTGGCATCCAATTACTAAAAGATGCAAAATAGTACCACTAGAAGAACTCCCTCCACCATATTCAGGATGCGTTCCACTTCACCTCCAAAGTCTGAGTGGCCTGGAGTATCTATTATGTTGATTTTTGTATCATTGTAAGTGATAGATGTATTTTTGCTAAGTATTGTAATTCCTCTTTCACGTTCAAGATCGTTTGAGTCCATTATCCTTTCCTGTACAAATTGGTTATCACGAAACACCTGCATAATAGAATAAGCATAAGCAATGAGCACCATTTTTTCACCATATTATTAGGCTGCCGATTCAGGGAAGTTGCAAGGTAATAAAAGAGTTATTGGTCTGCTTGCCAGAAATTTGAAGCCCTTAAGATTACAAGCTACCATTCTATTTCAGTGATCTAATAAAATTTGAATTATCATAGATTTTCAAGAAATTCATGACTGTGTAAAGGCAAAAAACAGTGAGTATAATAGGAAAAAAACAAAAAAATAGTTGAGTTGTCAAATTTTCCTTTTTGATATGTTTATTTGACTCGTAGTAGTGGCTCAACAAAAATAATTCAGCTAACTCCGAGAAGCGGCTAAGGAAACAATTTATTTGCATAGAGGAAAACAGCTCGGCATGAGTTTCCTAGATATTACCTTAGCTTGTTTCAACATGGCATCAACCAAAGTTGTCTTTCCATGATCTACGTGAGCTATAATTGCTATATTCCTTATATCGCTTCTCCTCATCAACTGACTCTTCTTCTCTGTGGAAAGGGAACACCAAGATATTCAACATTATAAAAACAGGTAAATTTGTACATAATGTCCTAAATTACTCTCTTTCGACATAGAATTATTCTAAGAAGAAAAAAATTACTTTAAAAAACTTGTGACACTCTTTGTTAGGAGTAATTATCTCATAATGATTCCAAAACCTATTTGGATTTTAAATAATTCATTAGCTGAATAAACCAGAAAAATAAAGCATTTCCTAAATGCAAAACAAATGACAGCTGACAATATACATTAGATTAATAACAAGCAAAAACTATATAATCATGAAATGACTAAAAAAAGATGCAGTATACACTAAATTAAGCGTAAGAACCAAAACTAAACTAGAATTAGTAAAGCAAAGATAGAAATTAAGTTGAAATTAAGCAAACAAAACAAACGAGAGAGTGAATTACCGGCGGCGGTTTCGGTAGCTTCAGAAACGGAGCATCTGATTGCCCGGTGGCAGTGAGTTGTCCTACTGTGACGAAACTTGAGACTTGTGCTAGTAATCGGAGACGAAGATAAGTTGAATCCAAAGTGATGTTTAGTTAGCAAAGGAGAAGAAGAGGAAGAAGGTGTTCTAGGTTTAAGCAAAGAGAAGGAAGAGTTGTGGAAGGTAATTGCCATATCCATTTTGCCTCTGTAACTCTCGCTCACAGCGAGGGAGAGAAAACGAGATAGAAATGGAGGATTTGGCAAGTGAGGCTGTTATCGACGAGAGTAGCCAACACTTGAGGCTGCCGTTTAAATTTTATATTTTCGAGAACGAAAAATAATGAAAAGAAAAAGAAATGAGGCTGGTGCTAAGCTTGGGCACTTTTTCAGCTGGGAAGGCCCAAATTTTGACACGTCACGTGTGGACACACTTGGGTTTGTGGGGTCCACATAACCATTGACCAGGACCGAATGACCACTCAACGAAATTTATTTCCCACTTTATTAATCGTATTAAAATTAAAAACAGTATAAAATAAAAATACATTTTTTATTATAAAAATAATAATTTTTACAAATAAAAATCTATGAAATTTTATATGTAAATTCATAAAATATTAAATTTTCATTTTCAAGTTATAAAAATAAAAACAAAAATTGTAATTAATATTTATTTAAATAATAATTTTTTTATTATTTTTTCTCACTTACATTTAAATTTCAATAATCATGACGTGAATGTATAATAACATGACATGAGGATGACGATAACCAGTTTAAAAAAGAAAGGCCATATAAATATTATTACAAAATTAATTTTTAATAACTATTATTTACAAAAATGACATTAAAATATAAAATTATTCCCTAACTATTATATTAAATTCATTCAATAAACGAAACATGTGATAAAGCAACCATTTAAAATCTTAAAAAATATAAATATTAAAATTAATTTTATTACAAATTTATATTTTAATTTATTTTTTGTAATTAACAAAAATTAGTTTTTTCTGTTATTTATATTCAATGTTCTTAAATATTTTATAACATAATTTTTTAAAAGAATATATTTTAAAAAAAATTACAGAAAAGATTAATATAGAAAGTGTTCTTTTTTCCTTCTCAAATCCTTTACATTGTATATTTTACATCTTCTGTCATTTAAAATATTATACAAATTAAAAATTATATTTAAGTTAAGGAAAGATTGAAGTTGCATAAAAAATAAATTAGGATTTATGTGGTATAAAATATTTTCTAAATTAATATACATAAAATTCATTTAAAAAATATTTATTCTTTATTTAAGTCAATCAACCTAAGGATAGAATTATATTTATAAATATACTGAAGTATAAATAGTGGGTTTATAATAAAATGAGATAAATAGTTATTTTAAAAATTATAAAAAATTTATCATTTAATTAACGATGAATATATTACTGAAAATTAAAAAAATTTGCATAATTACTTGAGAAGAGAAATATTACTTTTCTTTTTGAGTAAATATTTTTTTAAATAAAAAATAATGCAATAAATATATATTGTTTTGTTTTGTTTTACATCATAAAGTGATTATTTATGTAGATGAATTTGTATGAATAAATTTATTCCAATTATTATACATCGTCTTATACTTTTGTAATCAGCATAAAACATAGATTGAACTACCCTTTTTATCTTTTAATACTTAGAACCTTGATTTTAGTAGCATTAATTTACTATCTTATTTTAATGTAGTTAAATTGTTCAATTAAGTGAATCAATAATAGATATTCTAATGTTTTTATCTGTAAAATTTAATATGAATTATTATACTAATATGATTAATGAATGTTATGTAAGCAAACTAGTACACATGCATAACATAAATATACAAAATAAATAATTTATTTTTTAAAATTTATGCTATAAATTTTAATGTTATCATATATATATAATTCAATCCTATAAATACGTACATATTTCTAATTAGATAATATTTATCAAACCATGAATAAAGATTAATTGTCTCTACATCTCTATGGTATTAATACGATTGAGAATCTAATTAGAGTATTAATTTTTATGATTTAAGTGTGTAATATTTTGTGCATTCTTCTCTTCACGAGAGTAAGGACATAAAAATAAATTATAAGTACATGCTTAAAAATCGCAAATATTACATATTTATAATACTATTTTAAATCTTTAATTTTGATTTAAACTATTTGATTGAATTTTCTTATAAAATTTAATTTATTTAATAAAGTAAATATTAATAAATTTAGTCCAATCTTTACATAATAGGTTTAATCAAATTAATACTCAAATAATTTAACGAATCCCATTTAAGATTTTATATATATATATATATATATATTATTCTCGATCTCAATGTGTGATGTAATATATTCTCATTACATTGACAGTAATATTAAAATTTAATTTTAGTATTATAAGTAATAAGTGGTGTCTAGTAACACATCATTACTACCCAAGTGATGAGAATGTCAGTAGTTTGACATTATCTTATTAGTGACTAATATATCGGTGACTAATTTTGTGTTATAAATAATATTTATGCTTAAATCACTTGTAATACCATGGAAAAAAGTGGTGCTATTTGATTCCCTTCAAAATTCTCATAAAATTCTTTTTTATTTATTTAAAAATTGCCATATTAAACATTTTTTTATTTAAATTCTAAATTAAGCAAGAATTCATGACAAATAAATATTTGTTTTTTTTTATAATTGTGAATACAATATGTAAAAGATTACTATTATATCTTTACTTTACTAATATATTCAAAAAAATTTTGAATTGATAAAAAAATCCATAATGGAAGTATAGTACTAGGAATTTAAAAATCTAGAGAATTGTGAAAAATAAAATATTTTATACATAAATACCAATGAAATATTAAAATTGAAATCCAATATGAATGCATCAAACTAAAAAAAATATAAAATTAATAAAATTTTGCTTAATTTTTTTTAAAAATAAATTATTGCAATTTAAATAAAAATAAGTTAAATATAAAAATATATTAAATTTTGATGTGACATAATGCAATTTTGCTTTATAGTTGCTACAATTTTGAACCAATGAAAATGTAATAATGGTGTATTAAGGAGAGTTTGAGAATGTAAAGAACTATGATCGGTTAAATATTTTTGACATGAAATTCGAAACAATAACAAAAAATAACACCAGGTTTAATGAAGACGAAGATGATAAATAGAAAAAATTAATTTAAAATAAAATTTTCAATCTAAAAAGATTGATAAAAAAAAGAAGAAATAAAAATTAATTTACTTCTCATACATTATTACCATACTATTTAACCATATGAAGTTAAAGACCGTAAAATAGTCGGGCCCAACAAGAACATTAAAGATAGTCCGGTTCGATATGTCGTGGGCTTAGACCAGACCAAGGAATAAAGACTTGTTGCGGATCTAGATCCTAACTTGGCCTATAGATATATTTATTATTTTCAATTATTTTTTAAAAATTTTGAAGGCGGTCCATTTAAATTTGGGAACTGGTCTAGACACATGCTCGTATAGGCTAAGCCTTATGAACCGTGCTGGCCGCCCTTTTTTACGCGAACTTGACCCAGGTTGTAAATTTATATGGGTCTTATTTTAGTGGGTCGGGCCAGTTTACCACCCCTGTATGAAACGATATAAAATACAAAAGATAAGTGAACGACTATATAAATAATTGATTTAAACATTTGTTGTGGCTTAAGTTAAGGTTCATTCATAATTTTAGTTTAATTTAATTTTTTATTATTTTAATTAAATATATTAAATTTAAATAAAATTATTTTAAATATATTTTTATTAATTTATCTAAGTAAATTAACAAACAAAGAAAAGGAAGAGAAAGAGGTTTAGAATTACACGGAAGCTACTCGATGTTTTCTAAATCATTGGAAGAATATGAAATTACACTATATTTCTTCAATAATTTTTAAAACTTAAAAAAAAACAATGAATTACCATATTTTTAAATAAATTTTAAATAATCTTGGCAATATAAAAATTACCTAAGAAATATGATAATTAAATTAAACAAAAGTGTGTTTAGAAATAATTCCGTTCAAATCCAACACATTAGATCAAAATTACAAATTAAAAATTGACTTAGGATTAAAATTATAAATGAATCTCAACTTTGGGTCATTACAGAAAAAACTTAAATACAGCAATTGACCCGTTACTCTTAATCGGGTCGTAATATCATTTTCGATCCAAGTTTTGCGTAAAAATTGTTTAATTTGAAGTCGGCTGTTGAGACCACGTCATGCGTTGTCAATGGCGAAAAGCCAAGTAGAGTTTGTTGGTTCTCGATTAAGTGTTCTCTTTCATCGTCAGAAAAAACGTTAGATGCATGTCAATAAAATTAATTCCAAAGTAATTCATTACTGACTTCGACTTAACTAGCGTCTAAAGAATTTATATCTATATATATATATATATATATATATGCTTAAAATCTCGAACATTTGACAAAATCCCATGCATGCTCTTCTTCCCGCCATCGTACTTCCTTGTTCTGTAATTCCTCTACAATCTCTCCGGCCATTGAACTCAAAGCTACCTAACAAGACTGGCAGACCATACTCGAAATCCCAGCCCTCCTCATTTTGTTCCTTTTCGAGTGTTTCGTCTTGTGAACGGAGTCTTCTCTTCAATTACTGGCCTCAGCTCCTCAAAATCTCAATTGAGTCTAGAGATTTAAAGCTCGGTCTAGCAGTTCATGCCTTTTTACTGAAATCAGGTTCTCAAAATGACACGTTTCAAGCTAATAACCTCGTTAATTTGTATGCGAAGTTCGGTAGATTGGATGATGCGCAAAAGATATTCGACGAAATGTTTCTGAGAAATGCTATCACGTGGACTTCACTGATAAAAGGGTATTTAGAGAATGGCGATTATGAGTCTGTCTTCCGAGTTGTGTGTGATATGAATCGGTTGGAAGAGAAATTCAATGAGCACACTTGCTCAGTCATTTTAGAGGCTTGTAGCTTGTTAGAGGATCGGATTCTTGGAGAACAAATTCATGGTTTTGCTATCAAAAGTGGGTTTGAAAATAATGTTTTTGTGGGTACTTCTCTGATTTCTATGTATTCAAGAAGTGGTTACTTCAGTGATGCAGAGAAAGTTTTCTATTGGTTAGCTTACAAAGATGTTCGGTGTTTGAATTATATGATTTTAGAATATATTAAGGTAGGATATGGTGAGAAAGCTTTTCAGGTCTTCATTAATTTGTTATGTTCTGACTTTGAGCCAACTGATTATACGTTAACCAACATAATTAGTGCTTGCTATGAAAATTTTGGAGCTGAGGAATGCCAGCAATTACATGGTTTTGCCATTAAGTATGGTTTCATGAGTGAAGTTTCAGTTGGAAATGCGGTAGTTACAATGTATGGGAAGCGTGGAATGGTTCAAGACGCTGAGAGAATGTTTAGTGCAATGAGTGAGAGGAATTTGATTTCTTGGACTGCACTTATATCAAGCTATGTGAGTAGTGGTTTTGGTCATAAAGCCCTAAATAGTTTCTTGGAATTACTTGAGCTTGGTATTTTTTGTGATTCTAGTTGTTTAGCAACCGTGATTGATGGCTGCTCAGACTGTTCAAACTTGGAATTTGGGCTCCAACTTCATGGATTTGTGATAAAGCTTGGTCATGTAGGTGATTTCAGTCTGGGGACTGCTTTGGTTGATTTATATGCCAAATGTAGGGACCTCAAGTCAGCAAGATTGATGTTTGATGGTTTCTCATGTAAAACTACTGCTTTATTTAATGCAATTCTAGTTGGATTCATGGAATCAAATGCAAATGATGAAGAAGATGCCATGATTTTGTTTAGTCAGCAGAGATTAGCTGGTATGAAGCCAGATCTGGTGACTTTTTCACGGCTCCTTAGTTTATCAGCTAATCAAGCTTGTTTAGTCAGAGGTTGTAGTATTCATGCCTGTACCATTAAAACAGGGTATGAAGCACATTCAGCTGTAGGTAATGCTTTAATTACCATGTATGCCAAATGTGGAAGTATTGAAGGTGCTTATCAGACTTTTAAGGATATGAGCAGCCGCAATTTAGTCTCATGGAATGCTATGCTTTCTGCATATGCCCTTCATGGGCAAGGTAAAAGAGCACTCCTGCTTTTCAAAAAGATGAAAAGAGAAGGTTTTGCTCCTGATGATGTTACAATGTTGGCAATACTTCAAGCCTGTATTTATTCTGGGTTGTGGAAAGATGGGATTCGCTTTTTCAATGAAATTAAGCCAAGACATACTATTACGCCAATACTTGAGCACTATGCTTGCATGGTTTATCTATTGGGCAGGGCTGATTTTTTGTTAGAAGCTATGGATTTTATTAACAGTAGCCCTTTCTCAGGCTCGCCTCTTCTCTGGAGGACTTTGGTAAGTGTCTCAAAGTTAATGGGGGATTCAAATTTAGGCATGTTAGCTTCAAAACGTTTGCTCGATTTGGAACCTGAAGATGCTGGATCTTATATACTTGTTTCAAATATGTATGCCAGCAAAAGAATGTTAGCTGAGGCAGCAAAAGTTAGAACAGCTATGAATGACTTGAAGTTGTGCAAAGAAGCAGGATGCAGCTGGATTGAGATTGATAATAAGGTGCATCGTTTTGTGGCATGTGGCAAAGACCATCCAGAAAGTGAAGAAATTTATGCTAAGTTGGATTTATTAAGTGATGAAATGAAAATGAAGTGTGAAGATAGACCTCATCTCCATCTGAGTTTGGACCCCCCTTAAGGAATAGAGAGCAAAAGGGTCATCAGCTCTTTGAACATCAATGAAGCAGGTTTCCCTCACTCTACTGAGAAGGTTTTCACGACGAGCACACCACATCATCAAACATTGCTAGCAAAGCCCTTGATAAATCATTGTCGTATCTACATTACTTTTCTCAAAGCTACCAAGCATGATGGTGGTATGTTTATATCGTTATTTATTTATTTATTTTACAATTATTATTATTAAAAAAGAAAAAGAAAAATGATTGTTCTCGGTGCCCATTAATGCATCAATGGCTGGGCAAACAACCGACTAGGCATCCCATATACTAATCCAATTATTTTCTTTAGCAAATAAACATAGGGACACTGCCAACGCTAGTAAAGGGGGAAAACAATGCTTTTCATTGTTTTCAATTTAGTGAGATATTGTTCTTTTTAAAACACAATCGGATGATATTTTACGGCAAGAGTTGCTTTCTGCCTATTCTAATCATTCTCTTTGTATAGCTTTCGGTGATTTGTTTAGAATTCAAAGCTTTACACATGTCTATGTCCAACTATACTTGCAATAGTTTCGAGCACTCTTCTTTGATTGTGAATTCAATGTTAAAATAACAATATTTTGATATTGAACTCTCTATACATCGATGCCTATATTCCAACACTTTTAACTTTAAAACATATTGTGTACTATATTAGATAAGGGTAAGTTCTGGATTATGGTGGTGTGATTTTAAAATTATAATTATTTTATATAATGATATCACTGAATATTAAATGAGTGAATTAGTGATATTAATTAATATTAAAATAATTTTTAATATTAAAATTAGGTAACTTGTAAATTATATGAGATAGAATAAATAAAATTTATTAAAAATTAATGTTATAAAATAATTTATCATAAATCTTAAAGTACAATAAAATACAACAATGTCAAGCGAAGTCGTAAATAATTAAATAAAAATAAAGTTATAAATAATTTTTTTTAAAAAAGGAGTGATTCTTGTTGTGAGAGTTGAGAGAATATAGAAAAAGTAAAATGCTTTAAAATTTGGATAATTTGGTTATTACTTTATTCCTTTGACATAAAAGGTTCATATTTAATATTATATACTGCAAGATATCAACTAGCATTAATTTAATTTTTTTTCCTTGGATATTGGAAGAATCAACTCTCCATTACACAATTTGCTGTTAATTTGATGTGATTGTATTCTTGGGGCATTGTCTTCAACAGAATACTTTTCCTCTGTTATTATTGGTTGATTGGCCCATGATTTTAGCTACAGCTAAGTCAGATTTCATGTTAGCAAATCAAGTCCTCCAGAAGAAGATTAGAAGGTAGATTTGTGGTTTAAATATAGTAATATAAAATTCTTGATGACCATTTTCTATAAAAAGATAAATATGACTTAATAAAATGTTAAATAAATTATGCTAAGGGTCCAAACAGAAAATAAAATAAAATAAAATAGTAGGAGGTGATAAATAAGGTTCCTAATATAAAAAATAAAAAATTTTCTCTACTATTATATTGTTGAAAGGCATTTAGAGCCATTACTTCACTTTAAAAAAAAAATCACTTCAAAATTTTTTTATTATTTTTAAAAAACATTTTTATAGTTATATTTAGAAGTAAAATCACTTTAAAATTCTTATTTTTTAAAAAACACTCTGTACACTTTTCATTTTAAAAAAATTAAAAGATAGTTTTCAAATAACTTAGGTAGGATTATTTTCGAAATTCTAGTACTTCAATTCTATGTTTATCTTATAGGTATTTGACCCAAGGATATAAGAAAATGTTTGTACATCACTTTAATTTTTTTTAATATGTGGAGAAATAAATCATTTGTTGACAATTAAAAGTGAAAATTAGATAGCGGTTGATGGATAGCACAATTTGAGCTTGCATGAAAATAATGAATCTATTTGAAGATGATATGATCAAATTCAAGAGACTAAGTTAATTAGAAGTGGCATGGAAAATAAAATAATTTTCATTTTCTTTTAGAACATAAATATTTTAAGAGTGAAAATAATATATTATAATAACATTTATTAAAAGCAAAATATTAACCTCCTCTAGATTCTAATGATAAACTATTATGAAAATCGTCTTACTTAATTTTTTTATAATATAATAATAAAGGGAGTTTATAAGTGAATAACATTAAATATATAATATTTTAACTTTAAATTTTAATTATTAAATTATAGATGGACGAAATTTTTTCTCCATTTAAATTAAAATTTTATTTATGATTTCCTTTTTAAGTTAATGCTCTTACTAAACTTAATCTGAAATATTAAGATGTTACATGAAGTTGTAACATTACTATTAATGATAATTTTTAACAAATTTTTTTATGTAACATAAATTAAATAAAGATCGAATATTTAAAATAATTTTTGACATGTTTTTTATGTGATGTAAATTAGACAACGATCGAGTAATTAAAATATTTATATTAAAATAAATTAATTCTAATAGATCTTTCAAGTAAAATGTTAACAATTTTCACAAGATCATGAATATAAGTATTAAAGAGAAATCTTCATAAATCACTCACTTAAATCTTGAATTCAATTAACACCGAATTGTACAAAATGGATGTAGATATACTAAACTGAGGTAAGAAATAAAGATATTGACTATATTTGATCGAGACAAAGTAGTTTATAACGAAGATTCAAGCACGACGACTCGACTATGATACCATACTAATTAAATTGATTTGGTTAAAAGTTTTTAAGTTTCTAATAAAAATTAAACTTTCATATTAAAATAAAATTTAACAATATTAGTGGAATGATACATATAAATACAAAGTATATCATACTATTTTAATTTCTTCCAAAATATGGGGTAAATTTTTTCACCTCACAAATTCAATTTGTGGCCATTCCCATTCATGCATGTAAATGAGAAATCAATTAATTCTTTTTCATGCATGAATAAGATAACTAATTAAGATTGTAAGATTTTTTAGAAAGTACTAATATATATCTCATGTAACTTATATTTTTTTTAATGCAAAATTTAAAATGTAAAATAAAAATGTAAAAAAAAAAAACTTAAAATTTAAAACAAACAACAACAAAAATTAAAATTATCAACAAAAAATTTAAGATATAATAAAAAAAATTAAAATAATTAATTTAAGTGTTGAAAATTTTGAATATAAGGTATATGGGATGTATTGTAGTCAATTCCTAAATTTTTGTATGTAATTAATTGTGTAAGAACTCCTACTAGATCCTACAACTTGAAATAATTCTATTCTTTGGTGATTAGTTAGACCATTCTAATCTCTAAATATGTATTAATTGATCATTGTTAAACAGTAGTTTGGACACTAAGCAATGTGCACCAACACTCCACACCCATAACATAAACCAAAAAGAATTAATAATATACAAACAAGAAAGTTGTTGCACCACTATCACCAATAAAAGCCCTTATGTCAAAATTTCACAAACTTAAATTAATTCATACACTCAAAATACATTCATATATAATAATGTCACAATTTATTGTTTACAATTCCTAATATTTTTTTTTCCTATGAGCATTGCAACTGTTTTAACTGTCCCATTTGGTGGAGGGTATCCTACATTTCAAAAGAGTGAAGAAGTAAGCATACCCTACACTTATGGCAATTATTGTGTCCACACTTTATTTTCTTTTTGTTCGTTCTTGAATTGGCAGAAGCTTGGCAAGGCGGAGATGTAGTACTAGTAGTAGTAAAATAAAGTGGGTCAGAAGAAAGAGCGTTTGACAGGAGGTCTACCAACTGCTCTCATCAAATTGGCTACTTCAAGAATTCTTGCTATTTTTGTTCCTCTCCTTGCTTCCGATGATGCCCTTCTCTCTTCTGCTTTTCTGCGTGCTTTTGCCACATCGTTTTGCATCTTCTCTAGTGCTCTTGCCCTTTTCTCCTCTAGCTTCCTCTGCACAAAGTAAAGTTAATTTTTGGTAATTAATTGTGGGTTAATTAAGGTAAGTCAAACAAAGAAGAGGAGAGTAGAAAAGGAAATGATGATCAACTAAGTTGATCAAAGAGTTGACCCAATATATATCCACAAGCAAAAAAATGATAATATTAAACAAGATCGTATTTAACATCAGTTATGAACCAATACGAAATTTCTTAGCACTAATGATTGTTGATTAAATCCAAGAATCCCCTCGATTATTGGACTATCAATACAACAGTTAGTCTCTTAATCAATTCAATAGTTACCCACTAAAAACTTTTAGCTAAATAACAGCATAATCATTAGCTGCTAAATCACTTTCAATACGCAAATTAACTAAGGAAATTAATCAAAATCAAACGATCTTGTGCACGGTAAAAGAGTATATATAGAATCTTTTACTACTGACCTCAACTTTCTTCATCCACAAATTAGCCTTTTGCACTTGTTCACTTTCCCATCCATTAATTACTGCATCCTCTCTCTTAAACCTATTATTAATCTTCGAAATCTTCGCGTTTTGCCACGCTGATATCTTTGACTCAACCTCTTCTTTCTTCACTCTCTGCACTGAAACCTCGCCGTGATCGCCGCCTGAGCTGACACTTGACCCGACACGTCTCGGTCCAGGAGCCGAGTCCAACGGATTATTATCCGGTACTATCGCCAAAGGGTTAGTTTCTTCAGGTATTTCATCTTCTCCAATCCTAGCCAAGTGAGTATTACTGTTATTCGCGTTGCTTATAACATCGCTCTCGTTGCCTTCAATAGCGGAACCGGCAAGAACTAAAGCGTTGAATTCTCTGCTCATGGTAGTAAAGTTTTCACTTGCTGTAGTTTCACCAGACATGGACATAGAAGATGATCGGTGGCTGCTAGTTTCCCAACTTTCTCTTCTACGGCCACGATTCACCGGCGGCGGATCAGGTGGGGTCAAAGCATGGATGTCTCTGATGGGTTCATCGTCTTGATCGTGATCTTGGACGTCCTGATGGCTTTCACCATTGGTGATAGCTCTTTGAGGGTTTAACATGACAGTTTTTTGTGCTGATGTTTGTGTGTTTATGCGGGCAAGGAGGGGAGAAAAAGGGGAAGTAGAAATTGAGGAAAGATTTAAAAATCAAGGTTTAAACATGGCCTAATTATCTCTTGTCAATTTTGAATGTCACGAGGCAATAAGAGCCACAAAACATATGAAAGGAGAACTCAAGAAGGAAAGATTGAAGGTGAAGTAAAATCAAAAAATGCTAGCCAAATTGATGGATTGAATTCGATAGTGAGGTAAATAATAAAAGCCTACAGATGAAACCATGCGAGAGAGTGAGATAAAAAGGAACGTTGGATTTTGGTGTTCTTTTTCTATTTTGAAACAAATAGGATAAACCCTTCATCTTTTGTGGTTTTATTACTCCCCACTTAGTATAGAGATATTCTTTATTTGGGTCCCCTCGAATGCCCTTTCGAGTTTGTTCGACCATACTTTGAAAATCATTTGATTTTGTACCTACTTGGTTCTTCTTGATCAAATGTATTACAAAAAAGAGTTTCGTTCTATCGACTTTGCAAAGTATAATAAATTAAACGACTCTCGAAAATGTTATATTAGTACGATCTACGACAATTTCTTTTGTCACATCTCATTGTTAGTGAAGTTAAGTCTAATATATAAGTTTTAAATATCCCAAATTTAGTAAATGCATTTTAAATCATGTTATATATTTTTTGGTTTACTTAGATTACATAAAAAAATAATAAATTGTAAATTAATTTAATTTATATCCTCAAATTATCATCTTAAATACTTAAAATGAGAGTTAAAACAAATTTTGTTTATATTAAAAATATGTATTCAATAATTTGAATGAATTCATAAATTAATAACTTCAATTTTGTCGAATTAAAAGCATGTTCTTGTAAGACTCTAATATATTTTTCAAAAATTGCATTTCTAATCTAAAATAATGGGAGTTGTCCATATCATATGGTTTGATTGTCTCGAACTCTCTCATTCTACTCAAAATTTTTCATTAATTGCACTAATGACAAGGCTTTCCACTTGTGGTCGAGTGTTCTTAGCCACTTTTGCTTCAATGGGTATGCTAATTAATGATAGAAATGTAATAAATTTATCTTGTTACAATCATCTTTGACATCATTATAGATCCTTTCTTGTAAGAGTAGTTTTACCTTTAAATTTCAGAATTGATTTGTTATATCTCTTAGGCTTCTAAATTCTACCTAACTTCTCTGCATTTAATAGGCATTTATTTGTTTTCAACCACCTATATTTTAATAGCATTATCTACTAATTAAGTAACATAATGACTTGATAAAATGGTTTATTCATGAATATTGGACATTATTTGGATAGCATCTTAAATTAAACGAAAATTTAATTACAAGTTATAGATAACAAGAACAAAAGGTAATTACAAATTATCCAAATTCTTTAGAAGATAAATTTAAATTTATCACATAAGTTAATTTCACCTAAAAATAAATTCATTAAATAACAAATTTTTATTATTTTAAAATAATTTTTATAATCTTTTATCATTTAATCGATGAATATCATATTACTTAACATATAAATTTTAACATAATTAATTTATATCAGTACTATTATACAATGTTGAAACCATCAAATTTCTCATTTCCAAATTTCTCGAGGTGGTATAAATGAATAGAATTAAATATTATAGAAAATAAGTATAAATACGAATAGATTTAGGTTCAATTGTAAATAAGTAAACGCAAAGGTGCAAAATGAAAATATTTTTAATATTAACTTTTCCAATTTGTTAACAAGTGTCGGCCAAGAGATTCTACGGGGAGCCTACCAAAATTTGGTAATACCGTAATAGTGTGGATGGACCAGTCCGGCGGTGCACACGCGTTACACGCTGACAATCAAGGTTCTGTTTATTAAGCACACGTGGCAGATCTTTATCGGTAACAGACCCCACCGAAGAACCCTACGTAGATCACTTCCATGCACGTGCTTTCGTAATACCACCCGATCACAGCCACGTGTGCGGTACCACAATGATTTCGCTTTTTCAAGTTTTCCAGATGCCCACGTTTCACGCGATAAACTAATGTTCTCTCATTTTTCCCTTAATAAGAAAATAGAAAAAGATAATAATTGAAAGGAACTTAGAAGTAATTATTTTTATAAATTTAAGTATTGGACCAATGAGAGATGAACATGTGGATTGTTGCTAATTTGGAGCTGTGGTGTGATGCAATAGAAGTGTAATATAATTTGAAGGTGGAATGTGATATGTGTCCACCATTAAAGTAACAAAGATTGGTACAGGTGTTTGTTAATCTATTGGAACTTATGGTCTTCCTCTGACTGTGACCGATTGATACAGAGTGGCGTGGGAGTCGGTGCTAATGATTTCATAATTTACGAGTAATTTTATAATTTTTTAATATATATATTTATTTTTTTAATAATTAATATTAATTAATTTATTAATTATTTTGACTATTATATTTATATATATATATATATATATATATATATCTAAAAGAAAATCAAATTGACCAATCGTGTTGAAATGGATTTAAACTGAATTTTATGAAGAAAATTTTGAAACACTTAAAATAAATTTTGTTAAAATGGATTGAATAATTTGAGTATAGAAATTTTTCTAATTGTCACGAATTAGGTGAGCAGATGAATCTAATAAGTAGAGATTAAGTAAAAATTTATATAATTGAATTAAATCAAATAAAATTAATTGATCTAATTTGATTTTTTTTTCAGTTAATTAATTTGATCAATTATCAATTTTATTTTTAACAAATCAATACTCGATTAGCATTCAGTGTGCACTTTTGTATAATTTATTTAGATACACTAAGGTAATGCAATAGCAATTTTTTTCATATCTAATGACTCGTTAATTTAGACATAAAATCATAGTAAAAGAGTATGACTACTCCGATTAAATCGCACACATTTGTCTCCTACAACTACAAGAAGAGTTAGGGATGGATAGAATCAAACCCAATCAAGCCAAAAGTTTATTTTAACTTGGATCAGTTTGAAAGTATTTTGATTCGACTGTTGTTGGTTCAAATTTTTGTTAGACCAATCGTGTACCAAGAGTAGATTATTTATGAATCCATCTTGATATTTATCAAAGATTTGATATTATAATATTATATTTTAAATTGAATAAAATATTTGTTTGCTTGCTTTTTTAAAAATAATGATAATAATTCGTAATGCAAACGTACCAAAACAAAGCTACCCAAATACTGTACATATGATTATCGGGCCGGGGCGGTGAAGGGGCCCATGATGATAAGGTCGTGCTGTGTTATGCCGTGTGTCCATCCTATTTTAAACATTTTGCCATATGATGGTGCCACCAGAACCAACCATTTTTAGCCATTCTTTATTTATTTATTTATTTTTTCTGCTGCCCTTTTGAAGAATTAAATTGATGTTGATTTCATGTTAAAAAGAAGCCAATTCCAACTTATTGTGCATAGATTGAATACCATGGCGAAAAGGCCTGCTCTGCCAATTTCCAATTACTTGGTGAACCTTTAAGCAAGCCCATCTGTCGCAAATGTACTATAAAGCAGAGACTAAGTGGGGGGAATTGGGCCTCATCATAACCTGTCGTTTAACATCTACAATAATATCAAAATAACCTTTATAGATATTCTTTCACTTTTATTTATTTTCTTAATAAATGACTTCATTTGTCAAAGGATTTCTTTATTTTTAGGCTCAATTTATTCGCCTTTTTATTTTTTATTTTTAAATTCTTAAAATAGATGCCCATTACTTCAAATAGATTTTGTTTAAATTAAAAAAAATTATTAAATTAAAATAAAAAGATAAAAACGATGAAAAATATTTCGATAATTAATTTTTAACTTTTTTTATTCATTGATTATTAATACTTTTGTGTTAAATAAAGAGAAAATAGAGAACTCTTCCAAGAATCTTTAAGTGTCCTTAACCAATTATATCACCGGAGAAAAATAATTGATCTCGAATTTAACTAACCCACGATCAACATTACAGGAAAAGAGTTATAAGAGAAAATCATTAATTTTTTTTTTTTTTTTTTTGCATTCATTTACTTTCTATAATTAAATTCTTTCTTTTATTCTATTTCTTTCTCTGCTTTTCAAATTTATTTTAAATTTGAAAATAAAAAATTAATGTAATCAAATTAAAATAACATAACGTAAGACTTCATAATAATAACAAATATATAATTGGGGTTTATTAGATACGCAATTATTGTTAATATAAAATTAAAACTATAAAAATTTAAAAGAACAACTTTATAAGAACTTAGAAATATTATTTTAAAAAAAACACCACTCCTGTTTTTTTTTTAAAAAAAAAAAATTGTTAGTTGCTTTCCTATTACAATGAAATTTTTATTTTTTTTAACAAAAAAACATTTAATAAACTCCAATAATATTACAGCCAGCACAACAGCAGTTGTTGATTGTCCCAGAATTTGATGCTACTTGTTTGTTGTTCTAGAATGTAATTGTGAATATTTTTACTATGGCCTGGCCGCCGCACCCACAACAAATATGGCTGCTTTTTTGCTTTTTCCTCAACTATACATTCAACAGACAATATGTAATTAAAATTAAAGTGCACGTTGAAGCCTCCACTCCGATCAATTGCTGGTTTGAAAAATAATTGATTATGGGGTGTCGAGGAGTCAACATGATTGATCTTTACCCATTACCCAATTTGTTTTGGTTCAGACGCTTGCTTTATGCACTATTTGCAGCAGGAGCTTCCCCCTTTTCAAACAAGTTTGTAAAGCGTTTCCTTTCCACATGCTTCTAAAGTTGGCAAGAAAACTTGTCAATTTGGATTGGATGTTGCAAGAAAAGGAAAGATTTTGATTAAAAAAATTGTTAGTATATTAATTAATTAATTAATTAATTAATTAAAATAATAATTCACCGCATGTGCCGATTTAACTAATAAATTTTTTTTAAATTAATATAAAAAATCTAAGAATTCAGGTATATATATTGTTATCTGGATATTTCTATCTTAATCTCTCGAATTAAAGTAACTTTAAAATTTATTCTGATATTAATTAATTAATTAAAATAATAATTCACTCATATGTCGTTTAACTAATAAATTGATATTTATAAGAATTTAAATACTAAACTATTAGATCAAATTTATTCTGATACTAAGTTAAATTTATCGTTTTGTCTAAAATTTTAATTTAAAAATAAAAAATTTAATAATTGTATTTAATAAAATTAAAGAGAACATGATGCTCAATTTTTGAGCAATTTTATATTTTAAAAAAAGTTAAAAATATTACTAAATTTTATTAAACTTCAAGGCAAAGCTAATAATATTCTTCAATAAATGCTTTGATTCTAGCAAAATATACATTGAAATTAACAAATTAATGTATACATAGAGTACAGTGATTCTTAAATAAATTAAAATATATCTCAAATTGATGTTAAAAAGTAATAATAAAACATGAAAATTGTTCAATAATGGAGTATATCTTGAAAAAGTGTATTGGATTCTTCATTAATTAAATAATAAACAAAGCCAGCCAAATCCATGCCTCCAAAAATAAAATGCTTAGGAATCTAAGCTTATTAATTAATTAAACCCAAAATGAAACTACAAGAAGCAACTGGTACCATGCTTTGGCTTTCCCCTTTTCCCACTTTTGATATTTGTTTAATTAAAGTTGTGCTTGAAATTAAAATATCATAATTAGTCTATAATTAATTATTGTAGAGTAGAATCCCCAATTTTTGAAAAAGTCTTAGGTGGAAGTTTTTAAAAATTAACCAACCAAACCTTTGATTAAACTTCCCTTAATGACAGGTTAAAGTCTTGATTTATCATCGATTGGAGGGATTTGCCGACACAACAGAACATATGGTTAGATTTTGAAGATAAGGACGATGTAATAAAGCGATGTGCTGCAATCTTCCAGAACCCAGTTGCCAAAGCTTAACATTTTTATTGGTTGCGAATTATGGATGTGACGAGGGAGGTTTCCAATTTAAGGCATCAAAAAAGTCAAGATCTAATTCCACTGCAGGGATTGGCCCTCTACATTTTAAAAAATAAAATAAAAATAATAATTAAAGTATAAATTCAACAATAACTTTTTTTGACTCTTTTATTTTTATTTTAGAGAATTTCAAGTCTTAAAATTTTGTCTTATAAGTTTAAGTGATTAAAAATTTATCAGATGTCTCTCGTAAAATTTATAATAATTCTATTTTATGATAAAATTTATAAAAAAATATATTTAATTCTTTTCTAAAACACTTAATAATAATTTAAATAAAGATGATTATATATTTTTATAAAATAAAATTATCACAAATTCTACGTAACTATTAGATTATATCCATGAAAATTAGATATATTAGCATTGGTTTCTATAACTAAGATATTTTTTTTCGTTGTTCATTATTATTATTATTATTATTATTATTATAAGTCATAATATTTTTTAAGGATCATCATTGTAAGTTGATTAATTCTATTCATAAAATCTTTAAATTTAAATTAAAAAGTTTAGAATTTGAATTTTATTAATACGGTAATTAGAGAGAAAGAGAATTTTCAGTTTACATACTAAAGTAGACATATTGAATTTCACAAAAATATAGGCTACTTATTATTAGGGGCAACGCTAAATTCCTTTAAATTTTAGAAAGACTTAAATAAATTTTTAAGGTAAGATTTTTATAAAACTTATTATTAAACTAATATTATATTAATTTTAAATCAAATTTTGAGAGTCTTAACCGATCATTTTTATATTGCATGTTTCATGCCTACCTTTGCATGTCATATTTTTACAATATATTGAATTGTGCCGAATGTTATAGATGCATATCAAATCCATGCTAGACTTAATACAATCGTAGCCCAATTATCGTATTTACATTAAAAAAAATGAACTAATCGAACAATTTCTTAAGGAGATGTAATAATATTAAGTTATTTGTTATATTAATTGATATACTAAAAGGAAAACATACACACAAGTTTTTTTTTTTTTTTTAAAAAAGAAAAAATTGCTGCAGATAATATCGATTGAGACCTCAAAGTCTGTTGAAATTACGTCTGACAACATTACATTATAAAATTGGTATTAGTTGGTCAATAAGTGGAGGAGCAATTCTTCCCTAATGAAAGAATTATGTCAATAAAGGAGAAATTAATTTTTAATTGCTTTTCATTTCTCCCAGGACACACAGATTAGAGATTAGAGTGATAATAATAAGTTGTAAGAACGAGAAATGATCATCTTTTTTTTTTTTTTTAATTTTAATAACTCATTTGGTGTCTTAGAGAAGATATTTAATTGTTAATAACTATCTAAACAAATTATTTTTGGTTTAACTTATTATAGCACAATTTGTCAAAATACTCTTAATTACACAATTAAGCTTAGTGTTATGTCAAAAACATAGATGTGTTTTACACAACAAGATACGGTGGTGTATAATTGCTTTATTGGTAGGGAAAGCTTTGATTCAAGGTCATGAATTAGACGAAGTAACGTATTGGAAAAGCATTTGGTCTCACTGATTTTGACAAATTTGAAAGCAGCTGTCTACCCACATGCAAATTTTGTATTGTTTCTTGTAGAATTAGTGAATGAAAACAAAATGTGACCGAGATCACTAGAACCTCCCTTTCAATTAAGCTTTAGTCCTTTTACAATGTGAAATTTCCACATTCAACCCTTTTTTTTTGTCTTTCTCACGATAACTTGAACAACACGCACCTTACCACATGCGATTCCTACCTTTAGGTTTCTCACATCGTAATATGACAAATTTGTTCTGTGCTTGTTGAAAACGTGTAGACAAGAGGAGATAGGGATGAACAAATTCAATTTAAGTCTACTTAAAATAATTTTAATTTAAATTAATTCGATTTAATTTAATAATATATTTTAAATCAAAATAATGGTAGTTAGGATTTAAATTTAAAATATTGTTATAATTATAAATCTTCGTTATTATATTAAATTATACTTATTTTTTAGGTTTAAAATATGAATCTATTTATAAGGCCTATCTCAAATTATATTTATCTATAAATCTAAATACAATCCAATTGAAAGATTCATCAGAAATTTTAAAATTTTATATTATTAAATATAAAATATTAAATTTCAAAACAACTAATAAAAAAATTATCAAATATAAATTTTGAAATTTTTTTTATCTATTGAATTAAATTGATTTGGATCGATTTAATTATTGTAATTTGATTTTTTAAAACTAAAACTAATTTAATAAATCTTTAAATCGATTCTTGTAGGTAAATAGTTAAAAGTTAGATGCCATGAATTTTATTGGACAAGATTATTCATGTTACAAAATCACACACACACTATTTTATTTTTAAATCAATTATTTGTGCCACAAAAAAAGAGAAATAATTAAATAGTGTAATTTTGTAATTTCTACCCTCAACTATTGCTTTTTATTTTTATTTTTTTGTGTGTTTGAGAGGGTGGGGGGGGTTATGCCCACCTTGCCACATTCAATTCCTACCTATTTGTTTCATACAATGTAATATGACAAATAAGCTCTGTACTTGTTGAAAAGGCATAAGTAGTAGGGATGACAAATTTGGTTTATATTCAAAATTCAAAAAATCCAAAACATTTTATAATTATAAAGCTTAATTATTGTATTAAATTATAGTTACTTTTAGGCCCAAAATATGAATATAATTATAATACTTAAATCAAATTACATGTATCAGCATATCTAAATATAATTTAATTAAAATATTTATTATTTAAATTTCGACACTGTTAAATATAAAATTTTACAATTTTTTTTAAATTGTGAAAAACTAATAAAAAATTATCAAATTTAAAATTAAATTATTTTTTAATCTATTAAATCAGTCCAGTTTGAATCAAATTTAATTTAAAAATTAATTCAATTATTATAGTTTAAATTTTTTTAAATTGAAACCAACTTAGCAAATTTTCAATTTGAAATTTATAAGCGAACAACTTTATAAATAAATAGTTAAAAGTTAGATGTTATGAATTTAATTGGAGGAGACATTAAATTGTTATTGATTGTGCTATGAAAAAAAAATAATTTAATAGTGTAATTTTGTAATTTTTTTAGGTAAATATTGTTTGGAGAGATCAAACAAACTTGATATTTATCTTGCTTTTATTGTCTCTTCTTTTATGAGCTAGAACTATTGACTCTCAAATATTTAAATTCCAATGTGAGGATAAGATAAACGAGGAACAGGATACAGTATTCCAGGTTTCCAAACAGTGTCTTACTCCGGTGCATACGTGTCATTCTCCCACTCAAATAGAATCTCAACCGCTTTGCCAATCACAGACTAGCAACAATAGACCCACGATCAACCAACAAAACCCTAAAACTTATTTGTAATTTCAAGGAAAAAGAAAAACAACCTTAACAAGCACCTCACAAAAAAAAAAGAGCCGGTCTACTTGTACCGTGAGTTGAATGCAACCCAATAGCCACCGGTCTCTCTCTTTCTCTCTATTCATTTCTTTAAATGCAACCCAAACTTCTCTTCATATTTTCTTGCAACTTATTTTCTCTTTTCATACGACCCTTTCGTTCATTCTTTTGATTTTTTTTTTTGTCAATACCCAAGTTTTTGTTTTGATTTGGCACAAACGCGCACTCCTCCTCCGAAGAAGAGAACTTGAAAGGGCAAAATAAGAATCTTTTGTTCATTGAATTTGTTTCATACGTATATTGTTTACCTGAAGGTCGCAGAAGCTTTGTGGGATTTTTATTTTTTCCAGCGGGAGAGTTTTCTGCTTGTAACCCAGGTAAGAACATGAGCTTATCTGTCTGTCTTTCTGTTTAGCCTTTTCTTTTAATGATTTTTTGTGCATTGGTTTCTGATCACAATGGTTGGCTTGATCCGTTGATTTTAGGTGGTTTTACAAGGTTTTCCTCTCATTCTACGATTATCTCTCTTTTGCAAGCAGATTTTTGTTCTGCTTTTGAGTATTAAGACGCGATTTTCAGAGAATTCAACTGAAAAGAAAAATTGTCTATTATTGTTTTTTGGGAAGGGGAATTTTTGTTTTTATATGAGTAATACCTTTGGACATCTGGGTTTCAGTTTTCGGAGTCCATTTTAATGTTATGATTTTCAAGTTTGAGTTTTTGCACTCAGTTTTGTTGGTATAGACATGGTGTTGTGTTGCTTTAATGTAATATCTTCACTTGATATGTCCCTTCAAGCTTGTATTATTGCCAGATCCGGGACATATGTGTACCTTTGATTTGATAGTTTGCATCTCCATGTTGTATTGTTCAGGGTGAATCTTGTATTGGAGGCATAGATTCTCCATGGTGAGCATTTTTTATCATTGTTTTCTGCTCTCATTTGCGTCAATTTGATCTCACCCACACCCCCACCCCCTCCCTAAAAAAAAAAAGTGGTAGAAAGAATTAGTTTTCCTCTTCAATGCAATTCAAGAATTGGTTTTCTTTTTTGATCATGTATTTGTTGGTTTGTGGTCATTAGGGAGAAGCTCCAGCATTCATTGTGGATGATCTACATAATGGAAATGGATTTCCATGTGGCTTCAGTTTAAAATCCAAAGGCTCTGAGACAACCACTGACATTGGTGATAAAACAGTAAGATAGTTTGTCATGTTAATTCGTTCTTTTTTGAGAGTTCCTTTGTGTTAATTAGTAGTTCATCATGTCAATCATTTTGCCAATCAATTTTTTTTGGGGTTAATTTCTTGACAGTATGTAATTGGCGGGAATGATGAATCCTTTGCCGTTAAGATTTATGACAAATCTACAGGCCAATGGTGAGTTTGTAACTCCAGCTGTGTAGGTACTTCATTCAGGTTTTGGTTTAGCATTTTGGTCCATTGATTTATGGTAATATTGCAGGGTGATTCCCACTGTGCGTGGAACAGAACCAAAGCCATGTAAAGGCCATTCGACTGTACTTCTTAATGGAGATCAAATATTAGTTATCAAGAAGGGTTCGAGCCCTGATGACTGCATTTGGTTTCTTGAGGTTAGTTGTTGAAGGCCTCTTTGTTAGGGTGTTTGGACACCATAAATACGGGGCACAGGCTGGTTTTAACATTTTAAATCTTGGGAAATGCAAAGAAATGATAATCAAAATTACTTTTTTAGTTTGCAAACCTGAAATTGCTGTTTTCAATTGACAATAATGAGAAATGAACTTGATGGGAATGTCATACATATTCTGATTTGATTTTGCTATTTGAAAGCCTTGCAATCCACCATTTTTAGATCTTCTTGTGATTTTGTTTTCTTTTTAATAAATTGTTTGATTTGTTTAAATATTGATAGGTGGGCACCCCATATGTTAGGGAGCAGAAGAAAGTGGTAGGGGCTGAAGTTGTTGCATGGAGTAAAGGTGTTATAGGCAATACTGAGAAGCCAGTTGTTATTAGTGGTCCTTCTGGGGTAGGTAAGGGTACATTAATATCCATGCTCATGAAGGAATTTCCAACCATGTTTGGATTCTCTGTGAGCCACACAACTCGTGCACCAAGAGGCGTCGAGAAGGATGGGGTGCATTACCACTTTACTGAGCGAAGTGTTATGGAGAAAGAGATACAAGATGGTAAATTCCTCGAGTTTGCCTCTGTTCATGGAAATCTTTATGGCACCAGTGTTGAAGCTGTTGAGGTGGTAGCTGATGCTGGAAAGGTAAACAGTATATTCATGTACCTTTTATCTCTAGGTTGTTAATTAAGCACAAAATTCCATTGTTATATTGAATATAAGGCATGGGACCAAATTGATTTCTTCTATGGTAAGTTGCAGCAGAACAGGAACTGTTAAATACCCCAATCACGGCATGCATATATCTAGTAGATGTGTAGGAACAGATTTTGACCAGATTGCAACTGTTTCTTTTTTTGAAAAAAAAAAAAATCGAAGGACACTTGCTACTAAATATTTCATATTCTTAAGGTCGTGGCATGAGGCCTTATTTGATTAAGAAAAAAAATGAGAAAACCCCCTGTCAAGTACTACTGGGAATTGAAAGACCTTTAAAAATGGGGTAATTTAACCTTGCACCATCTAGATATAGTCAATTTTATTAAAGCACCCTAGAAAAATAACCAAATGAGTCGTTTTATCAAATAGGTTAAATGTTTCGTTTAAACCATTCTGCTCATGCCTCTTCTGGTTGAAATATTTGAGAGGTTAATCATGTAATGCAATTGATTTCGAAAATTAGGGTAGGTGAACCGTACAAGGAAATATTAAGGGCTTCTTATGAGAGAAGTCTTCTTTAGTTGGTAAGTTGTAATATTTGTGCTTGCAAACTGTAATTTTTTTCCTGGTTTTATTGTAGAGATGCATTCTTGACATCGATGTTCAAGGGGCAAAGTCTGTGAGGACAAGTTCTCTTGATGCTATTTTCATATTTATATGTCCACCCTCGATGGAGGAGCTTGAGGATCGCCTCCGTGCAAGGTAAATACAGCTACTGAGATCAACCTATGTCATTTCTGTTTTTCCCTGGAGTGGTTTTAATTTTAAATATTGTAAACAGAGGGACTGAGACAGAAGAACAGATCCTAAAACGACTTAGAAATGCCAAGGCAGAGATTGAGGAAGGGGAAACCTCTGGCATCTTTGATCATATTTTGTATAATGATAAACTAGAAGAGTGTTATGAGAGCCTTAAGGTAATTTGCTGCTGCTTCGCAAATATTTTTGCGAATCTTCTATGTTCCCTTTTGCTATCATATCCTGATTGAATGTCTCTGGTTTGTATAGAAACTCTTGGGACTTGATGGGAGTGTGGTTGCAAACCATCAAAAAAGTAAGAAAGACCCTCAATTACCTAGGCTCTTTGATATTGTTTGCCTTAAAATATAAGTTAAATAAATCTGAATATGTCATTTCAGCACTCAAAGGGATTGATTTGCCATCTGCCCGTTCTGTATCAAAAGTTGATAACAAAATCCTCATAAACTGTGGCACTGCAGAACTAGGAAAAGCATCGAAGACCTTGTAAGTGCTGTTTTGGGGTTTTTTTTTTAATTGATGCAATACCTAATGATTAGATTCTTAACTAACAAAAATCTATATGTAATGCAGAATCATTTTGGACATATCCACACTCAAAGGTGGAGCACCTGGACGGACTAGAGGATTTCAAGTTTATACGGTTGATTCATTTTCGGATGGTTTGAAAGGGATCAATAAGTTGAGCTAATGGTTACCAACCTCGTTGATACTAACATGGTTTCTCATTTAAAATTTGTCCCTAAGCTCATCTTGTGTAACCTAACGAAGCTCTAGTTGTGATTTGATGAGAATATGACATTTGAGATATCACTATTCTTTTTTACCTCAACATTCTTTGCTTGTTTTAGAACAGAACTGAGTTGTAGAGTTTGAGCAATCCCTGCGTGGGCAATGAGAGATGATTCATGATTTGTGCGGCAAGAATTACAGTATGCTAATTAATGCTGATCGATTTGAAGTATGATGCAGAAAAATTAGACACACTAGTAGAGATGTGTAGTGAATGTTGAAAATTTATTGAGGCAAAAAAAAAAAAAAGTAGTGACACTAGTATTTTTGTGCCCTCAAAATTAATTTTAAGTAGAACCATTGCAGATAAAAACATCCCTGAAGCTTCTTTGTCCTGTAGATAGCAGATATTATTAGAATAGCAGGGCTAGCCATTAATGAAGTTATCAGCTGCGAAGCTTCCTTGGAGCAAAAGGACATGCCAAATTGGCATGGTACTGGATCAAAGGGTTTTAGCTGACAATAGCAATTCTTGAGGTTGAATAAATGTAGGGCCTAAACTGAATGTGGGATCTGTGAATTGTGATAAAGACGTGTGGCTACTACTCTTTTCTGTTTCAGGGAAGCATGCCCATTGGTCAGCTTCTGCTTTGCTGGTTTAGGCCTTGCGGGGGCAAGGCAAAGCAAAGAAACATATACCCACTAAAGCTAAGAATTCTTCTTTGTTGTCTAAAAAGTTGTGTAGTTGTTGAATTTTCTGAGGCCTGTGTTTCTCCGTATACGTGCCAAAGTTGGCCGGCTGAGCTTGAGACACACAGATTGATGTGAGAAGCTTCCTCTTAATTTACTGACAAAATGCCATGCAATTGCATGTTCTTCCCGGTTGGAATCTTTCAACCATTTGTTTCATTTGAGAGCGAGGACTGAGAAAGAAATTACTCGCACTACAAGTTGGTCCCTTGCTATCAGTCTTTGTAGGCCCCATTTTTCACATGATCAACAGAGCAACTGGTCTGCCGGCTTTCAGTTGGGGAGGCCCACTTTGACGATTTGAATAAATAATTCAAGAGTGAGTCATACGCGGATCTGTCTCGTCAATTATAATATATAATATAATTATTTAATTAATAAAAAAATTATTTATACTAATATAAATTATAAAAAAATTAAAATATATTCTATTTAAATAAAATAATAAAATATTTAAATAATATTTTTTAAAAATTTTTATTAATAAAAATAATTTTTTTATTTAATAATTAAATAATTTAATTATATTAATATATTTAACATCGTGAGACAATTTTGTCTAAAATTAAAATTTTTTATAATTTAATTATAAAAAAATATTTGTATTCGTTATTTTAATTCATAAAAGATTTTAAAATACTACAAGGGATTAGTTTTAAAATTAAAATATCTGATTAGTCAGCTATGTAATTTTGGAAATAGTATAAATGAGAAATTAAATTCTAAATATTAATTTAAAAAATATGAAATATATATATATATTAAATATTTTTGGTATTGCGTGTGGTTTTTAACTTGAACGGAAGCATCCAATACTTGGAAGTCAAACATGCAGCACATTTGACTTGAATTTTCAAAAGGCGCAAGTAATTGGAATTAGAACCGATGGGAGGGACCGGAGGAGCGTGAAAGCGTGGGCCCTACATTCTGGGACCGAAACCTTGGTAGTTTTATACAACTGGGCCCTACGTTGCTTTCCAATTAATCTGACCGAAGTCGTGTTCCTTTTTATTCTATCGGCTTAAGATTTCATACATGGGCCGACGTAACAGAGGATCCGATGTTACGTTGGATGATTTGCTTATACAAGAAAAAAAAAAATGAACCGGTGTTACTTTTATTTAATAATATTAAAAATATCAAATTTCTACCATGATATTGATAAAAATTATCACACATTTTATATAATTTATTATTATTATTAAATATATTTTTTTAATTTTATAGAAAGTATTAGATATGTAACAATATTGTAATTATTATGTCAATATATTGAATAAAATTGTATAAAAATCTTCTTATATTTTCATTAATGAGAAATTCGATTTTTATTCATGAAAAATTTAAAAACCAAGAATAAAAAAAATGGAAAAGACCCTCATCTTCGAGGCAAACTTTTTTAGGACAGACTCCATTGTCCAATTTGTCTTGGCTTAAGAATGGTATGGTATGTTCACACTGTGTCACTACTTCATGAAAAAATGGTAGCAGCCAGGCCCCTGAACCTTGGAAGCGGGGTGGGTGGTGGCAGACAAACGATTCAAAAACGTCCGCAGAAGAACGACAAAAACACAACCAATTTCGCTAATATAAAATAGCAGAACAAATATAGTCATTTCAGAATCTCCAAACTTCACATGTTATACGGGGGACCAAAACCATAGTAAGTATGCTTTCGGTCTTCACGTCCATTTCAGATTTTTGCACACTGTTTAAAATAGTAATAGAATAGGTAAGCCAAGCTTACTACCATTTCTGTCTTTCTCGTCGCCCTCAAATAAACATAATAATAGAAACCAAGCCAAGAATGATTTGCCTGTCAAACATGAGAGACAACAAAGGTTGTTTCCGTCAACTCGGTTAGGGTCAAGGAATCCAGCATGCCTTTCTTACCGTCTGCGGTAGTTGAAGAAATGCATTAGACACCATGGCAGGATATGTACTGGAGGGACTGAAATATAGGTTTTGCCTCGTACAAACTCGATCACGTATATATACATTAGGAGTGAATATGCACAATGTTGGAGATCCATGCCTTGAGCAACACTGGAGAGACCCTTCACCGTAGAGTAAGAAAGGTTCATTTGATGGTTAGGGCCCTATGTTGAGCCCTATTTCCCACAATTCTTTCACTTTGCTGCCCCGAGAATTTTCCTTCTTCCACCTTATTATCTGAAAGTGAGTGATATTTAAACAACTGAAATCCCTGATTGTGTGGATAGAATCCACTACCATTGTCATTGCCATCAAGAGAAGTCTTGCCATGGCCGCTGGAGTACCTCTGTTGTGGTTGCATTTTGTGCACTTGGGGCTCTATTACTTCTTGGTGACCAGTGGATGAATCCCCACTCCTGGCACAATAGTTGGGCACAGATACAGAGCTTGAGGAGTTTTGTTGTTGTGTTGAAACAGCAGCACCAGAGCTGGTATCAAGGCTCGACATCACATTAGAAGCTTGACTATCAGGCTTCTTTGTATTCAAAAAACGACCTCCACAACCTCTTGCTCTTCGCAAAGCATGTAAATGCCTGGACTCGTGTAGATAGGGCTGTTCACCATTGCATCAGAAATCATGCAAATTATAGATGAAGCTAGCTTTCAATAATTAATTTGGAAAAATAGAAAATAAGAAAACAAAACACATTCTTTCACGTAAGTCCATGAACTCTACAGCAGGCTGGTATAACATCCAAGATGAAATAATAACAAAGAGTAATATTTCACATACCCCAATAAGTGAAGCATGCCTCACAGTAAATTCTATCACAAAGAAACATGGGATCCAATGCAGTTCAAACATTCACCCATCAATCATGAGAAACACCAAAAGCATTTTGCTACAGGTAGTCTCATCAGCAATACAGAATATATATGCCGGTTTCATCTCTAAAATAACAGAATTTAACAAAGTATATATGACAGTCTTGTCTCTAAAGTAACAAAACTTCCTCTGGATTTTTTTTTTGGTTACCATTCAACCCACCTCACCCCACCCCATGCAGCAACACAAATTAATGAAATTCCCCCACCAAAGTTGATGAGCGGGAGAATCAATCCCTTGACCTCTTGCTTACAGAGCAAGAAACAAAACCAACTAGGCTGTCGCCTCGGGGACTCCTCTGGATGACTTAAGCATTTCTGACTTCCATGATAAGTGATACCACAGATCCTTAATATTATTTTTAAAAACAAGGGAAGAAAATGCCCCTTATCTTACACTGTCCTCCCTGCTTTCTTCTCTATTATATCACCAGTTGACTGAAGTGTTTAATATGGGGAATTTTCACTTCTACCTTTCCCCTCCAATAGAAGAAGTTGTGCTTCGTCATCTCACAATAATTTTCTGTACAAACTTGAACGCATTGCACGTATGTAAACAGTCAGTTGGGGCCGCTATAGCTACCTCTTCTTGAAATGGTGTCGTACATCATTAGCTACTCCATGCAACTGAATAACAGCCTCTCCACATTGACATTTTGAAATTCATGATAAATATAATCACCATCAACCATCTTAATCCCACGTACATCCTAGGTAATCTCCAAATGGTATGCAATTCAGTCTGTTGTTTATACCATTAATCTCACATGAATCTACATGAAGTAACCACCACTGAGGCAATCAACTAAACCACCACAATCAAAAGTTCATTTAACGCTATTTTCCACTAATTATATCCATAGAGAACTCTTCTCCCAATAAAACCAGACAACATGACAACTAGTCATACACAAGGGTCAATGCTATGTTCAAATCATTTTCATAACCCTTCTCCTCCTCCTTTCAGGCCTTGGGTCCTTGGAAGTCACAAATTCTTTCTCCTCATCCTTCTAAAAATCAAATGTAACCTCCAACCTCAACGAGAGTCTGCATGATGCATGCATGGGAGACATGAGCTAACCTTTCAAAGCCAAAACAAAATAGAAACAGTAGGTGTTCAATTCCACCTCCCTTACATATAATATAAGGACTCGATTGCCTATCTCAAGTGAATCCAGAAAAGACATTTTGAGAGCTTACTTCCCTTTCACAATACTTCTACCTTACTTTTCTCTTTCACTTTATTCATATCTAGTTTCGCACTGTTAGTTATAAGCATGCGATTGCTGCTGCCATTGCTTCTTTGCCTACGCTTTCCTATGCAATACTCTCTCCTATGCATGCAATACTCTCTTATAAAAACAAAATGCCTTGCGCTTGAGCAGTATGACTTATAAGAATTCTTTTGTATGTAAATAGCTACCGTTCTTTGATGTCAATTTCATATGCATTCATATTTGTACCAATATCATCTAGGAAAATTATTATCATTAATCACACATTACTCTGCAAAGACAAAGCATTCAGTTTTTAACTTAGTCCATTTATCTTTTCTCTCCAGATGAGCAACAATACTTCAGCGGAAAATCACAAGGCAAACAACTGCTGCTTCCATTCCTCCAGCACACGGATTTACTTAATGTTGAAAGCATGAATTACAAGTGCTACTATCCCATGTAGCATATCTAAGCATGAACTACAAGTGCTACTATCCCATATAGCATATTTCATTCACAACCTGTAATATCCAAATATTCTTTAGAGTATTGCTAATCATGAAAGAGACTTGCAAGAAGAATCAAGTGGCAAGAGCTGAATGGTGTTGTACATTATATGTAAACTGCTAAATGTACACAGGTACAAGTAGACAGACATGACAGATAATACCTTTCTAACTTTTATGATTTTCTTTTCCAGCTCCGCCTTGGCACGCAACTGCCTTCGTCTCAGAATTCCATGATACTGCTTGGCATTTACGTAAACAGGTTCCTCTGCCATTTCAAGGGGCAATGCAATTCTACCAGAACGCACTCCAACACATTGAGAATGAACCTAAAACAATATCTGGTTAGTGCACTTATTTAATTAAAAAAATCCATATATTGTCTATTCTACCTTTGCAATCTATAGCAAGCACATCCATAGAATCTAAATAAAACTATTGTAAATATCTTCTTGTTTACAGATTTGGCACCTCTTTCAAACAGTAAAAACATAAATTTTACACTGAGTGTTGAGTATGTGATACCAGTGATTATTACCAACATTTTACATTATATCTTTCAAACAATTAGATTTATTTTGTGTACAACTCAGTAGAAAGTTACTTTATATAATAGTACTTTATTTATATGTCTACTAATAGTATTTTCATCCGGGTCAAGTTATAAGATGGGTGTAACCACCACCAAAGATCCCAACAACTCTTTGAATTAACAACATTCTGCAAGATAATTTTACTCTTCAACATTGCCCGCTTTCTTATCCTCTTTAGCTTTCTGCATGTGTTCTTTTAGAACTTAAATACCACTCTTAGGCTTGTTCTATCAATTTAAATTTTTTGGGATTAATACCATCTATAAGAGATACTAGAACAATTGACAAGAGGTCTGGTGTTCAAACCCCCTATTCTACCAATTGAATTACAACATTGAGCAAATTGGAACTGAGTGATTTTAAATTTTGTCTTGTACATAGACATGTTAACACTTTGATTTCTTCTAGGCCCTCTGCCATCCTCCTAAGATTGTAGGTTTGATGGTTACTCAGAAAAGTCGTAGGTGGCAAATTATGATTTCTTCTAACACTTATCAATTTAAAATTTTTCTTGAAAAGTAGTAAACTAAGTTTGATGCTCCTAATATTACAACCCTGTACTTATGGAATGAAAAAAATATAAATGATTGGAATTAAACTCTTTTATTTCCAGTTGAAGCTAGTTAAGTACTTCCAAATCGCAAAAACAGTCTTTGCAATTGGGAAATAAATTTCACATTTTAACCTTACCTTCATTTTGTTCTACCTGAGAGCCCCTTTATCAGGAAAACCAAATCTATACATCATGAATATTTTTGGCCAAATAACTACAAAAGGAACTAAGAGATTTTTAGTTTTTACCAATTGTAGAACAAGTGAACTTCTCCCCAAAATGGATACAAATCCTAAGTAAAGAAAAGGGGGGCCTTCGGTGAATCAGCAAACATTACAGTTGAATAATTAAGCAACCACATACATATTAAACAAATCTAAGAACATAAACAGGTGACAAAAAGTTACATACTAAAGCCTGAGGTCCATAAGCAGGCACAGCTTCCCCATAATATGAATTAGAATACGGATGCGATGAACATGCCTGCAAAATAAAGTTACAGGTTTCAGTTATTGCACTATGGCAATTAAGAAAACAGTGATGAAAGCATAACTAATGTTGAAAGAACCAGATAATCAATGAGTTCCAACAGCATGCAGACATGCATTTATGTGTGAGTGAGAGAAAGAGAGAGATTACAAAAGAATGGCCGACAAGTTCCAGCTGCGTAGATGGCATGAGGTATTCACCCAATGGAGGATGCACAATGGATGCAGCATGCTGTGGCGGTTGATGTTCTCCAAATTTTCCATCTGGCCACAGAAGAAACCTCTTTAGTTTCATAAAATGTTCATAATGTGAGGTCTATGCTTTCCCACACAGAAAAAGATTATATATTATTCAGTGATTGCAGCATGTACAAACCAATAGACAAGATAGATCTTATATACATTCGAAATTCATTGCACAATACAATAAATAGGGAAGAAAAACCTTTGACATCATAGTCAAGATGGCATCAGAGAAAATGCATGAGCATTATGGAACAATCAAAGTGGGATGGGAAACCAAAAGAAAAATCAATTGAATGCCAAGAGCTGACATCAATATTGAACACATAACTCACATATAGCTGCTTTAGTGTTACACATATCCTATGTTTTACTGCAAACAATGCTATTCCATTCAATTACCATGCCCGTGAGGAATTTCTTCGAGGTTTTAATCAAATCCAACAGGCCAATGAATCAACTGGCATACTTCAATTTTCAGTGCTTTTAACTTGCATTAAGGATAGTTCTTGTAGACAAAAATTGCAGATAAATACCTGCTTGGGATACTGCAGTAACTATTGTTTCCTTGTTTGCATCAGTTCCCCTTTCCATTCCATCCTCACCTTGTGATTTGCTGGTTTTGTTCCCTAAATCCCTGTGTTTTGGCTCTCTTGACAAAGAAATATTTGCCATTCTTTCCCCCAACATATCACCGGAGATGCCATCATGCACTATACCACACCACCAAGGTTGAGAACAGACTGCGTATGAATTATTGCTGTTCACTCCAGGTTCTTGATTGTTTCTGCTGTTAGCATGGTAGTGCATGGTTCCTAACTTCTAAAATCTAATACTCCAAATCTTCTGAAAAGCAAAGAGAACTCTAAGTCATGAACAAGCATAACACAGACAGGGCGAGTGGGGTACTCTGGTGTTTGCACATTTCCTTAAAATAGACACAGAATAAAGTTATTCACCCTTCAAGACTATCAGTATAAACATTCAACAAAAACAGGTGCACATGTACATATGAAGTCGATAGAGAAAATAACAAAACAAAATGTGATTTTTCACATCAGGACAAAGAGAACTGAATTTAGGCACCAAGTGGAATAAATGCAGCAGCACATAGAAAGGGGAAAACCAAGGAAAAGCAACTATAAGCAAAATGTTGCATGTCTGTGTCTGCATGCATGCATTTGCTTGCACATTACAAAAGTGATTACAATTTGTATTTGGACATCTTTCTAAAAACTGTTGGAAACTACCTATGTCTAACAAACTAAACCATTTCCATCATGACATGAAAAACAGCTACTTTGTCCAAATTGATCACGTTGCATATGAGCAGTTCTGGCTCAACTCAATCAAGAACTCGGTATATCTTGTTTATTTAGTTAATGAACCAAGCCCAACCTCATTTTCAAGCTTATGTTCATACCCAAGCCAACTATTAACATGCTAAATCTTGGTCCCCTAGGCCGGCTAACAAGCTCAATTAGAGTTTAAAATAAAGTATGATCTAGTACACCACTTCATTTACTTTCACAATCTTTACCCATCTACATCTATTCGAGATGTAGACACTTTATTGCAAAATTTATAACATACACACCTAAAACATAATTTCTCAAAACCAACTATGCTTTCAGCAAACCCATCAATGTCTAACCACAAATCTCGGGATCATCGATTCATATACTTAATAAGCCAAATTAAGCCTAATAACTTGAAAGCTGGAGGTTAGGAACAATCTACGGTAGCTTAGCTCGGATTATTTACATCCCTTTTCGGGTCATACGTTTTCGTCATGTCAAAATTTCTGAAATTTAGGACATGAAGGACCTTTTTGTTCAATCTATCAACGTAAAATCACCCCTATTCTCTGGCGGCAAATTAAAAAAAAAAAGGTTAAAAAACAGAAAAAATAATAACAATCCTTTTTAACGAACAGAAAATTTCAAGCAGCCAAAAACTCCATGAATTGGCAAGAGAGAGACGGAAAAATCTGATAAACGTATAATACTACTTATTAAAAGAAAATTGACATCAGATCATATCCCGACACCAACAACAACAAAAAATTTATAATAATAACAGTCACCAAAGTTACATGCATGCATGCATAGATAAACTTGAATCACCCTCGATTCTCAGCATGATCTGAAAACGTCAACTTCAAACACTAATTCACAATCATATATTTTAAAATTACTGATCGACTAAAATTCATTATGAAAAATAGAAAGAAGAAGAAGAAGAAGAAGAAGAAGAAACGAAAATAATCTTGAAAGCGAAACATAGAAATTCAGAACACTTGAACCAACAAAATAATTTACATGCATAAAATAATCAAAAGAAGAAAAAAAAGTTCGCAGAAGACTTACAGTTACGGCGAAGAGAGAAGTTGAAATCGGGAAACTTTTACCATTATGTGAACTCGACTTGTACGCAGTACTTAAGAAACCTAGTGAGAGAGTGTTGCTGCTGTTTGTTGCGGTAGTAAACGACGGAAGGAAGTTGATAAATATTTCAAAAGAAGGAATTTACTGTATTAACGTCGTTTCCTATCTCCCGCTACAAAGTCTCTCTGTGTGTGTGGAGATAGGCGATAGACTGCAGTGACGAAAGAGGACATACTATATTTACCGAATGACGTCAGTGTCCTTCCTCTTTTCAGGATGGCCGTTTCTTCCCTCGTGTTGAAAATCAAGTCAAAACCCCCACAAATGACCACCATATTTTTCTAGGCAAAAATTTTAGAAATGGGGGGTAAATTCGTCATCAACGATTGTTTACCAATCAAGGCAAAACCAATTAACCACGTCCGTCAAGGTTAAATCATCAAATTTTTTCTGTTGCATGTACTGCCACTCCATCACACGCCACCACGTGTCGAGCAGCCACTATACAAGAACAAAACAAAAATTGACCGTGGACCCCACGAAACGCCAAGAGTCCGTCCATGCGGTCCTCAGCTCCACACAACAGTTGCCTGGGGCTAACGGTTCACACTAACGGCGGGAAGGAGTTACGCTGTCGTGGCGTTAGGTAGCAAGCGTGGTCCAGGCTGGGACGTTAGACGACAAGCGGGATCTTGGCGACGGCGACCGTCAACGCCCACGTGTCCCTGAGAGAAAAGGAGTTATTATAAGCGCGCGGAGGAGGCATTGGAAAAGTGCCACGTGGGGATGGTTTGGAATCTTTGGGAAGGCAAAAGAGGACAGCTCATGCGTTCGCGTGAAGGAGCAGTAAGGTTTGAACTAGAATACAAAAATTACGTGGGACCCTGAGCTGTCATTAGACGGAGATAATGATAAAGTTACTTAGCAAGAACTCCACTGACTGACTGACATGATTTCAAAGTCAACCCACCAATGGAAAAATTAAGTTTTATTTTTAAAAGGAAAAATATCACAGGAAAGATGCTCTCGAATTGCGAGTTTCAAATGAGAATTTGAAATTCAGAGTATTATTTGAAACTCGGGTTCGGGTTTTACTAGATTTTGAATGTAACGGAAAAAAAAATAAATTAAAAAAAAAAACAGATTATATTAAATATTAAAATTATGACGGCTAATTGCATCGTGGGGTTGAAGGCAAGGCGGTTGGGTAAACCAAACCCTAACTAGTAAAATTAGGGATCTTGGTTGTAGAGTGTGTTAATAATGTTGTAAAATTAGTAATGTAATAATTTTTTATAAGAATTTAAATTTTAGAAATTGAACGCGAGTATTCGCAGGACGGACCCAAACCGACCCGATAATTTAATACTTTACGGTACAAACCCGATTTTTTCATAATGTACAGCATAATCAGATCAAATACGTAGAAATAGGACAAAGAAAATTATATTGATTTATCTTTGACAATTTCCACTTTATTCTGTTTCCTTCTGTATGATTCCCATTTAAAGGTCCGTATATCAAATATTGTTAATTTATTATTTTTTTAACTTTAAATATTGTAAGTATTTTTAGTTAGTTAAATTAAAAAAAAAAACTGAAATAGAATATCCTTCGCTCAATGTTATTTATATTGCGTATTAATAAATTTTTTAAAATTTATAGTATAAAAAAGGCAAATATGTTAATAATAATCTTATTTAATATAATTTTATAATAGATATATTTATTTAAAATTAATTTAGTTATAATAATAAGAATGAAAATTTTAATCGAGTGGCATCAATTTTTAATCTAATTTTTTATTATAATTTATTTTTATTCTTTATAATTAGAATTGAGCTTTTTATAATTTTTCTTTCTTTTTTTAACAATTAAAAGCAAAGACGCCGAATAATTTAGGACATAAAACATATATAAGAGACTGATGGTAGCAGGCAAAATAATTTTTGGTCCATGAACAAGCCAGTTTATAGCATAACAAAATTTTGATTAATAATATTAATTTTTCTGATAAAAATTTATATACAAATACACGATACAATTAAATATATAAGTAAACATGATTTTTTTTCTTGTGCGTTGCAATACATTTTTAACAATTTAACATTTTAAGTTGATTTTTGTTTATTTCTTAAATTTTAATACATTTTATTTATCGTAATTTTGTTAAATAATTATACTATAGTATAACTTTGAGAATTTTAAATTTAAACATGATATAATAATTAATTATGTTATATTGTATCATGTTATATCACATATTTAATAACTATATCATTTTATATCAATTCAAGTTCGTAAATTTCATGTCGTATAGGCATTGAATTATTAAGTCATTTCAAATATCACTTTAATTCATCAATTCTTTCCAAGCCTGCTATTTGCCTGATGGTCCTTTATTCAAGTCTGTTGCCGTGACGAGTTGCGCCAATTCCCCCGCTGCTAAGAAAGATGGCGGCCTTTCTTCAGTAGAAGTTCCTGAGGCAAACACGCCAATCCGCTGCTCGAGCTCTTCTCCCAGCTCCCGAGGGAAGTTTACTTGTTCCTGGTCGTAAGGAAAAACAGCGGATGGCGGAACCAGTTTCCTCAACCTATGCCAATGAATAGATTGCCACTGCGTTTGATTGGACTGTCTCCGTCATCCGTTCCGCTGATGAGGCTGCCAAAGTTATTATTGACATGATATTAAACGCCGCTTAGAAGCGGTCGCGACGGTCTGTTTTGGACAAATCGTCCTATAAAAAGAGGAATCAAAACCATAGCGATCTTCCCTATGTTAAGCTTTAATACCATGGCGAGTTAAAAACCATAATTTTTAGAAAGCATAATTTAAAAATTATGCTTTAATACTGTGTTAAGTTATCATTTGATTTTGAAAGAAAAATTCATATGATAATAGTTTTTAAACTTTAATAAATGTATAAAATATGCATGTATAAGTTAAAGAACTCAAAAGAAAAGAAAGATTGTCAAGCTGTTAGTACTGGAATAGATTAGTTGTGTAACAAATAAAGAGAGAAGGGAAACTGCCTTTTAGGAATAATGTTGAATCATATACCTTCCATGTTCAAATAGGTAACTTTTTTTCTTGTTTCTTTTGAGTTTGACCCAAAATTACGGAGTTGCAATTCACAAACAAGAAATTGAAACTTTGTTCCCTAAGTACTTCCTTAAATTCACACAAATTATTTGTCTGCTTTTGAAGCCAATTAACAATTTGAAACCATAATGAAGTTTAATTAGCGCACTAATTAATTAACTACGAGCACAATCCCTAATTAGAAACGGAAAATCAAAGGTTCAAGCTTGCGTTTCATGCATCAAAACAAAACCCTAGTTTCTCACAGCTCAATTAGTAGCTGAGATATTCTGAAAGGAAGACAAGAAGAACAGCTCTATATCTGGAGAAGCGAAAAAAGTTATGGGAGATCTGTTTGATGACAACTTTGAATCTACCCTTTTCTTCATTGGAGCTGGTGGGCATGATAAATTCTCAGGTATTCTGAATCTTTTACACTTCGGAGTTGCACAACCAGAAGACTTCACAATAGCTTGCTCAGCACCGTTAATATTATTATCATTGCATGAGCCACAAGAAGCTATAGTATTATGCTGATCACCACATGAAATCTCCATTGATGATTCCTGCTGGTGTTCTGATTGCTGCAGCTGTTGGTGACAGTTTCTTCTTCTTCTTCTTCTTCTTCTTCTTCTTACAGAAGTTGGTGCCCCTGGTGGAGCTGCATCAATATGTAATAGAAAGGATAATAGTTGACAAATTAATGAAAGCTTCCCATCTGGTTAAAGAAATTGGAGTAAGTAAGGCTTCAAAACCTGACTGGGATTTTGCTGCAACATGGCAACAGAAACAACATTCCAAACAGCCCATTTAACTATTTGATAAATTGAAAAAGTTGCTTCTGTATTTCAAGTAAATCCAAAATGTCATTACAGCAGCAAAATAACTACCACCGCTAAAAACATAAGTATAATTCAAACGTCTACCAAATCCTGATAAGATTGCTGCGCTTTTTGGAGAAATTTTAGGATATCTGAGCAACCAATTATATGACACAGAGGGGATACCCCGCCTTTGTTAAAATTCCCGAAACCGCGTGAGACGGGAGAGAGAGAGTGAAGGACACATGGAGCCTATTACCAATTCAATTATATATTTTTTTTCCATGGCTTATAATTACTATTTTGATTCATATATAATTTTATATTGATTTAAAATAATTAAATTTGATAAATACTTATATAAAATTACTAGTAAAATACATAAATAATAATTAATTACATTTTTAATTAGTATGGTGAATCGAATACTTGAACATTGTTCTCGTGCCGCTTTATTAAAGATAAAAATTAAAATTTACGTGAAAATGAGATAATGTAATAAATTATTTTAAAAATCATAAAAATATATTATCTTCTATATGACTAATTTGAAATAAAAATTTAGAATATGAAATATTATTTTTATAAAAATCTAGCATAATATGATATGATTTAGTATTTATGTGTTTTAGCTTAATTTTAAAATAACAAGACTAAATTTTTTTGATAAACAATTATTTTTAATTAATAGTTAATATTTTTTCATTAACACACTTATAGTTGACACTAATAATGCTTGATTATTTTACAGTAATAATAGATTAAAAGTTATAACACTTCCATTTCAAATGTTACAAGAATTCTATAAAAATATTGTAGTTGTGATATAAAAATTTGAAATCGGTACTCTTAAAAATTAAAGGTCAAATGTAACATTTCAATTGAAAATTTTCATATTCCATATTGTTCGAAAATTATAAAATTATAGACATGTAACTATAAAAACATCCTTAGAGTGAAACTTTTTAATTTTGAAATAAGTTTAATGCAATTTAATAAATGACATATGCTACACAATATGTCAAGACTAAATTTTATAAAGTATCTAACCTAATAAAGTCACAATTGGAAAATATACTCTTAAATTTTATGTTACCCTTTTTACTGAAAAAATAATACGTATATATGTGCGTGCATGTATACGTGTGTGTGTATAAGCGCGCGTACTCCTAAATTGAAAATATAAAAATATAATATTTATAATTGCAACATTATATTGATACTAATGTGTGTATAAATTGTTGTATGTATTTTGAGTCCTTTTGGCTTTTAAGGGTAAGCATTGAACCCCAAGATTTATAAATTTCTTTTTTTCTAAATATTGACCTACCATTTTTTATTTTTTTAATATATTGACTCTAAATTTTAAAAATTTAGCATTTAACACTATAATTTATTAACTATTCTAAAAATTTACCATACAAATAATTAATTTTTTTAATAACTTTGTCCCTAATTTTAAAAAGTGAGCATTTAGCTTCCTTATTTATAAATAATTTATAAAAATTAGATTACTAATTTAACTATCTTAATATTTTCGTCCTCTAAGTCTACATTTTGATCCATCCCTTATTAGGACGTAGCTAAGAGTTAACTACAAACACCCATAATCAAGCGAAATTCAATCAGAAAATCTAGTTCCAAATCTCATTAAGAAGACATCAACTCTAATAGTGGTGAAGATGGTTAGGTTTGGTTCAATTTGAGTTGGATTTCAAACTGAATTAATAGTTTTGAATTCAGTTTGACTCAAATCATAAAGAATCGATAATAAAGAATAAACCAAACTGATACTTGTTGGTTTAGTTCGGTTTGAATCAGTTTGAACTTAAACTAATAAAAAAGAGAATAAATATAATCAATTAAGTTGATTTAATTTAATTCAATTTGAACAAAATTTAATCTAAAAATTAAATTGATAGCTTTTAATTTATTTTTTTATATCAAAACTGATTCAATAAATTTTCAAACCAATTGAATATGCCCACTGCTCTAACATATCGAGATGTCCAATTCCATAAATACGGGCGAAGGACGAACCACTAACCTCAAATTGAGACAAGAATTTGGGTGTCATACCATCATGCTAAAAGGTAGTTCTCACCACTGAGCTAATCTTTCCATACAACACGTAGAGAAAATAATTGGGCTTAACATTTTGGTGAGTCATTAGCCCAATCTCTCAACCTAGCTTTCAGGCCCAAATTCCCCAAAAACTGAATTTGCAACCCATCTCAGTAAATATGTGTAGCTAAATGCACTCTCAATGCTTTCTAAGCACACTTTTTTTGATGGTCACTTACATCCTACCTCAGTTCCTAATATTCCTTATTTATAAATAATTTATAAAATTATAGGTTACTAACTTTACTCTCTTATTATTTTGGTCCTCTAACTCTTTATTTTTGGTTATTCCCTTATTAGAATGTAGCTAAGATTTAACTAGAACCACTTATTGTCAAACAAAATTCAATTCAAAAATTTTAATCTGAATTAAAAGTTTTAAATTCAGATTGACTCAAATCATATTAAATCAGTAGTAACAAATAAATCAAATTGGTATTTATTAGTTTAATTTGATTTTGGTCAACTAAATTTGATTTGAGCTTAAATTAATTAAAAATATATATTTAATCAATCTAATCGATTTAATACATTTCGATTTAAATCAAATATAATCTAAGAATCAAATCAATAACTTTTGATTTGATTTTTTTCAAACCAAAATTGATCTAATAAAATTTAAACCAATTTAAATTATCACTTTGAATCTATTTGATTTGAATTAATCCACCCTTAAGCTCTAATATTTTGAGAAGTCCCATCCCACAAACACGGGCGAAGTATGAACCACTAACCACAAATTGAGACAAGAATGTGGGTACCAATACCATTATGCTAAATGCTAGTTTTTACCATTGAGCTAATCTCTTCATATACAATAAAAGAAATAACTAAGGAAAGAGCGGTTTTAGTAAAATTGTTTACTATATTATTATATTTATGTGGTATAATTATACAATTATAAGTTTTTACCTGTATTAATTAATAATTATAATTTAAGAAAGAAAAAGTTGTGAAAGAAAAATAGCAACATGTGTTGGTGAAAATTAAAATTATGCTTGGATGAAAATTATTTAGGATAAAAATATCATAAAGAAAAATAAATAAAAAATAAAATTTTAATTTTAATTATTAATTAACATATAAAAAAATTTATAATTTAATAATTCTATTACATAATTTTTTGTAGTAAAATTATCTTACTTAAAAATTTTTTAAATAAATAAACTTAATATTTTTGTGAGTTATAAGTTCAATCTCTCGTCCTAGCTGTAAGACCAAAAATTTCCTAAAATCTAAATTTGCAGCCCATCTGAGCAAATATGTGTAGCTAAATGCACTCCATAAGCTTGCTAAGCACATTCTCTATGGTAGCCCACTTATGTCAGTATCTAAATTCCTAATATTGATGAATTAATTTTTAAATTTCAATCTTGTTGAAAGTGTCTATACATAAATGAATAAATTAAATTTACATAATACTCTATTCTTTCAATGCATATGCCTCTTTTAAGTTCAAAATAATTAAGAAAAAAAATACTTTTTCTCTAACTGATAGTGATGACTATCAGAAATTATTACTGAAAAATAATTTCTAGTTAGTTTTAAAAGGTATTTATATTTAGAATAATATTATACTTAGAAAGAAAATGATGCACAGATTCTAATGGGATTTCTTAGTACAACTCGTATATTTGAGTTAATAATCTTTCCAATTATGTTAATATAGGACAAGAGTGTATTTAAGGATTAAATCTTTTTTTTTTTTTTTGCTATTAAATTCAATAAAACTAATTCCAACAAAACCTAAACATATGTTTAAAATTTTGGTTAAAGTTTAATATATATATGTATACACTATTTATAAACCCTTGAAGGAAATCCTGAAAATTGTGGTTCATTTATAACTTTAATATGAAGACAAGCACAAGACCCTAAATTATATGTATAATTTCATTTGGAACTTCTTTTTCTCAGAAAGTTCAATTAACATCCTAGAGCAAGTAAAAGAAAATATGTGGTTTACCACAGTCCCATGTCATCCTAGCTTTTAGGCCCAATAACTAAATGGTATCAGGGATCACCGGAAGCCCTTCTCTCAGATTTTCGGTCACAGCTACAGGGGCTGTAAATAACGTACACAGCATAACAGGCATAACAAAATATGGCTAACATGTCATGGGAAGTTGCTGCGTCTGGGACTTTTCTACCCAACTGAAGTTGCATTTCTTGATGTTTCTGTAGTTTGCTAAAAGCATGGAATTAAAGAATTCCGTCTGCTGTGTCTGAAGATACAGATTCAGGAAAATTTCACTAATAAGATTCTCTCCCAAAACAGATTTTGCATTCACGTTAAATAGGAGAAAAAGTAAGTTACATCCTCCGTTTCAAACGAGCAGAGACCAAATTGTCAGTTCCAAGCATGGTTAGTCCTACTATACACAGAATGAGAAGGAAAAGTCAACGAACTCTGTTACAATTTCAATGTTCGGTTGGACTATATGAGTCCAAGCCTGACTCGGATGACTCTTCATCCTCCGCTGATCTTCGGCTTGTAAAAGGCGATGGAGCAGGATCAACAGTCAACGTCCCCTCCAGTACATTCAGTACCTCGCTCATTGAAGGCCTCATACGTTCATCAGTTTGAAGACACCAAAATGCAATTCTCAGCACACGCTCAAGCTCATTTGGATCCACCCGACTATCCATTCTTTTATCTACTATTGTCTCTGGCCGCCCTTCCATCCACTCCTTGTATGCCCATTCACAAACATCTTCAACTTCTTGACAGCCGCTCACTAATATCAACAACATCCTGCCAAAATCTTCTACATCTTTCCCTGCAGAAGCACCATAGAATAACACCTCTCCAAGACAAACCCCTAGGGCGAATTCAGTGACTTTGGCTTCAAAATTTTCATCCATGACTACATGTTTACATTTCAAATTCCCATGGCTTACAAATTCCCTACACTCTGTGTGCAAATAACAGAGTGCCCTCGCCACACTTGAGCATATATCTACTCTCTTTTTCCATGTCAGTTTCTTACACAGCTTAGAATCTTCTATATATTTGTCTAAAGAACCATTCTTGGCAAATTCATAGACAACATACCTGTGACTGAACTCACAACAATAACCTTCCAACTTGGTAAGGTTTTTGTGATGAATGTTCCCTATCTTGGACACTGCACTTCGGAACTTTCTCTCTTCTACAGTTGCATCCAGCTCCTTTATAGCAACTGGCTGGTTGTCATGTAGCATACCTTTGAACATCTTGGGCCCAATTCGGTATTTGAAATTTTCCGAAAGCTCCTTGATTTCACAAAATGATAACATAATCAAGCCCTTCAATTTAGGGCCGGCAAAATCTAATGCAGCTTTCCTTCTAATATAATTTCTTTTCCTGTACAGCCAAAAACCAATCCCTATCTGAATTACAATAAATACAACAACTGTGCCAGAAGCTGCCCCAATTATACAAGTAATACAAAGGGTGTATGATTGTTTGAGAGGAGAAACTAGTGAAGGGTTCATTCGGAAACTGGGATCAGCAGCTAATGGGTCTGAATATGAGCACATCTTAACAAAGGATACAGAACTAACAGAGGGGTCTGAATAACCACTCACATATCCCGTTGTCACCATTCGGCATTCTGCAGTCCTATTATTGGTGAAGGAAACAGCCGTACACCGTGGATTATGCAGGCAAATCTCTTTACATAGCTGTAAACTAGACTGTGAAATTGAGTCATTTGCTGGGTACATTCCATATAATGACATGTGCTCAAGCACAACCAAAGAAGAACCAGATTTGCACTCCTGCTGGTATGGAAGCAAACATTTCGAGTTTGAAGTAGATGTATACTTAAATGGGCATTTGCAGACAGGAGAGTTGGACGCATCAAATACACAGACGCCGCGTTCCCCACAGGTTGCAAAGACATTGCACTGATTTTCAACGGCCTGCCAGACTGATCTCCATGACTGTGAAACTTTTACCCATGAATACATGCGCAGATTACCATCCACATCTAGCCTAAGAAATCGGAAATTAACTAAGTCATCATGATCTTCTCCAAAGACAGACCAAACAGGCTCCGAATTTTGATCCACAAGTTGCAGGGTTCCATTAGACGTGAGAACAGCACTGAGATTCAAATGGGAAGGTCTTCCACTATTCCAATAATTAACACTAGTCTCCCATTGTAGTTGTAATTGACCCAAATGATTCATGTAAAGACTATAGTAACTTGACACTGGATCTGTGCTTGCAGCTCTGAGAGTTTTAAAAGCAGATAATTTCTGCCCTGGAAGAAGTGTATCCGATGGAGTATCAAAGCTTTGCCATACAACATCCTCCTTGTCATTCAGTAAAACAAAATTGCCATCATTTCGGAGGACTGCTGAAGCAACAGACAATTGGCTTGTTTTGGTTGTCCACACTGCAACTCCCTTTGAGCCATCAAACAAAAGCAGTTGCCCATTTTGTTTAAGTTGGAAATAAGACCTATTACCAACTGCAGCATCAGCTCCCACAACCCAAACTATTATTTGTTTGTCAACAGGAATAGATCTTGAATTAAAACGAATCCCGACACTAAACTGGTTAGGCTGATCAGAACGGTTGAAGAATCCAAGCGCAAAATCACCGTTGGAGGATAACCATAAGTCATTTTTGACCACAGAAAGCTTTGAACCCAATGGAATTTGAGAAACCACAGCTTGAAACAACAACAATCCAATAGAGATACATAGCATGAAAGGTGGATTAAGGAAGAATGTCTCCTGTTGAAGCATGTTTGAATATGCTAGAGAAGCAACAGACAACAAATCAGAACACTGACCACTTTAAACCTCTACACCAGATAAGCACATTAGAGTCATCGAATCACAAATTAGCACACTATCAAACAATAAACGTTTGACAAAGGTAGGCAAGCGACAAAATTTTCAAGACAAAACATGATGCAGCCTATGAAAATAAAAATAACATTCAAGAAAACAACCGCTTCAATAGAGATCAAATAATTTGAACCACATTTCAATATTTAGTAGGCACGAACAGACCAGAGCGTCCGAATTTCAAGGATTCAGTGATTAAAATCAAAGAAAGAACGCAGAAATGAAGAGGAATAAAAAAAATCAATAGGAACTCAATATTCATAGTTTGGTAGCTGAAAAGACCTTCAAGCCATCAAGAATCCACGATGCCAGTATGGAATAGAACCTTGTCTATTATAAGAGAATCCCATGTCCAACTTTGGGCCCATAGCCACATCACCGTCATATGAGCATAAAAACTTGACCAAAGCAACAAACAATTAATGAGTAATTGATCAATAAAAATAGAATAGCATATTTTTCTATGAATTTGTAGGTGAAGAGAACGAAAAATGGATATTGAAATTCAAAGTAAAAACTTTTAGGCACAAATGGGACCCAAACCAGGCCAATGAGACCTGCAATGAAGGCAAAGCAATCACTTTCAGGAATTGTTAACGGAAGACTCCAGAAAATGATACTGCAGACAGATTCTCATTAAAAGATCAAAAGCTGATAAAATTAAAAGGTATTAATTGATATACAAAAGTTTGAAGTAGCACCAACACAAAGATGAACTGGATAGGTTGTCATTTTGAGGGCAATAATGCCAAGATCTTAAATTTTGCTTGAATAAACATTTTCTACGCGAAAATGTGCATCCGATGCGTCAAGTACTAAAGTTTTCTTCTTCTTTTTTTATTTTACTCGGAAACTTATCCAGGACCTGCGATTATTTTCTCGGGAAACAAACAGAAGAAGAAAAACATGAACATAAAGCTAGATTGACAAAGATTAAAAAGATTTGCAAAATCACATAAAGTTGGGCTAAAGAGAAAAACTATGGCGCATGCTTAGTTGTTCAATTTTTTTTTTTCACCAAGATTTCTTTGTTGAGGACTCGAGATTTGATATGAAAAAATTTGATGTGAAGAAAATTTGTTTATGAGATCTTCAAGGAGATGGGGTTTGTTTCGGAGAATGTGATTTGCAGAACAATGGGGGCCTAGGATTCTCGAGGTTCAGTGACCATAGAAGACAGTGGTTTAGAGTTGGAGAAGGGAATGCAAAATGAGCTGTCACGTGTGTGCAAAGAAAGACCGTAGGTGGGTCCCAGTGATTCATCGATTCAACAGATTCCCCTTTATGTCTTATTAGATTTAAAGGTATAGTTTGTGAGTACAAGTATAAATATAAAATAATCACTAAATAATGTACTTCCGATGGAGAAATAACATTCGGTCTCTGCGTTTCACATTTTCTCAAATCAAGATATAACTTTTCCATTTATAACAAATAGGTCCCTAACTCAATTGAAATGGCTGGATTGTTTTTTTAGGGTCACTTAGTTGCATTACATGCCGTAATATTAGCACCACGTTGAAGTACTATAAGAGTAATTTTATTCCTTCTCAATTTTTGATGAATGTAGGACAAGTAACACCAAATATTCCGGGGTTGGCATAAGCCCACCGATTAATATGGAATCAAATTATGGGAGACAAAGTAATATATTTTTATATATTTATAGTATCATTTATTCAAAAAAATTTAATTTTAGTTTAAATATATCTAGATATCTCTTAAAAGTATTAAATGTAACTTATTTTTTTTAAATTATAAAAAATAATTTATTAAATTGTAAATAAATTAATTCGATATAATAATTTAAATAATTAATTATGTTATAAAATAAATTTATATATTAATAACTTTAAATCTAAACTGAATAAAATTATTAATTGTGTTATATCCATCAAAAAATTATACCATTTTATTTTAATTCTAATTCACAGACTTTGTATCACTCGATGAGTTGTGAAAAAAGTTAACACTCTTAGATAAAATTATCTCATAATTCTTATAGAATATGTTATTCGTAAATAATTATTTTAATATAAATTAAATTAAATTAAATTATTATTAAAAATAATTAAAATATTTTACCATATAATGAAAATACTTGAAAATGATAAAAAAAAAAAAGTCATAAATAAAATATTCATAATTTATTCAAACTATTACTTAATAAAATATTTTTTTGTTTAGGGTCCTAGATGTTATTATCCTGTTTAGAAAGGTTAAATTAGGGAAAATTTTGCTTTTTTGTATTAATGACGTGGCATGACCAAAACGGGTGCACACGTGACGACCAATGACAAAAGGCGGGCAAGAAAAGGCAACGCAACGTGTTCCCATCTATCATGTTATAATTAGTTTATTCAGATTCGGACAAACTCCGGACCTAACATTCAGCCAATGGCCGCGTCGCCCCGCGACCATTTCATATAATACTCCCTGTTTTTCATCCAAATTACGTCTCACCCCCTAATTTCTCATAAATTATTATGATTCCGGTTAATGCGTTAACCTCTAATTTCTGATGAATAAATTCGTCTTGTCATATAATTCATAAATGATGATGCTATAATTAATTTAATTTAATTTAATTTTTATTTATTTATTAATTAATCTTTGTCATCCATTCTTTTGCGTGTACTTAACATCTAATAATCTAATTTTTACAGTAATTTCGATGTCAAATATATTGATGTTTCATAAACAATAATTGGATGGGAAAGAAAAAGGGGGTGTAGATTAAGGTTGTCGATCCTGTGGGCGTTTCAAATCATACAATTGGATTAAGAAATAACCAAAGTCAGTTCAAATTTGCTTACTACTTACTCATTGACAAATGTTTGCCTTAAAAAATGTGATAACTTGTCGAATCGAAGACATAGCCCACCTAAATCTATGACTATGATTATGTTGAACTCGTGTCAATGCAAGCAACGTCCCTGTAAGTTGATTTGATTTGTAATTTAATTGTGGTATATATCTTTAAAAAAAAAAAAAGCATTAAGTTTTTTTTTGAAATAAAAATTTTAATTTTAAAAAAAATAAAGCAAATTATAGATATCATAAGTGAATTTTATTATTTTATTTTAAAAATACGATGATAATTTTAATTTTAATAAAATATAAATAAAAATTATATAATTATATTTAATTTTTTTTAATGTGTAAACTCGATATTTTTAACGAACAATTGTAATTATTTTTGTTCAATAAATTTTATTACGAGATTTTAAATATATTTTTTTAATGCATAAATTTAAGTTTTAAATTGTTTGATTAAATTGACTTTAAAATTATAATATTTTATTATTTTACTTAAAAATTTAAAATGAGAACTAAACAATTCTATTTAAATAAAATTATTATTCTAATCAAATCCAACCGGTTTTGTACTATATCTTTTGATTTGATTAGTTTGGCATTATAATTAATGGAGATATTTTGTCAATAACACCATTGAACTTGTAATTATGATAAATTTATAAAGTATACCATAATATACCCTAATTTTATATATATATATATATATATATATATATTTACCTCAATCTTATCTCAATTAATGGTCCCATTTTGGCCCACGCTACAAAGAAATCATGCTGCGCCATTAGATTTCCAGCTAAACTTTAGAGAAGCCTAGTTGTCACTCCACAAAACTCTATACTTCAATGCCAATAGTGAATTCCAAAGAGAACTAATTGAGATATATTATCTTAAAATAAAGAATTAAATACTTAAAAGAATACTAGATTGTAATCTTCAGAGGCATAAAGTGAAAAAAGAAGAGTGGAGATTCCCATTCCCTTTTGCTTCGTTGCTTTTCCCTTAAATGAAATTAATAATTGAAAAGACAAAAGAAAAGAAATCCTTCCACTTGGTGCATGCAAATCACAATAAATGCAATAAAAGTGGCTCTTTTTCTTTTTTTTCTTTCTTCCTCACGTGCCAAGGAATCAATGGACCCACCCACCTTTAATTATTTGAGTAGTTCAACTGCTAGGTTTTGTCCATGATTTGTTAAATTAAAGAATTATTAATAATTTTTAGTTAAGAAATGGAATAAAATATTTAAAAAATGATGAAAAGAAAGTAAATAATATAAATTTTTTAAAAAATTTATTGTTAATACATCAAAGTGGTTACGGAAGAAACTATGAATAAGATGTAATGCTGCTGTTTTGGCTTGGGGGCATTTAATATAATCTCTACTTTTATACCAAAAAAAGGGGGAGGGGGGTGGATAAAGGATTTCAGAACTCATAATTTAGCTGCCAAAAGCCAACAACCCCCTTGACTCAGTGGTGGGCAATGATCAGAATTGATTCATCTGTTCACCATTTATGGGTAGAGTTTAGGTTTGGTCTCCCAGTGTGCTGTCATAATATCTACTAATAAATTTTTGGCAATCTTAATTTGAGAGTAGAACTCGTATGGTGTTATGCAAGCCCATTCAATTCATCCGTTGGGTTGAAATCTGGCCCGAGCTTGGGATTCTGAGTGGTATCAGCCCATTACTCGCTTACTGATAATCGGTTCAATGATTAAAGCGTAGGAATTGAACGTGCGGCCCTCCGCATTTAGAATATAATTACATAATTAACTCCTCAAAACTTTGATTATTTTTGTAATTATTCAAAAGTATCTCTCGGCTGTGGTGATCCCATCTGTCTGAATTCTGACCAAAAAGGATCTCTCAATGTGATGAAGTGGTTATACCCAATTTTAAACTTTCTTCCGAAACCACTGAAATCTAAAATCGATTTTCTAGGAAAGTCCTACAACCAAACGCTCAAACTAATAGTTTTGTGTGGGTTTGATGTCGTCAACTCAACAAGAGCATGACAAGTGTCCTATGATGCAATTCTTAAAGGGACCCCACTTTGGTTCCCTTCATGGAAACCAATTGTAGTATCAAATTAATCAAAGTAAAAAATGTTATTAAAAAAAAAAGAAGAAGAAAAGTTGATTAGACTGAGAATACCTATTCCAGTTAAGATAAAATTAAGAATCTACCGTGCTTAATAAAATATTTTAATTTTAACAATTTTAATTTTACTCGAAATTACGGCACACCTCTAGTAAAATTACACAATTATAATATATATTTTGTTATTTATTTATTATTATAAAAATAAAAATTTGTTAAATTATATTAATATTGATCAACTCAATTAAACACAATAAATTATATTTTAATTTTCCTTTTAACTTATATTAATAATTTTTAAATTTTTATTATATTTTATTTTAAATTAATATGATAATATAAATTTTTATTTATTTTCTAAAAGTGAGAATTTTATGTCCCTTTCAAGAATAAAATAACATAAAAATTAATTTTAAGGGTTCAAAATTTTTCTTTTTTTTTTTAAAAAAAAAAAAAGGGAAAAGGGATTGGGACCATATTCTTGTCTCGGTGCACAACACATGCAAAGTGATTGTGCTTGTGAAAATACCTTGGGATAGTCGAAATACCTTTTCTTGTATTTTATTGCTTCCCATTAAAATAATAAAATAAATAAAATTTTTTAACAACCTCGAAAACATGTCCCAACAAATCGATTGGGGTTCTTACACAAGTATTTAGAAAGTGCATCCCTAATCTCAACTTAGAATAAGTTAACTATTAATTATAACTAGGCATCAAATGGGATGCTCAGCCTGCCATGCAACACTTTTCTCGGTTAGGCATTCTCGCGACACCGTCGAGAATTCCAAATATTTTATTCTTTTTTATTATTATTATTATTACAATGGCAGTTAAACATCCAAGTAATGTGACCCGGGCTATGTTCATCAAATTAATTATTATTATTATTATTATTATTTTCTTACGTGTGCAAATTCCAAATTAAAAGTCTTAATTACATGCTAATGGTATACAATAGAAAAGCATAGAAGGAGATGCCAAACATATAGTTTTCGGATTGGATTTGGGTCATTTTTCATAATATTGATGGGTAAATTTTATGTAAGCTATGCCACGGAGGGAGCAATCCATTTCAATTTATTTATTTATTTATTTTACTTCAATGTTATTGATATTGGTACGTCAAGTTCAAGCACTAAGATTTGATTGAGAACTTAGGACATGTTTAATAGGGGTTCAAACCTACTTCTTTATTATGACTAAACTCTTAATTAATCATTTTTAGTTATATAAGCTACACATTAATTTGCAGTGTGTTTGCTTCACATGGTGTAATAACTTGAATATATTCCAAATAATGCAATTTTTAATTTTTTAAAAATCATTTAAAGAAATAAAATTCAATCATATACCCTCTTCTATATTTTGTATTAACTCGAGAAATTATTGAATTTTAAATATTTTTGAGAGATTTTACTAAACCAATCAACTAGCACCTACAGTTATTCTAGCATCTTAACAAGCCTTTTTGATTTTCTAAATCTTTTTTTAAAAATTATTGTATGGTTGTACTAAAAGTTTAAAAACAAACAGTATGGAATAACACAGAGAACACATTATGTTTGCTCCACTATAGAATTGACAATAAGTGCTTAGCTTTTTCTAATGACATCATGAACTTAATCCACTTTAAATTATTGTTTCAAGATCACTAGAATAAGCAATTAGACCCATTATTTTATTAATTATTAATTATCCCCCTAAATTAAAATATTAGATAAGACTCAATCTAATTGTAATCGAAACAATCAAATCTATTAAATTGATAGATAGATGAAAATTTAATAAAATTTGATAAACTTTAAAACATTTATAAATGTACTAAAAATATTCGAGAGAATAAAATTTATAAATATATTTTTTATAAATTTCAAAACTAATAAATTTATATTGACAAAAATTATATAATTAATACTTATATTGTATTATATTAATTATTTAATAATTATATCATGTTATAAATTATTTAGTTATATCAATATATGCATGACAATAAGTTTTTTATGAACTATTCAAAAATATTATTTCTATATTTGTTTAATTTTAGTTTATTTTTAAATATTTTTAATGTATATGAGTTTTATTTTTGATAATTATAAAAAGTAAATTATAATATATTACATAAATTAAATTAGTATTAAAAGCAACAAATAGTATTAAGTATATTAATAAACGTGTTAAATATGTCAATAGAATTTGACATGTTTAATAAATAGTCCATTGAATATTTTATTTTTTTACAAAATTAATTAAATTAATTATATTTGTGTTAATTTTATGTGTTTCTTGTAATAATATAAATAAGATATAATAATTTAAATTTTTATTCTTGAGTAGATAATTAAATATTGCCTCGTTTAACTTCATGGTCTACTTGGCACACACATGTCTGTCCCTGAATTATAACATAATTATATTTTCTTTCCCTCAGGTCTTTGGTCAACTAGGGCCGGCTCCAAGTTTGCACCTTTTCCATTTCCCTTTTTTTTTTAATTTAATTAGCATAATAAAATTATAAAAATAAATATATTAATTTTTTTTCACTTTTTGTTATTTTTTAAAAATTAAAATCCTTGTAATTATTTTAATTCAATTAATTTAATTTTTGGGCCGTTGGGTGTTCCATACTTTTGCAGAAACAATTAACCAAACTTGACTCTTGCTTCAAGTCCGCTCTAGTACGCCGGTTTAATTGGCGGACGCCAGTCCTCTCTTAAATCCAGTTCAATTCCCCTCGCGCACGCGCGCGTTCACCGGCACCTCCGGTCATCTTGTTCTGCTTTCTTACCTACCCAGTCACCTTTCACACCCTTCCACCTCCCCAACCGGTTCCCGAGAACTCTAAACTTTGTCTGGATTTTGAGTGCACTAATGTAGTCTGGTTACGAAAAAGCAACAGATACGACCCACGTGGAAAAATATTGTTCGTCAGATATGGGATTTATTTGTCTTTCTAGACTCTTCTATGGGCATTTCCGGCATGAGATCAGCAGAAAATTTAATCAAAGTGGATAAGTCCGGAGAACAACCAATAACTTATTGCCAGGTAAGGTTGTATTGATTTTAATATTCAGAAGCGGAGAACACCGGATTCTTCCCCGTCAAAATAAGCTTACATGTAAGATGAATTTGGGTTGAATTTCTATAAAATTTGACTCCAAGTTACACATTGGTATATGTTGTCGCTTTTGTATTAACTCACTTACGGAACGGCCGCCCGTTTTATTCCGCCACCGCAGCAGATCAAACAAAAGATAAATCATCAAATACCAATTTTATCCCCGGAACGTACGTGAAAAATGACGCGGCGTGAGGTGACTGGGGTGGAAAAAGGACAAGAATAATTTAAAATCATGGGAACGACTTCTTAGTGCGGGTTGTCTTTATGATTTTCCCTTTCTTACCCCTATTGGATAGGCGATTTTATCAAAATAATATAATAATAATAATAATAATAAATAAAACTTTTTAAATTTTATTAATTTATTTTTTTTCCTGGGTTCACGAAGGAAAAGAAAAGAGAAAGCAAAACATAGGAACTAGAGATGAAGGAAGAAGTAGAAGCTCACTTCTCCTCTTCTCATTACTTTATCTACTCATTGAGTTGAACTTTTTCAAAGTAGAGTCACTTCTCTGACTAGATCTGCAACTACGAAGGAAACTCTCTTGCTTCCATGGATTCTCTTTCCGCTTTTTTTTCAGCTGGTAAGATTCGCTTTCATCACTTCATTGTTCTAAACAGAATCTTGTTTGATTCATTTTTTACTTCCAATCGCGTCCATATTTATGTTCTCGTGCCCTCTTGTATATTTAGTTGTTGCGTATAATGAATGCGTCGATCGCATGTAAGAAGATCTTCTATACGGGCTTGTATTTTTTGTTTTCCCGTTCTTACTTTTTTGAGAAAATGGGCGAGAAAGATTTTCTTTGTATCAGATCTTTCACCAGTTGGTAATTCATACTATGATATAGATTTTTTTTTAATTAATCTTTATTTGTGTCTTCTGCGATTGATGATTTGCTTACGTGTCAGTTCTAATGCGATGTTTTTGACTTTATTATGATTATTTTTATATTATTCTACTGGTTTTATTTTTTCTTTCTCTTGATCGATTGTTCTTTGTTTCTGTTTAGTCGCCGAGAAAATGGAAGGAAATTGAAGCGTAAGTGAATGGAAAGATTCTCTCTTTCCTTGGTGGGAATAATGAATATTTACTTGAGAATTTGTTAGAAAGTAAGCTGATGATTGTGTCTTGATTTTGTATTTCATATATGAAATTATAAGTAAAGAGAAACGTTTCAAAATTTCAGCTGTTTTTGCGTTGATAATTACAATTTCTTCTTCGTCTTCTTCTTAATTATCATTTGACCATAGTTGATGCTGTATTTAACCATAGGTTGCTTAACATCCAAGAGAAGAATTGCTCGAATCATTTTTTTCTCCAGTTGTTTAGGTTGAACCTAATTTTCTTCTTTGTGTTTTGCGGTTACCCACTTCATTTCTATTGTCTATCTCCTAATAACGTTGTTGGTTTATGTCCCCGTTTGGGCGTTGTCACTGACAATGAGTTTGTCCTAAGCTTTAAGTGGATATCACCTATCCAAGATTTTCTTTGACCTTTTGCCCTTCACTCAAGGTAACAAGCTATCTACAATACAAGCGCATAACTGTTTTCCACTCTTCATCCTTTTTTGTGAGTTTTTATGTTAGGAAAATGAACATGGTTTCTTTATATTTTGCAGTCTGGTTTTTGTTTGCGATATCCGTTTATATCTTGTCTCTTTTTTTTCTTTTTCTTTTTTTGAATTTCATTCTTTGATCATTGTTCAAACCCTAGTGGATCCTAATGGATGAGCATGTTCAATTTCAGCGTGATTTTTTTGCAAATGAAAGCATGTGCTGTGGACTGGAGCGATTAAAGTCCACACTGTCTCCAAGATCACCTCATATTTCTTTTGACGAAAGTAGATCCGTCAACGTAGATATGAATCACTTGACCGTGGAAACTGATGATACTTTTGCAAGCTTGCTTGAGCTTGCTGCTAACAATGATGTTGAAGGCTTCAAACGGTCTATTGAGTACGACCCATCTAGTGTCGATGAGATTGGATTATGGTATGGTCGACAAAAGGGCTCAAAGCAGATGGTTAATGAACAGAGAACCCCTTTAATGGTTGCTGCTACATATGGTAGCATTGATATCATAAGACTGATTCTTTCTCAATCTGATGCTGATGTTAATCGCTCCTGTGGCAATGATCAATGCACTGCCCTGCATTGTGCTGCATCAGGTGGGGCCTTGAATGCTGTAGATGTTGTGAAGCTGCTTTTAGCTGCTGGTTCTGATCCAAATTTGGCAGATGCCAATGGTCATCGTCCTGTTGATGTTATTGTTGTTCCCCCTAAGCTTCGAGATGCAAGATTGTCTCTTGAAGAACTCCTTGCAACTGATGGTTCTGTTCTTGAGCGTAATCTTAGGGTGTCAACTGCTACTTCAAATTCAAATTCACCACCTCTTTTACCTGCTCTTGAAAATGGGTCTCCTACATGTGCTTCAGGTTCTCCAATGAAGTCTAAGCTAAATGATGCTCAGATTTCTTCTGCATCAGAGAAGAAAGAATACCCCATTGACCCATCTCTCCCTGACATCAAGAACAGCATCTATTCTACTGATGAATTCCGGATGTATTCATTCAAGGTGCGTCCTTGTTCACGTGCCTACTCCCATGATTGGACTGAGTGTCCGTTTGTCCATCCAGGTGAAAATGCTCGCAGAAGAGATCCTAGGAAGTTTCATTATAGTTGTGTTCCTTGCCCTGATTTCCGCAAGGGGGCTTGTAGACGTGGAGATATGTGTGAATATGCTCATGGTGTTTTTGAGTGCTGGCTTCACCCAGCTCAATATCGAACAAGGCTTTGCAAGGATGGCACAAGTTGTGCTAGGAGAGTCTGTTTCTTTGCACATACCCCTGAGGAGCTGCGGCCATTGTATGTGTCAACTGGTTCGGCTGTCCCTTCTCCGCGGTCAAGTACTTCTGGTGCTACAGCCATGGATTTTGCTGCAGCTTTGAGCCTCTTACCTGGCTCTCCATCATCTGTATCTGTCATGTCTCCTTCACCATTCACTCCACCAATGTCTCCATCTGCCAATGGTGTCTCGCACCCAAATGTGGCTTGGGTCCAGCCTAATGTCCCAACTTTGCATCTCCCAGGAAGCAATCTTCAATCCAGTCGCTTGAGATCTTCTTTTAATGCTAGAGACATTCCTGTAGATGACTTCAACATGCTGCCGGATTTTGATGTGCAGCAACAGCAGCTCCTAAACGAGTTATCTAGCCTCTCTCAACCCTCTTTGAGTTCTAATTCCGTGAACCGTTCTGGTCGCTTGAAGACTCTGACCCCTTCTAATCTTGATGATCTATTTTCTGCTGAGAGCTTGTCACCTCGGTACTCAGATCAAGCATTGGCCTCTGCCATTTTCTCTCCAACTCATAAATCTGCAGTTCTTAATCAATTTCAGCAGCAGCAGAACGTGTTATCACCAATCAACACAAATTTCTCTCCTAAGAATGTCGAGCACCCTCTATTACAGGCCTCTTTTGGGGTGCCTTCATCGGGAAGGAGGTCTCCCCGAAATGTAGAACCTATATCGCAAATGAGCTCTCGGGTGTCTTTATTAGCTCAACGTGAGCAGCAGCAGCAGTTTTGCAATCTTAGCTCTAGAGAACTTGGTTCCCCAGTAAATTCTTGGTCAAAATGGGGTTCCTCCAATGGCAAGCCAGATTGGGCTGTAACTGCAGATGAATTGGGTAAGCATCGGAGATCATCATCATTTGAACTTGGCAATGGAGAAGAGCCTGATTTGTCTTGGGTTCAATCACTTGTTAAAGAATCTCCAACTGAGGTGAAAGAAAAGCTGGCTACACCTGTCTCAGGCATTCTAGCTGGCCCTTCTTCAAGTGAGGGTTCAAACATGAATTCCCAACTTGAATCAGTTGATCATGCTGTGTTGGGTGCTTGGCTTGAGCAAATGCAGCTTGATCAACTCGTGGCTCAACAAAATTGAAACCATTTTTGCTGAGCCCTGAGTTAGAAAAGAAAGTTTTCGTAAATAATCTTTTCTGGGATGAAGTGATAGTGTGTATGTGGAAGGTTAAGGATAGCGGAAACAAGAAAGGGGAGGACGAAAGTCCAATTGAAAAGTTAAATTAGTTTTCACCATTCGATGTTACAACAGAAGTTAGAAAAGGGTGGGGAATTAAACCTGTGGGTTATATTTCAAAAGGTTAAACCCAGACTGGGTGTTTTTTTTTTCTTTTTCTTATATTTTCAAAGATTTCTATTATTGCCCTTTTTTTTTAAACCTTTCTAAGATGATCGACATTTTCAATTACAAGGAAACTGAAATTCTATGTTTGGTTTCAGATCCTTATTTTTCTGTTATATTCATTAGCAACTCCTGGGACTAAACGAGGGTCATCCAGATTCAGTTCTCTTCCTGGAAGAGTTTCAAGTCATTTTTTGGGGATGAGAAACAGGGAATTTTTGTTTCTTTTCTTTAAGCCAATAATTGTATGGTGGGGGAAAGTAGGAAGATGGACAGCAAATGATCATTTTATTGGTGATGTAACATTAAAACTACAGTTGATGATGATGATAACTGTTAGTCTAAATTCTAAAACCCTTCATTATTATTATTATTATTAAGGTAGACGTCACTTGAAGCTTTCTCTATGCTGCCATTATTGTTAGTCTCTTCTTATCTCATCGGTGTTGGCTTTTAGTGGATTCCAAATCCACTTCGATGGATTTTTGGATCATGTAGGGAGTGTAGTATTTGTCTTAAAGAATGATACGACCTTTATGGTATTGGTAATTTCTTGATGATGTGCAGGCACATTCAAAATCAATCCTCACATGGGTGAACAAAAACCATTCTTTATCTACACTAATATACCAAACCTGGAAATCTAAGCGAATATTCATACATCTTGTTAAATTATACAAATTATGTATTTCTTTAGGTCTATTAATTTGATGGGTGCCTGTGCTATGTGATCATATGTTGTAGTATGGGTGTTGAAATTTCATGAATTGATGAGATTTGCTTCAACTATTGGTAAGCAAAAAGTTGGAAAAGGAATTAGGGGGAAAAGTTTGGTAAAATACGCTCTTTTTGGCTTTGCTTTGCTTTTTTATTTTCCCTTTAGAGATCAAATAGAAAGTGGAGGAGAGTAAGAGTAAGGTGGTGGAAATGCAGCTTTCCTCTCTTGCCTTTCGGTGCCTCGGTTGGTGCATAATTTTCCCTGGTCTTTTTCAATATTAAATAACCAAATTATTCATTTCAAATAAACAAATAAATAATAATTAATTTTTATTTGAAATTTAAATAAATTTAAATATTTAAATTTGAATAATGGTACCATAATTGCATGGCAATGAAACTTAAAAGTAGTAAAAAAAAAAAAATTATTGGTTTGGAATAAAAGCAAAAGCATTTTTTTTGGATTAAACTAAATAAACATAGGCAATGGGTTTTGGCAAGAAGCTCATGGTGAGAGGAAAGTGGGCAAAATGTTGTCATATTATATAATGGAAAATGATATAAGGTTATAATAGTGAGTGTTTAAGCATGGTGTCAACATGAACTTTGGTTAGTGAAAAGGCTTCAACAGCACCATATTGTTGTTATTGTTATCATACAAATTGTGGTTTTACTTTTCATTGTGGAGGGGTTTAATTTTAGAAAGGTGATAATGATATTATTCCCTTTGATTAGTTCTCTTCTACTTCATTCTTTATTGTCCTTTCCTCCTACTTGATTGAAAAAAAAAAAAAGAAAACACAAAAATGAAAATAATTTTTATTCCATTCAAAATATTTTATTTTTTAAACATCCTTGGTCTAAATGGGTTTGTTCCTCTTGTTCACATTTATTAATATATAATGCCAACTAAATTTGATAAGGTATATTTTAATAATTTTTTTGAAAAAATATAGAATATCAATCAAAGAAATGATTGTATATTTATAGTTATTGTGTTTTTTATTTAATTTTAAAAGCATAATAATTAACTTTTGATAAATTTTTATTTTTATTTTATTATTGATATTTACCAATAACTCGCTTATTTATATTTGTTAATTAAAAATTTTATTTCATATAATTTATAAATTAAAAATCACAATGTCTTAATAGTTCATTATAAGTAATATAATCATTCAATTAATTTAAATTTCAAGATGAGCTTTTCAATTAAAGTTAGTGGGAGATATTAGAAAGAAAAAGCCAACAAAAATTAGGTGGGAAGAAATAATTAAATATCTAATTTTAAATAAATTGTAATGATCTTCCATGCAGGCAACTATTTAATTTAGAATTGATTCATATTGAGATAGAGTTGGGCAATATAAATTTACTCTAGATAATGGCTCATTGGTTTGAAGAATTTGCCTAATTGTATAGTCATAATTCGCTTTTAAAGCATCATCAATATTCCTTAACCAAGTAAAATAATCTAGTGGTTGCTATAGTGCTATTATAAAAGGTAGGAGGTCATATTGCAATATCTAGTATTGCTTTGGAGGTCCAATTTGTACCAATTTAGGGTCATTTTTTGGCATGGCAGTCATTTTCCTTAGGAAATAATTTGCATTTCAATGAATTGCATGCCATGAGAAAGACCAAAAAGGTTAGGGTTACATGTTGTCACCAAAAGAATAAATTTAAAAAAGAAAAAATTACTATAAAGAGTAAGGATTGATAGGTGTTTGGTCTTGTGAACCAATAATTAATTATCATAATAACTATTGGGGTAATTAGAAAGTAGATTTTGGCAATCTAATGCATATCCTTAAAAGGTCACTAGTGCTTATTCTCGTTAATCCCACCACATAGTTTTATTTATTTATTTATGATTTCGTGTATCTTTTTGCAATATGGGTGGGTTATATTGCTAATTTTATAATGTCATATGGGCACATACAAAATATATTGAATTTTTAACCTTTCAATATATTGTTAATTTATGAGATGTGACTTATGACAGTGACATTGTGTTTAGGGATAAATTTTTAACCACTTGGTTAAAATACACTAAATCTTATAGGTTTAGTTTCTTCATCGATGATCTCATTCTCAACACAACTATATAAGAGGTTTTTGATAAATTTTTTAAAAATTTTGCCAATAAATCCAAAATTTGTTCAATTTTATTTTCTACCATAACTTGAATTAAAATATCTCGAACTTTTAATGAGAATAGTCTTTATTAATTTTAAGTAATCAATCTTCAATTAACTATGAGTTTTAATTCAATTAGTAAACTTTTTTGAAGTGGTATAATGGTTAAAACAGACTCTAATACTTTGTTAACAAATCAGATTAAATTTTGGGTTTTGGTTTTCCCTAACGTGACTCTTTAATATGCGTGTTGTTTGATTTAAGATAATAACAACATTGTATGACTGGAAAGATAAAAATGATGTTACCCCACTGCGTACTGTTACTTCTGTATCTATCCACAGGGACAATTTCAAGGCAGCAGAACTGAAGATATAGTTGAATCATTCCGCCCTCTTTTTCAAAATTTTCTGCTTCCTCCAGAAAGGTGTTGTTTTACAAGACATTCAAGTGAAGAACAATGGAAGTAGAAAGATGAATAAATAGATTAGCATTTCCCAGGCAGCAATCAGGCTTTGAGAAAGCTCCAAGGTCCCATTCCTATCCCTATCCTGCAGATGTAGATGTTCTAGTGTTAAGAATTCTGAATTTTCCATATTCCTAGTTAAAGGTTGAAGTCGTTAGTTGTTCTGCTGTCATTTTGAACATGAAATGAAAAATTGGTACTTTGAACATCGGGGCAAGTGTTGAGCTTCTAAATCTTAAAGAAAAGATAATAAAATAAGCAGCTTCTAATCGATAATATTACCTCCATAAACCAGCAAATGCATGCAAACTCATGTTTATAGATAAAGCAACCCGGACATCGACTAACCATGACTTGAGGATAGTATAAACAAGTAGTGGATGCTCACTACGGCCATCAAAGCCTGGCAACGAAGAGAAAGTGAAAAACAGACAGATATTGAAGAAAAAAGGAGCCAGATATAAGGGATGATTTATCATGGAGAGATGTGATTGATTATTGTGAAAATGAAGGAAAAATGTGGAAGATGGTCATGAAATTATCTCCATTCTTCCCTTTCCTCTTCATTCTTAGCAGCCAAGCATTAAACTTCTACGAAACTTGTTACTCAAGGTAACAGCTAATGCTTTTTGCTTGGTAAACTTACCATTGAGTAGGCAGAATATGCAAAATCTGATGCTCCATAGTTGATGCCATCAAAAACAAAGGCTAACACATTAATGGATTTGAGTCACTGCAACAAACTAATCAGTGAAAGGAAAAATTAGTTTCAAAACAATCCAAAATCTAAACTGATGGAAAACAGTAGGTTTCACGTGGTTGGGTGACAGTGAGAGAGAGTACCGGAATGCCCACACCTATGAGTTGCAACACATTGAAATCCTTTGTAAAAAATCTGGAAGACAATGGTAAAAAATCTGGAAGACAACTAGAAGGATTGCTGAGAGCACTAGGCCCAGAACCAAACCCAACTGTGTATAGAATCATAAGCAATTGAGAACCAATGTTAACAGCAAAAAACAGAAAAAAGAGAAAGAAAGGTAATGCTGATCTCAAAATTTACCTATAGCAATGAGAAGCAGTGGTCGTGCCCTTATCATAATCCTTTTTCACAAACGCACTTGCAAGGGTTGTTAGAAAAAAGAAGTATGTTAAACCTTGATATGCTTAGAAATTTCGATTCAAACAGGGTAAGAGATGATGAGATACAGAATAATATAAAGTGACTCAGAAGATGGCATCATAGCAGAGCCTTAGAACTATTGTGCAGTTTACGTTTCATTCAAATTCAAACCCTACCGAAAATCAAAAGCAACTTGTGAATAGAAAATTTCGGCAAATATGTGCAAGATGTCAGATCAATCATGATCAAAATGACTAAATAAAAAAATAGCTCGATTTTTGCTTTATCAAAAGAAGAGGAATTCATTGACAAATGAAAAGAAAATGGAGGCATTGCACTACATTGAACCTCCACCAAACCAGAAAGGCGAATGATGCACAAACAACTGGGAAAACTGGAAACAACAAATGAAAGTATGAATAAAACAGTCTTTAATATGCTATGTAACCTCTTTCTAGACTTGCAACAATGAGTCTACTGAAATATTCAGGCAAATTCTTACTTGTGCAGCAACAGCGATCCCATCTGCAAGTAAAGATGTAGCCAGCTAAATCTGCAAGCAAACCTGGAATGCAGCCATTGATGTTGACCCTGCCTAGCAGCCAATGACGCAGCTAGCGTCACACAGAATGTCACAGCAATTACCCCCACCATTAACAGAAATCCTGAATGAAAGCACCCAAATTATATGTGGTTACAAATATATGTAAACAGTCTTAGTTTCTGTTGTCCCAGTTACTAGAAGAGATTATCCAGAGTGCAAAGTTGAAGAGTGTATGGCAAAGGAAAAGGAGAAAAATCAGGTTAAAACACCTGTAATGGCATCAAAGATCACAATTCATCAAGTTGCATGATAACACACTAGTAATACGAATGACAACAAAGAAATCAGGAGGTTAACCGCTGCAGAAACAGCAACAGGGTAAAAGTTTAAAGTTGATATAAGCTGCCTCTTATTTAAACCGGAGGTGGGAAAAAAGGGAAAACCACTAATAAATGTAGACAATCTGACAGTGGAACTTCTGCAAGCCCAGAATAACTCGTATAAATATATTTTCACTAGATTGGGAAATTGGCACAATGTGTCATTTATATTGCTTAGAGTCACTTCTCCACTTAATGAAGATAGCCTGTCCCAAGAATTTTGAAGTTGTAATTTGATATCATTAATGAAAAATTGTGAACTATATCATTAATGAAGTATCCATTGAGGATTCTGCAATAGCAAAAGCACGTCTTCGTTTAAAAAGTACCAAAAAAAAAGGTAAAACACGGACAATTTAACTCTTCACCGTTTTTAAGACTAAATTGTAGGTTTTTGAAACTTGGAAGTGAGGGATCAACTTTTTCAATCAATTTCCACAAAGTATCATGGACGTCAAATACAAATCAAGTGGTAAATCGAGTTGAAGAAACCAAAGAATTTTTAGGAATCAGAGTCATGGCATAACCAAGAAGTCCGAAGTGAGAGAGACAGATTATTGTTAGCAAAAAGAAAGAACTTACTGGGAAATAACATGAGCAATGGCTGCACCACTAACACCTAGATGGAGTACGAATATGAATATTGGGTCTAGAGTTACGTTTGCTAGATCTCCGACAACTGCATAAAACTAACTAGATTGAATTATTTCTAGTACAAGACAATACATGAAGTGCAGAAGGGAAAGAAAAACTAATTGGTGTTTTCTCAGAACAAAATAACACAAAATTTCAACTTAACCTAGCAAAAATTTAGTTGCTTCATTGTCATTTTCTGTTTCCACTTACAAATTGAAATCCAAAACATGCTTTTTGAAAAAAATGAAATCACTTTGATGCATGGTTGTTGCTTCATTGTCTTTCCAACTATGCTAAATTTGTTGATTATGCTTCTTATTTTCACCTGCCATATTTAACTTTTGGTTTCTGCAGGTGCTCCTTCCAATCACTTGCTCTCAGTTAGAATATGATGCTGGTTCAACGGATATTCTAACGATGAAAGCTTGTTTATTTTCAGTCAGTACTTCCATCGTGGTAATTGCCTTTTTTGTCAGGGTCTGTTCTGTTGGGATCTGCATTGCGGGGCTCTCAGCTTTTTCCTCTTAAATCTAAGCTGTCATCTGTCATTTTATCCTGCTGTTAATGTGAAGTCTTCATTAGCTTCCCGGTTAAGAGGCAAGGATTCATTTTCACACATCCTGCAATGCACGGAATTAGGAAAACAGTGGAAGCCCTTTTTTAATGGCCTTCTTCAGACGAGGATGAGGATATGAACTAGTTGGAGTTTCCATTTCCACAGAACCTCCCCTTATTATTGTTCAAGTTTTTGGCTCAAGATTAACTTTCTTCTCTCAGTTTATAAAGCAATACATGGGTGCATTGATTGTTTGGCACCGATGATATATGCTGAACTGCAATCTCCTGACCTTCACTGAAGAATAGCATTGTCTGGAAGGGTGGTGATCCTAGAAGCATTTATATTGCTGGGCGAAGATATGTGGCCTATGTAGTTGAAATCGCAGGAAATGCTCTCAAGAAACTCTGCCCTCACAAATGTGATCCATCATATAATACATGACGAGAATAAAGACATTTCTAGGTCGAAGTTGGGTTGTGAAAACTCTGCATTAGAGGGGCCAATGTCACTCGCCCTTCATCTGAGCATGGTTAATGTTCTCATTAGTGCTTGCCAGAAGATCTCTGACTATGGCCCTTTGCCAAGAAAGCTCTTCGACTTCTCATTCATTCTGCTGAGGCATTTGGCTTTCTAAGTTAATTGATGGGTGATCTTCATTGGCTTTCTAAGTTAATTGATGGGTAATCTTTATTGGGATCACGAATTACGCTTTTTTTTTTGGCTTATAGTTGCAAACAGTAAAGATTGTGGTTCTTTTTTAATCACATGTTGTCTTCGTTGTTTAAATGGCATCAAATGCGGGAGCGAATTGGCTTGTATCCAGATTCTCTTCTCAGCAGTCTATCATCTCAAGTCTGCAGTTCTTCCGTCCTCATCCCATCTTCTCTAACTCTGTCTGAAATTTCTTGGAAAAGGGGTCTGGAAAGGTATTGAAACCCAGTTTTGCACAATCTTATAGCATTCAATGGCTTAACCTACGAATGGCCCGCGAAGAAGCGATCTTGGAGAGTGTGTCAGGTGGACTTGTAAAGGCAAGAGCTCTACTTTCGAGTATTTCTTTAACCGGTCCTTCACTTGACTCAAGGCAATTCTGCAATTACTTGCTCGTTTAACTTCTCCCCCAGTTAATTGATCTAATTTTTTTACACAACATACTGACTATTATTTGCTTCATGCCTGTAAACTTGAGAGTTATAGTAGATCGATGTGCGGTAAATTTTATGATATAGTGATGGATTATTGACAGATTCTATAAAAACAACTGCTAGTCAAATTGGGAGCAGCAACTATTCTCTCTACACAAATTTCTTTCCTCTGCAACTAGTTCATCAAGCTGATTTGATGGCATAAGGGTGCTTTCATATATTCTTAGTCAAATTCATCATGTAGATTCACTGAAAATGCTTTCTGAAAAAAAAAAAATAATCAAGTACTTCTCGAAGAGCACTTCAAATGCCATGATGACTTCAAAGAACCTTTTGTTTTTTAAGACCAAAAATATGGACCTGGCAATGGTACCACAGTATGTATTTATTGGAAACTTTGCCTCTTTTTTATTTTATGTATACGAAATATAAAATATTTTTTTATAAAATTTAAAAAAAATAAAAAATATATAAAATAAATATAAAATATATAATAAAAAATTTAAAATATTATAAAAAATTTAAAATATATAATAAATAATAACTACTCATTGAATTAACTTTTTTATTGTTGTATTTTTTTATCGAGATATAATCAATAGAAAATTTAAAATATTTTTTAAAAAAACTTAAACTAATGGAATGATCACTAATTTGCTATACCCGTTGCCTTCAATTAGTTATACCTAAGAGGCTAGTGTTACCAAACTAATAAGAAAGAAGAAAATTTTAGGTAAATTGGTGTTTTGTGTGCCTATTTATGCATCTATCAAATAGGGAACTATTATTATTTAAATTGATTAATTATGGCATGAAAATCCTAATGGACATTTATTATTATATTTTTAAGACTTTAAATTTTGTTTTAAACATTGTTTTAGTTTTTGTTTTAAAACATTTAGTCATGATTTTATTTTTTTTATAAGAATTTTAAAGTTTAAATTTGATACAAGTGAACCAACTTTATATTATTAATTATAACAAAAAAATTTCAAAATTCTAGTAAAAAAATTGTGTATTGTCATGTAGAGAGAGGTGGTAAAAAGTCGACTTGACCTGGGTGTTTATTTATATTTTTATTAAAAAAATAATTTAAATTATTAAATAGTTAAAGTTAATGCATAAAATTGAATTTATTGATTGCGTGGAACTTTATTTCTCTTAGACGGCGGAGTCCGCGAGTCCGTTACTTGCCCCCAATAATGTTAGAAAAATAATTAAAAAAAAACAATCAAGAACTGTACCGTACTAACTACATTGCATTACAGCACAATTTAGATATTTTTAGTAAGAATTGTATTGTTAAAAAAAAAAAAGATTGGTGCACATATACACGTGTCAAATAAATGGTTGAGACACTAGATGAGACTGACGGGCTTCCTGTCCGCTCTTCGTAAATCACACGCAATTGAAAGGTATTCGTGGTCCCCTTACACGTGTCAAGCTCATTGACTTTTCAGAAGTCAATGTCTTAAAAAACCAAAAGTCAACTCAACTTGTAAGGAAAGCACAGTTATGAACCAACCAATCAACCAACCAACCATGCAGCTGGCATCCATAATTACTCTAATGTCATTAAATTTTGGTATAATGGTAAAATCCCATTTGTTAGTCACTTATATGTATGTATATAAATATATTTATTAATCCATCAACCATCAATCATCAATCATCAATCATCAATCATCGTCATCGATACAAAGCAATTCTTTCTTTTCTCTCTGCAACTTGAATTGGTATTAGCTAATCATCTCTCTCTTTCATTTCCTTTATTCTTCTTCAGATGCTGCAACTACTGTTGGCGGTGGCCTTCTCGGCTGTGCCTTTGACTCTGTACGTACCGCCCATCAGAAGCCTAAACCCATTCGTCGAAACCATCGAAGATTTTCTCCGCCACACCTTCGTACACTCTCTCAGAACATATCCCCGCATTCGCCTCGCCTGTTCACGTATCTTTCACTCCATTTTCACCTTCTCCAGGTAGACCAAATCTCTTTTTGTTGATTGTGATTGTAAATCTGTAATGTCTCCGTTTACACAATTTCATGTATTGCTGTTGATGCTGTTAATGATTATCCCCAATTTGGATTCTCCTAATAAAATCAAATGTTGATTCATGTCTATGGTATTAAATTAATTTTATCGATTAGGGTTTTACATCATTAATTTCGTCGTTCTAGATTTGTGTTAATTAAGTTTGGATGGAGGAGATGTCGATGGTTAGAATTTAGCATAAATTTGACAACCTGTTTGACGGGAAGATTTCTTAGTTTTGTTTCACTGCTGCTGAATTTATCCCAACTGGCAAACAGTATTCTAATTAGCATCTGTTTTCTTTCATGGTATATGGCTACTTGATTAACCATAAATTCTAAATATAATATTGTATGACTATCATAAGAAAATTACAATATTATTTTGTAAACAAATTTTAAAAATTAAATAAAAATAATTTTATGTAAAAAATAAATAAAATTAAAATATTTTATTTTTAATTAATTTATTTATTATTAAAAAATATAAACAGTAAATATTTTTTTAATAAAAATTTTTATATAACAATAATATAAACCTATCTTAAAAAATCTCTTAGAATAAAAGATTAAAAAAAAAAAAGTGAGGGATAATATTCTCATAAATGAACCTGCAAAACCTAAACACTTCGTCGCTCAAGTCATGTAAATTAGCAGTGAAATTTAGAGGGAGAAAATAAGTTTGCAATTTGATACAGTTTCGGCCATTAAAGAAAAAGAGAAATCAATTCCAAGGAGGGAGGGAGAGAGAGAGAGAGAGCGCACTCTACTCACCATGTTCCCATGACAGATATCCATGGAAGTACCAACTTTGCTTGCTACAGCATTGTCAAACATATTTCTGATTTGCTGACTTGTCTCCTCTCCTACGATCTCGATAAAACTCTACGAACAAGGGCCTAGCTCGTCCTTCCATATTTTATGGGTTTCCTTTAACGGGGTAGTTGGTATTTGACTTAAACAAGGTTGGCGGGGAATAGAATTTGACATTTACCATAGTCTTATTGTCCAACTCAATGGTAGTTTGTTCTGGTGTCACACCTAACAGTAAAAATTAGTCTATAGCCTCTGTGCTTTGGCGAATCAAAAAGTTTTAACTAGATTAATCTTATTAAATCATTGTAATAGTATAGTGTGATCATTTGATTAGAGAAAATAGAGTTTTTGACATTTATCATAGTGGTCCATCTCATACTGTAGCCCAACACAACCTTAGTTTGTGAGCGTTAGATCTAACCGTACACCGCGATATTAGGAAATTAAAGAGTTTTAAATAAAATAATTTTATTATATTATTATAATAATATAATAAAATTATTTAATTAAAAATAAAGAAAAAAATATAATTTGATAAAAATAAAAAAATTCGCTCACTTATTTATTTTATTTTTATTTATCTATTTTTTCATTAATTTTTAACTAATACATATCACAATGGACCTATCCTATCTAATACTCTTTTTTGGTATACACTATTTATTATGACACAAATCTACTCCCTCCTATGTAGTAATTATTAATCACTAGAATTAGGAATCATAACAGATAAGGTCTAAGACAAATATCTTTAAATTTATTTTCGCTACAAATAATTTAATATTAAATTCACATCAAACATACAGTGGAATTGATATGTCATATCAAATTTACTTAAATTGATACTAATATTTATTAAATTTTTAATAGATACTTGTAAAATTTTAATAATTTTTTATTTTTTTAATTATATTTGTATTATTTTTATTTTTAAAATTACCTAATTTAGTGTATAATTTATTTATAAAAAAATGTTTAACTAAAAATTTAATTATTTAAAAATTATAGTAATTAAAAAAATATAATTTAGTTACTACATACGTACATATACATATTCGAAATAAAAAATAATATTATTTTATTTTTTAAAAGAAATTCAAAAATACGAATTGGAAAATAATATCAAATAAGACGTAAGATATATAGTATTTGAAAATAAAAATAATTTTTTTATAAGTAACAAAATATTTTCAAGTAAAATATATATTTTTTATTTTTTACAAAAGTAGAGGTTTTTTTTTTTAATTTTCTTAATTGCAAATATTTTTCGAACATGCGCACTAAAAATATTAAGTGCCTTTTTGTATTTTTATTAAAGAATATATATTCAAAAAATTAACATTTACAAGTACTTGTGATAAATATCTATGAATATTTATATACATTCGTACTCGTTCTAAATCTTTGACAAATTTTTATTTTTTGACCCCATCGTATTAAGATTAGATATTAGCAAATTAACGGATTTGCTAGCAAAATTACTTTCTCTAATTAAGATCTAAGTAAATATTAAAAATAAGAGTTTTTTTGAGAGTTACCTTTTTATTTATTAACAAAAATTCAAACAAAAAATATCAAACATCAAAACCCTCTGTTTGTTTGCTATGCCTAAGTCGATTAACGTACTAGTCAAATTATAATTTTATAATAATAAAAATAATTAAAATTTTATGAATATTATTATTTTTTATTTTTAATTTTTTAAAAAAATTACTTTAAATTTTTATGATATATTTTAAGTATTATTTAATATTTATTTTATATATTTTACTCTTTTTATTTATTTTTAATTTTATAAAAATAATTTTAAATTTAATACAAACAAAATTTTTTGTGAGATATAATTACTCCAAAATAAGAGAGCCAAATTCCAATTAAAATTTAAAATATTTTCACGTTGTCCCAAAAATAACCCTAAATTAAATGTATTGTCCTGTCAGATTTATTTGCATCCTTTACTAGAAGAAAACTAATTAACTCTAAATTACACCGAGGGCGATTCTTTCTTCGTTCGTCTACAGAGCATGCGTTTCAAATCGTTTGAACGCCCAACGTTAACGCTATTTCCCTTCGATTCCCTCCTTGGCATGTTGCTTCCAGAACATCCGATTCTTCCAGGTATGAGCTTTACATGCAATTTCTTCTTTTTCTCTTTGATTGCTGAAAATATCAGGGAAAATTACTAAAGTTTTCAACTTGTCGGTTAACCTACGCTGAATACAATAAAAATTTCAAATTTGAATGCTTAATTTCTAATTAGCTTTCAAAGACGGAACTTACGCAGTTAAACGTATATTTATATATTACGGTATTCCAACAATTTATATTTATGTCGTTGTAGGGGATAGGTTAAGCCCTTGCTAATCAGCTGAATTCCAGTTTATGGAATAAGTGCGCGGATAAGGTTGAAAATTTCGTTTTTGATGAAAGATGGATAGTCTGGTTGATTTTTCTTCTGTGGGTTCAAGCATTCCGTGGCTTTGGATAATTGAGTATCTGGCCAGCTTAAAGGAAGTAGACACATCTATTTTGCATGGTATGTGTGTATGCATACCCCAATATATATACTTGAGGTTGGATATGATATTTTGGTTGGTGTTTAGGATTAAGGATTAGTGTTTCATATGGCTTTCTTGTTTCAGATTTGATTGAAATGGCTCCGGAATTACCGGATGATCTGGCGAAAAGCACAAGGGAAATGGTTGCTTTGAGATGTTTGGAGGATTTGTTTGGTCCTAGTGATAAAGTTTATGATGATGGTCTTTCTGCAACAGAGAAGAAAGTTGGGTTTGCTTTGTCAGAAAGCTGTGAAGACGTTCTTCAGCACATACTGCAGGAAGTATTTTTCATTTTCGTCTCTAATTCTGTTTTTTGTAAATACTTTGGTTTTCTTAAAGAATTAAAAATTTTTATTCCACCGTTCCATTTGTGAAACCATATAAATCTTAGTTTTGTTTTGATGTTGGGTTGTAATAATCCTGCTCATCAGACATCAGCTTCAGATCTGAAAATGGCTGGACCAGAGCTTTTGAAATGGGATGTTCATCCATTTGTTATGCATAAAAGAACATTGATGCCTAAATGTGCTCTACAGCAGGTAATTTTATTTTAAAATTAATTATTTAATTGTTTTCTTGTTGAAGGGAAGGAATTATGAACTGGAAATCCTCAATTGTGTTTGTGTGTTTTATTGTGGTTAACAAACAGCTGAAAGATACAATTCTCGAAGGAACACATCCATTGGCTGCCTCATTGAAGGAAAGTAGTGGATTGATGTGTGAGAATGAGTGTGACAGACCCCATGTTGCTGATCTTGATCATAATGCCCAAGTTATAACAGAAAAAGAGAATTTGGTTCCTTCAACTGGTGAAAATAGGGATGGACCATCTGGAGATGATTTTCATAGCAGAAATGTGTTACCTTCTAAGAGGGATAGGAATGACATGGCTGCTAGAGAGATGGCAGGACACACTACTGTAGTCCAAGAGGGATCTGATTTCAATTATAATGCAAAAAAGCTTAAGCCAGATGCAATCAGTAATAATCAATATGTAGATCAGATCTCAGTTCCTCATTGTGACGAAGAAACGGTGGAATATCTCTCTGGAAGCGTTGTTGCAGTTGCCGGAGAAGAAGGTTGCATTGCAAACCAATCTCAAGACGAAGGCATGAAGGGAAGCCAGTTTCCTGAGAATGGTTCTGACAAGTGTGATGACTTGAGTAGGCTTTGGGAGACTGGTGATGATAATGATGATCAGATCCAGCATAATCAAGCAGTGGATGGTCAAAATGCTGAAAAAATGCCTCAAGATGAACCTGTTCAAAATGTCCATGAAGCTAATTGTAGTGAACCAAGAAAATTGACTCGTGCACCCTCAGAGGGAATTCAACAAAAAGATACTGTGGATGATTCCAAAGGTGACTTGAAGCCTTCTCATGAAGAAGAAATGTCAAGCGATAATGATGAATATCACAATGAAAGAATTGACGTTTCCATGAAGAAGAATCAATTTTTGAGCTCTAATTTTTCATTAGGTTATGATTCCTTGGCTACAAGTAGCTGGACAGAACAAAACCTTTGTGTGAAGTGTAACAAAGATGGTCAGTTGTTAGTTTGTTGCACCAGTAGTTGCCCATTGGTGGTGCACGAAAACTGCTTGGGCATTCCTGCAAAATTTGATGAAAATGGTAACTTTCATTGCCCCTTTTGTGCATATTCTCTCGCCATTTCAGCTTTCCTTGAAGCTAAGAAAAAAGCCTCCTTGGCTAGGAAGGAACTAGCTACATTTATTCAAACGGGCTTGGAGGGTCATCCAAAGGATCTTGCTGACAGATTATACAGGAAAGATCTGAATTATTCAAGAAGCAATGGAGATAAAGACATTCATGAGAATGGGCATCTGGGAGGGCAAGAAAACAATCAAGAAAATCAAAATGGTCAATGTTTACGTGATGTTAATGACCATTTATGTCAGAAAGCTAGAGGCAGTAAGAAACAATCAGAGCCTTGTGCATCGGGTGTTAATGGAAATTCACCACGTAGAGAAGAAGAGGCAAATGTTTTCGATGGGAGAGTTATTGTATCCAATGGAGAAAAGGTAATGGAAGAAAATATGGTTAAGGAGTGCCCATCTGAAAGAGGTCTTGATGGAGACAAGGATCAAGCACCACCTGAGCCAAAGTCCGACTATGATAAACGGACCATTACGAACATAGATGATGTCCCTGCAGATCATACAGATGCCAAAGGCAAAATTCAGAAGGAAGATTTACAGCAAGCAAGTGGTGATCCTTCTGAGAGACCTGTTTTTGCTCTTAATATTGATGGAGAGGAAACTTCTGAAGGTGAAAATGATAAGTATATAATTTCTAATTACCAGATACGATTCCGAAGGCGAGAGACACGTTAGTAAGTTTCTTTCTTGTTGTCTGAAATGCTTGTGTTTTCTCTTTTTCAGGAAATAAGCGTGCCTTAACTGGAAAGTATTAGTTGCACATTTCATTGAAATGATATTATATAACTGATGATAAATTTTATTCTTATTCCAGTACATACCCAGCTATTCCTCAGTTGAGACGAAAGAAAGTTCCATGGACAGCTAAAGAGGAAGAGATGCTGAAGGTGATTCTTTTGTCCCCGAATATGTCAGTTAAAATATAATATTATAGACTTCCTTTCTTCTGCATATCATATTCTGTATAAGATCATTTAATCTTGCATCATTCTTTGAACATTTGAAATTCCTTTCTCGATTTATAGTTATTAAAATTTGGACACAAATCTTAACCATCAAATAAAATAATTGACACATGCATATCAAAAGATCCTTAAAAGATTATCAAAAATTAGATGAGCATAGGATTCAAATCCAACCTTTTGGATTGTAAACAATGTTAGTTTTTTAATATCTTTTTAAATATATGAATTTTTTTGCATATCTCCTATATCATAGGCATGATGAATATGAAAAGTCTGTTGGGATCAGAATTCTGAATATGAACTTTTTAGATTATGGATTTTCTTACGAATCTGTTGTCTCATTGAGTGCCAACATTTCTATCTTCCATCCTTTAGTTAGGTAATATTACATGTTAACCATTGCTACTGCTGTTGCAGAAGGGAGTGCGGAAATTTGCTAGTGCCGATGAAAGAAATATTCCATGGAAGAAGATATTAGAGTTTGGTCGTTCTGTGTTTTTGAGTGGCCGTACAGCAATTGACCTGAAGGATAAATGGAGAAACATGTGCAAAGGAAGCCCCAGGTCTAAATGAAATTTTGTTGTCCTGGTCAGTTTGCTCGTGTAAATGTATTTCCTGTATCTTTTTTTTTTTTAAACTTTTGGGGGACTAGTGTTTTTATGGCTCCTAATAGTCAAGATTGTGCGGATATTTGAGTTGTACTCTTTAACTTTACTACTTGGATCTCCATTTCTGTAGAATATAGTATGTTTTCAGTAGGATGTAGATTATAGTAATTGTCCATGATGGAACCTTTGAGGATGGAATTGTGAAGACATGTATTGATCATCACTATTATTCCGGATGCTATTTATTGTTTTCTTCTTCTTCCTATTTTTTCTTTTGGGATAAGAAAATCGTATTAATAGAAAAAGGAGAGAGCTTATCTAGCAAGTGAGCCCTTCCAAACTACAATATAGACTTTAAAGTTACAGTTGTTTGCAGGATGAAATTATTAGGTATTAAATACAAATAGAAAAATAAATAATTTTTATTAAAAGTTAATGTTTACTAAAATTTGTAACTGATGTATTATTTTTAAAGTTAGTAAAAGTATAACCAAAATGAATGAATGAAAACAATCTTGATTGGGTCTTCAACCATATGATTACTATTTAATATACCGGGCCAATTGCCCGAAATCAACCTACACTTTCAATAGTGGGCATTATTTATTTGCTATTTTATATGAGGTTTGGATAGGGTGTTGGCAACAGTTATTATTCAATGCTTAGCTGTGGCAAGCCACAGGCATCAAACTGCTTGTGTGTCTAATGTAGTTAAAATTTATCTATCTTCGATGCAGAATGTAACATTGAAACTTCCATAGTGAATGGATTTCTATATTGATTCTGCATGTTTTTTTAGGAGGTTGAATCAGAGGGGATATCAAATGCTATTGCACTTGGTAGTGGATTTAAATAATGATCGTTCGTGGTAGTGTTGGTTTGATGAATCGAAGTTGGACTGCATACATAACTAAAACATTGTAAGGAATTGCTTAGTCTGCACTCGAGATCATTTTTGGTTTCAAGAATGTCGAAATTGGGTGCAGTTTCAGACAAATCTTCAAGGATGGAACTTGGTAAAACTGTGGAATAACGTTTAGTGTGGTTTCTTTAAATACAAAATGGATGCTATAAATTTGATCCTGATTACGGATTAAAGGGTGAAACAATAAGTGTTTTTGGTTAGAATAAAGTAGTATCGTTGGACAGCCGATGAGTCAAGAATCTGCTGTGCTTGCAGGCATAGAGATAGAAAATAGAGAATAGAATGAGATATTGGCATTGCATGGGATAAAGGTGAAGTGAGTCCCGGGAATCAGGTTGTGATTGGCAGGACAACATGTGAAATTGAGCTCGTGAAAATTAAAAATGTTTTGTGATCTGAGGTGGTGATAAAATTCAATTCCTCTCTTACCATTTCATGTGGGTTTTTAAATTTATGTAGAGAAGATTTGTAGAATAGAAAACAGAATCCGAGGGAGATAAATGCACATTCTTTCACTCTCTGTTTATCAGACTTCCATTAAAGCAATCACTTCACTGTCACACCCATATGCATCACTCCCTTCGTTCATTCATCCTGAAATCATAAAAAAAATTCATAAAACATTATAGTGCTATGTGATTTTGATTGGCATATAAATAGAAAAGCATAGAGTAATATATGTCTATACAGAGAACAAGTTTTGCTCATATTTTTGTTGAATCGACAGGATTGGCAGGTGGTTGGGTTGGGTTCACTGTTTTGATGGGTAAATTTGAGGAGGTACCTAGCCAAGCTAATGCTGACTTCTGTTTTTTTTTTTTTTTTTTTTTTTTTTTTTTTTCTGAGGATATAGTGAAAATGAAAATTCTTGACCCGTGAGCTGCTTTGCTTTTACAAATACATTCTCTGTCGATCTGATGGAGTAACAATCTGGAAGTTTAAAGTAAGAATTTTATGATTGTCCCACCACAAACCAACGCCTGAATCCTATAAAATTATCATACTCTTTTATTTATTTATTTATTTATATTATTTATCATCATATATTTATATATAACAAAAATAATTAATTATTATATGATAAAATTTTATTTTTTTATTTTTTTATAAAATACTATTTAATCCTGTTGCATAACTAATAATATTTGATAAAATGAGCAATAATTTTCATTAAATCATATTTTTTTGTGTGTGTGTGTGAGAGTGGATGTTAGCAAACTACTCCTGTTTAGATATTCAAAAAAAAAAAAAAAAAAAAAATAAAAGAGAAAGTTTAAGAGAAGAACGAATTTTTATTTTTATTTTGGTTAAAAAATAAATGAGAGAAAAACGTAGATTTGAAATAATCTAACGGTCGCGCGGGGCTTGGAAAAGCGTCCCCCAGACGTGACAACATTTAAATCAAACTGCACTCTCACTCGCTACATATTCCGCGCCTTTCTTTCACATTGCTTCCCTTGCGCTCTCACTCTCTTTCCTTACTTCACTGAGCTTTCACTTCCATTTCAACCCCAAATTCTCCATGGAAAATTTCAGAAAATCTCCATCAAAACCATGGAAGAAAGGTCCAACCAGAGGAAAAGGCGGCCCCCTCAATGCTTCTTGTCAGTATCGAGGAGTCAGGCAAAGAACATGGGGCAAATGGGTTGCTGAGATCAGAGAACCAAAGAAGAGAACCAGACTCTGGTTAGGTTCTTTTGCAACTGCTGAAGAGGCTGCCATGGCTTATGATGAAGCTGCCAGGAAATTATATGGCCCAGATGCTTATCTCAATCTTCCTCATCTTCAACCCAACTCCAATAACTATAATCCGACACACAACAAATCACAGAAGTTCACATGGATTCCTTACAAGAATTTCTTTTCAATGTATCCTTCTTGTGGGTTGCTTAATGTAAATGCTCAGCCTAGTGTTCATGTTATTCACCAAAGGCTGGAGGAACTAAAGAAAAATGGGGTTCTGAGAACTTCTTCTATTAGTTCATCTTCGTGTGAATCAACAGTTGAAGTTCCTGTCCGTAACAAAAGCCACGTAGAAGAACCTTCAGCGGAGGAGAAAGATGCGGAAATTTTATCGGAAAATATGCTGGTACATCATGAAGAGAAGAAACAGATTGATCTAAACGAGTTCCTTCAGCAGCTAGGAATACTGAAAGAAGAGGGTCAACCCGAGGGGACAGAAAGTTCTGTAGCAGCACAAGAATCCTCAATGAAAGATTATGGTGAACTTGCAGCCCTTGCAGACAAAAGTTTCAATTGGGATGCGCTGCTCGAGATGCGTGGAATTGCAGATCACCAAGGGGCAGAAGCTGGTTGCTTCCAGCTTTATGATAACCAAGAAGAGATGACTTTGCCTACTTCCATCTGGAACTTTTGAAAAGATCAGCTGATTTCGAAGTTGGAGCTCGCTTCACTATATTGTAATAGAAATATGTTATATTATCAGTCAAACTAGTCTATAATTACTGGTTAGCTTCAATATATGGTAATAGTAATATGTTATATTATCAGTCAAACTAGTCTATAATTACTGGTTAGCTTCAATATATGGTAATAGTAATATATTATCAGTTAATTCTTATCCCTGATAGTACTAAAGAATCAAAGGAGAAACTTATTTACTTTGATGGCCAGAGCGAGGTTGACAGAGGCTTGCTGTAGAACTCGCTGCAGAGGATGGAAAAGGTGGAAGTCCATTGTTGCAAACTCGCAGTTTTTTTTTTTTTGGATCTGTGCTCCCGACCTTTCTCTCTATTTTAAACAGTGGAGGAATTTGAAGGTAACCGTGTAACAAAACTAGAAAAGTAAATGATTTTGTTGACGTTGGTTTCCCCAATATGCCATTCATTGCATGAGAAAAAAAAAAAAAGAAACATTTCGGGGAAAAAAAAAAACAAAATAATACTGGAAGATCAACCAATAAATAGTGAAATGAACAAACAATTAGGATCTTCTAAGTACAATGACAATGATTCAACGGAGGAAAATCAATAGGCTGTTAATGATTTTACATAAACATATCCACCAAACATACGACACATTGCACTAATAATTAAAAAATGCAAAATTTTTGTGATGCATAACTTCCCATGATGCTTTATACAATTCCCACATTGATGATGACTGAAATGGATTTAGCCACCTTTTCAGAGTTACAATTAACTGAGTTGGCATTCTAGTACAATTCAGACTGAATAATTCCCGTGATAAAAAAGGGCTCCCTGTATGCAGTCAATCTAACCGAAACGCAACAATTACTTGGGACACAAAATAAAGTCTGGAAGACAGAAGGTGCTCCTACATATCAATGTTCTGAACTCATCAATTATAATTGTGAAACGCTAATTTATGCCTTGGGATATTGCATAATGCGTAATAATACAGATGAATTGGAGGTGTCTAACCAATCTATTCTTAAGATGACTTAAGTAGTTTGATGCCCTGTGAATCATATTCCACAATCATTAGATATTGAAATGCCCTAGTGGAGCTACCTCAAACCTTCTTCCCTCGACATCTTTGCTTATTCATTGAGATACTCTGAGCCACTTAGATATTCAGCATGCTTCTCGAAATACCCAACCAATGGCTTTAAGAACCCATCACTGCTCACTGTCTAGGTGTCACAGACAAAACAACATTGTCTTCTTGCTTGTGTCACAGCCACGTTCATTCGTCTGTGGTCACCCAAAAACCACGCCTGAAATATTATAAATGAAATTCTGAGTTTAACCATCTTCAATTCCATGCATTTTTTAAGTGAAGGGAGATAACAAAATATCTAGAAGTGCAAAATTTAAAAAGGGCCGGAGGCGGGGGGGGGGGTGGTGGGGGTGTGGGGCTGGGGGCGGTTTGGGGTGGAAAGTGCCACAGATACTTAAACTACCTCTTTTGATGAGTTTGATCGAACCATTGATCTCTATATTTTTAGCTTGTCACATTGCTTTTCAACATCTCCAGCAAGACAACCTGCAGTATCAGTTACCAAATATGCAAGGAAAACAATTAGAAAGAATTTCTGGATGGAAAGAGAGGATATCTTGCCATTTATGTGGTGACCATTTCAAATTAGTCACTATATGCACCAAGTTACAAAGGATAGCAACTTGTGACAGAATTTTATATTGGATAGAAATGGACTATTCTTAGAATTTATAAGGGTGATTGTTGCACACTCTAATAGACATATTTTTTGGGGGAGGTAACAGCCCAACCTGTGATAAAGTGGTATAAGAGCTAAACTTATTTCAATTCTAATGTCTCAGTCAAACACTCACGTATAACAAATGCGTCCACGAAAGGTTCATAAGTCTCGAGGTAGAATAGTACGGGTATGCAGAGAGTCTCACTGTGATGAGAGTGTCACAAAATTGAGTGAGGGAGAGTGTGACGGAAGCCCATATTGGATAAAAATAGGCTATTCTTAGAGTTTGTAAGGATGGACTTTGTACACCCTAACGGATACCTCTTTTGGGGAGGAGGTACAAACTTTCACAGCCGTGCAACATAATGGCAATAATCCCAATATCAGAAGCTTGGACTCCATTTTGAATCAGTCTCTCAGCATGCACCATAGCAACTTCAAGTTTCCCTTCATTCAACGTGCGATCTTCTTCATCCTACTGTTCTTCTATGTCGCATCTGAAGCAGATCAGTTTTCAATATTCATTATACTAAATATATGAGTCTCTTCAAGTCATGATTCTTTTTCCCGGTATAAAACTCAAAATGATAGAAATGTAACTCTTTGGTAATTAATGGAGGGAATGCAATCGCCCCCCGTGCAATCTTATTGCTCATTATCAGTAATATTTGTTTCATGTCTCTTATTAGAATAGGTACTTAGAAAGACACACAGATTATTTAAAAACTTCCAACAATAAATGGCATACCCAGCTATATCTATGAGAAGGGTTGGTTCTGTTGAATAGGTCCTCTTTACATCCTCAAGATCAACAAGCATATGTGCAGCAACACTTGGATGGGCTTTGATCTGCAATCATAAATGACTGTATGTTATCCTGCAAATTCAATCTGACATGACTTTGGTTTACTTTTAACTAAAGTGTATAGCTCACATCCAGACAAGATCGTGGTACCTTACTGTTGTAAAGCTCTTTAGATGACCAATTCATAATAAGCTCATGCATGCAATACTGGACAGTGAGCACAGACATGACTTCTTCTCCGTAAAGATTTGCAAGGCGTTCAAAGAGGGTTCTTCCTAATCCTTTCTTCTCAGCTTCCACTCTGTGGATGGTTGGAGGAATCTTTAGATGATCACCTGCAAATATACATCTCGAACCCTGAAACAAATATCTTGTGCCAGATTGGACTGAATCATAGTTGTATATTTTCTGATACTGAAAATTTCCTCGATTCACCCAATATATATTAACTGAATAAAAAAAAAACACATTTTGGAAGTAAAAAAAAAAATTATATCCTCTATTTTTAAAGACCATATTCATGTTACCATAGCCAGTCAAAAGAATGTATTTATGACAAACTGGTAGAAGTAAAACTTATACTCCTGAGACTGTATTTTTTAAGTTCATAAATATGTTTTCCCATTCAAAAGCTTATGCATATATGCCTGCAATAAGCACCAATAGTACCTTTAGTAAAGCTGTCCAGCATGCTATTTCAGCGCCCGAGCAGCTTCATCAATTATCACAAAATCAAGTGAAGTATTATCCAGCTTGTGAGAAACTGCACCAGTCAGAGTTGTCAACAAGACATCTGCATTTTTAATCACTTCAGTCACAGCTAACTGCTCTCTTTTGCGCTCTTCTTTGGAAAGAGCCCTAAGCTCCTTCGGGATGTCTCTCCTTGTGCTTTCAACAACTTCCCACTTAACGCCTGAAGAAATGCAAGAGCATAATGGGATAGTATAGCACAATCTAAATCATCTTGTTATGCAAGCATGGAACTTATTCTTGCTTCTGAAGAAACCTTCAAGAAGAATGCCCACCAATGATTTCTCACACAAATCAGAATGATTAGCTTATAGTTGTGATAAATAGTCATTCCATACAGTTCTCACATCAAAGCTCAAAGTAAATGATCAAATTTCAAGAGAATAGGAAAGAGAACATCTCTTTGAACCGCAAATATAAATAATTGAGCATCTAGTTTCATACTTCCGTTTCTTTCTGAATGTCATTTGCAAAAACACTATTAACCCCTTGCAGAACCTACAGTAAACCACTGAGTATTTACGAACACTAACCAACTACATATTCCAGAAGAAAATATCCCATCACACCATCATATTCAGTAACTAGAAGGCGGAAGGAAAGTCCTATAGAATTGTAACATGGGGGAAAGGAGTACTATACTTGAACATTTGTATCATGTGAATGGGAGGGTATTGGAAAATGTATCAAATATAATAATGAAAAATTGGAATTTCATCATCCAAGTTTTTCTTCCAAAATTGAAGGTTTGTACATACCTCTGCATCTGATGCAATCTCCAACGCGAGGTAGCAAATGCGCAGGATGCCCTAGTCTCACCAACTTTACTATAATGAAAGAAGTTGAAATGAAATTACGTAAGGTTTGATACTTACCACATAAAACCAAGTTCATTCCTAGGGTAAAAAATTGAAATACAGTCAATAACAACCTATTCCAGCAATCTGTGTCAATTGCCAAAATGGTGTATATTTATGCAGCAGCTTTTCCAACTCTAATGGTAAACAAACTTCTAGCATGTCCAATTGGATAAAAGGTCTACACAAGTTTGGTGGACATAGCCACCTACGAATCATTATTGTGATGACGTATGTTTTCCACCAGGGGGCAAAATTTGCCCAAATCTGTCTTGTTGAACCAAGGTGCATTTCATACCATCTTTGTATACTATTCATAATGTTATACCTTGGTGACATTTAAAAAAAAAAAAAAAAGACTAGTATTGGGATAACAATAAAATTGGAACATAGATTGGTTAGCCAAATGCTTTACCATAGTTGAAGTCAAGATTTGACATAAGATATCAATCTTTTATATATATATATATATATAGAGGCATCAAAATACCTGTGAGGAACAAGTCATTGAACAATGTTGTCAACAGCAACATTCGAAGCAGCACCAAGAATCTTTGATCCATGTTTACTTTTTGTGAGATAATTTCTACAACTGTTGTGGTTTTTCCAGTTCCAGGAGGTCCATGCAGAAAAAAACATGCTTTGATGACAGGGCCTTCGAAATGGCATCTCGTGAACAAATATAAAAAAGATAGGAGAAGAAAAGGCAAAACAGACAAGCTACTTTAGTTCTAGAGAACAGAAACATGCAAGAAGCCTTTCAAATGAATGCCTAGATACACAAAGCACACATGCACGGATTACAAATACAAACATGAATCATAAGACCTATGTTTATCCCTCACCATTCATTTCATGCCGATAATATGTTGAATTCATGAAGACATCAACTGTACAAGGTTCAACAGTCTTATTGCTCTATTTGGGCCCAAATATCCAGCATCCTTCTCTACTTGAAAATTGAATCTGATCAAGAAAAACTAAGATATACCAAAAACTAGGATTTTCCCTCCATAACAAGAAATGGATTGACAAATAAAAGAAGAATAATATATTCTCAACTGCCAAAAATTGAACAAAAGTGTCTGCACAATAGAAATAATTAAATCTCTGTATTATTTAAGAAATTCAACATGTTCTGACAACAAAATGTTTCGAAACCTGATCATGTAATAGATATAAATATTCTGAAAACCAGTAACCAACCAGAAGAGGAAGAAACAATAAAGGGTATGCTTATGCACCTGAGAGTGATCACGGTTGGAGTTAAAAGATGTGAAGCTAACATCTTTCTATGACATGGCCCGTGGTCTCTCTCCAAATAAGACAGGAATTAAGTTGGAAGCAGGTCCCCTCTGCACACCTTTGCTCAATTGAATTAAAGCATCCTTCATCTTATGACATGCCACCTGCATAGAGTGCTCTTTTCAGTACGCTTACTCATCCAATTTGATGAAAGAACTAATCCTTGTGGACCACAAGTTTTTAAGAATTCAATATAACACCGCTTCTGAATATTGTGCTTGTACAGAACCAATTTGTACAATAAAGAAAAATACAAAAATCAAATATGATACTCTAAATTCAACTACTCTATTTCATGTAATCCGAAAATAAGAATTTCATATAAACATTTAATAGGTGACTCTGGAAGAAATGGAAGAAACTGGAACATTTAAACTTAAAAACATAAAAAAAAAAGAAAGAGACTTGTCATCTGAAATACGCAACACAAAGAGATTAGAAAATTTGAGAAGTATACCTCATTTGCCACCTTCTCCAAACATAAAGGACTATTTGAACCCTCTTCTGGGATGTCATCACAGACAACAGTGATTGAGGGTCCTGTTCATAATGACACCAAACCAGCAAAGAACCAAGAGGATGATCATCTATGACTGGAAACACGAGTAAGAACATAACCACCCAACATTTTGTTCCAAAATCAAGATTACCTTCAACTAGTTAACTATACCTTGTCCAAGAGCAGGAGATCATAAATCAGCTTTGTTTGGTTTTAACACAACTACATCGTGGGTACCAAACTGTCCCAGGTAAAAAGATATGCCATAAGTTCGCAAAAGAGGGGTAAGTAGGGAATTTGAAACAACAACATATACACATGACCATTCAGTGGAAGTTAATCAAGATCATTTCCTGGAACTTAAATAATATTCAATCCATATCCCCTAGGAGATAATCAATCCATATCTCTTTTCTCCTGCTTATACATATAATTGATCAATTACAAACAACCCAGGATGCAAATTCCAGTATTGATGCTGCTAGAGATCTTCCTATACAAACATTGAACGTCAGATAGGTAATGCAACACATTAAATTAGTAGCATGGAATATTATAACGGTAATATTATAGATGCTAGCATGAATTGTCGTCCAGATAACACTGAACTTTAAACTAGTCTTGCATTGAAGTCAGACCTATAAATGATTGCTAAACATAAAATGTTCCATTCTTATCTGGTAGAAAAATCAAAAATTCCCTCCCCGACCTTCTTTTCAAATGCAGAATGCAGAAACAAAGCTAAGACATTTATTTCTACGCGAATATAAAATAACCGTCCGATGCTTCCATGATCATTCAATAACGAAAAAACTGGGAAAGAAAATAATCATCTTGTGAGCAGGAAGAACATCTCCTTTATTGGATTGAAACTCAAGAAGAGTTTTCACCATCAGTCCTGCCTTTTATCAGGATCAAATGCAAAACAAACAATAAGTGCAAATTCAGTTTTTTGGCTCAGAGAAGATGATAAAAGTAAACACATATCAACTTTAGAACCTGAGCATCAAAACAAATCAAATTAAGAATTGTGGAGCCCTTCTTTTGAGCTATAGCAAGATTTCTCGAGGCCCCAGTACTGATAGAGGCCGATATTTCGGCTTCCTATAATCAAACAAAGCACGTTTCATTGATTGGTTATCAAAATAATGCACAATAAACGAATTAAAAGAAAAAAAGAACCTTTTCTAAATCAATTAAAGAAGCCATACTGGAGATGAATTGTTGAAGTGAGATAGCTTATGAATCCTTATTCGTCTTTTCTCCCCCCGTTTTCTTTTGCTGCTTCTCTGTTGCCTTGCCTGCTGTTGTTTAGAGGCAATAAACAAAGAGAGATTGGTGACTTGCACTGCGTTCTGGGAAGATTTTGATTTCATTATTGCTATTACTACAATTTTCTCAGAGCAAGTTACGTTATAGATTTTAATTTTGGTTTAATTTAATGAATACCTTTGTTAAATCAATTCATGGAACATTTTTTTTGTAAAATTTTGAGATGATTGTATTGGTAAGTAGTAAGATGTGATTATGATTTTTGCATGGCTTCATTACACGGTTTTTTAATAGAAATGGCTCAATTTTTTTTAATCTATTTTACATTTACAGCTCATTCTAAAACTCATTTATATTTAGGATAAAAAATAACAAATATGATAATTTTATTCTTGTTATATTTTTAAAATGATAAACACTACTCTCGACTCTTCGTTTCCCTCTTACCGATATTAACCTATGTGCCATTCAAATGTCATTTGTTATGTTTTCACTGCTTAAGAAGATAACCGTTCGAAAAACTGTAACATTAAGATTTTTTAGTAACAGAATCAAGTTGTCATTGTTAATAGGTTTGTGTTTTTTCCCATTTCAATTATTTTATGCAACTATTTGATAAATGGTGACATGCATGAACACTATTTAGGGTTAACAAGGTGGACAAATTTATTTTTGTTTGTGTAAATAGGACATAGAAAATCTATTTTGTACTTGTTTTTCGATTTGTGTTCATAAATATTATTTTAGAGACAAATATTGGTAGTGCATTTGTCAAAAGGGTGCAAGCAAGAAAACAAACTTTGTTTTTCTTTGACAAAATTCATCAAGATTCTTGATAATTACTAAAAGTTCGACAATAATTACTCAAGATTCTCGACAGTAGACTAGTCCTCAATGATATATGTCGAGGGTTGAAGCTCGTTTCAATAATATTTGTCGAGGATCCATGTCTAACCTGAGAAGTCATAGACCCTCGATAAATATGGTTGAGATGGATCTAAACTCTTGACAAATATATTCGACAGTGATTCCACGTAGGCTAGAGTTACTTGATGATAAGTTCTCGTTTTCTACCACTAAGCTACATGATGGTATTCCATAGCAGGATTCACATTGAGGTGATTGTGGTGTATTTATTTATAAATTTGTAAAGTATTTAGGGTTTCATAGAGTTTTAGATTTTGGACCATCTGATGTACGACAATTAAGGAGAAAGATGACTCTTAGTTTATAATGTCAGAAGCTTTTTTACCCTGTACAGTTACATTTTTGTATATTTATTTACAGTCTTATATATTTATTTATTTATTTATATCTTTTAGAAATTTATAATAAATTCATTTTATCTCCAACTTCAACCATACCAACATCAAATTGACAAGTTAACATTAAAACTTCAATCGCTTAAAAAATTTATTCAAAAATTTATAAAATGACATCATAATCTAGCAATACAGAGAAAGATAACAAAAATGCATTCAATAATAAAATAACAAATATATTCAAAAATTTATTCAACAAATTATTAAGATGTAATATATTTAATAATTGATACAAACATTCGTCTTATTATTATATATTAGGTAAAAGGGTGCAAGATTTTTGTAAGTTTGTTTATAATAACTATACTGATAACATCGGGAACACTTTTTTTGTATAACATCTTCTCTAGAAGAAGTATTCCCTTGAATCTGCTATTTTTCTAACACAAGTCATTCAATAAGTGACAGGAGAATGGTATCTTCCACGTCAGTTAAAACAACTCAATCTAATTAATAACCAATTAGATGGATTGAATCTGCATATGCAATAGCAAATGTATTCTATTACACTTGGACCCAAAATTAAAAAAATTAAGCGTATTTTTTTTTTGTTTTTCTTAACCCATTTGTTTTTATATATATAGGTGCATGGATTAAATAAGAAGTTACAAAAAGACTGTATAACTCACGAAAAGAGAGGAAAAGAAAAAAAAGAAAGAGAGAGAGAAGGAAAAAGAAGAAGAAAAGAGAGAGAAAGGAAAGAGAGAGGAAGAAGAAAAAGAAGAAGAAGAAGAATAGGAGAAAGAAGGTAAGAAATTGAAGGTGACAATTTTATTTTTTTTATTTTGAAAAGAATATTATTTATTTTAGTATAAAAATTGTTAAAAATTTAAAAAATAAATAGACTTGATTTTGACAGTTTAATAATTAAAATTATTAATATTTTGAGTTTTTGAACTCTAAACTAATAGATTTTGAGTTAAATTTGGTAGTTTGATCAGTAAATTTCTCAAAAATTATTAAAAATTAGATGAAAAATTGTAAAATTTTGATTGAGGGAGAAAATATAAAAATTGTAATAATTTTATTTTATTTTATAAATTAAAAATTTTACATATAAATAGTCAATAATTTTAGGGTTAAAATAAAAATTTTATAATTTTAGGATAAATTAATAAATTTTAAAAATTATGGACTTTAAGTGTAAATATTTTAGAGTATTTTTATAATTATTTATATTATAGGGACTTTTTTTATAATTTTTTATTAGTAATATTTTTATTTTAAAAATTCAAAAATTTAAAATTTCTAGACCAGATCTTGCCTGAATTTTAAACTAAAATTTTGTTTATATTTTATTATAAGTAGTATAAGTTATTAGCCATTTTAGTAAAGTAATATTAGGTGGTAATAGGGAGGAGAAAGGAAAAGCCAAAAAACTATAAAGGAACAAACATATTTTATTTAGGTAGGTAATTCACATATAATTTAGTAGTTTAGTATTTGAAAAAACTAAAAAGTAAGGTGTTATATTAAATTTTTATGAAAAAAATTATTTTTCAGTGATATACTTATTGTTTTATCCTATTTTATATAAATTCTTCAATAATTTAGAAATATTATTATTATTGAATTATACTTTCAATATTTGCAATGTTATAAAATAGAATGAATAAATTATTTTGTTATTACTGTATGTGATTGAATCATGAAATGATGCATGACTTTTTATTTAGCATTGGTGACTATAGATCTCATTTCAATCCTACGATAAAAACCCGTAAATTTGAAATCATGGGGATGATCTTTTAGTATCAAACCTCTAAAGTATGCATGCTACACATTTTTTGAATGATAGTCCTTGAAAATAGTGCACCAAAACTATGTATTATATATAGTGATAACAAAATTATATTATTGTTGAATGACCATTATTTATGCTTATTTATACTCATTTACAGTTATTTATGACGTGATTAATTGAAAGTATAATTATTATTACATTCATTTAAAAATTTCAGTTATATGTGAATATTTACTGGATTTTAACTCATATATTACTTTTTAAGTTTTTTTGGAGTAAACGAAAATAGGTAAATTTAGAGGAAATTGTGTCTTTTTATTAAGATATATTTTAGTAGAATATTTTACAGTGTGTATTGTGTTTGTTAGAACGTTAAAAGAAAATTATTCATGTTTAGTTAAATAAATGTATTAAAATTTTGATATAATAGATTTTGTATAGTAATAGTTGAGATTTCATGTGAAATATTGAAAGTGTTATAAAATTTTAATACTTGCAGATTTTTGTTGACATTGTTGACATTGTTGATCTATAGTAGAAATTTTGTCGAAATATCCACGACTTTATTCTTTTACTTTAAATTATCCCATTAAACCCTAATTCACGAATCTTAATTTTGAGGGTATAACATATTCGTTGTGTAATAATGAAAGCAAAGGTTAAGATATTGAAAGCGCGCATGCCTATAAGCTACAAGTGCATGAGTATATGGTAATTGGTATAGAGCAAATTTTCTATATGTACATCTCTTGCCATTCAAGTCAACAATCGTATTTGTATCTCCATCTTTCACGTGATACTCAAATCGATCAACAAGTTAAACTATCTATTTCTTGATGCCTCGATCTTTTTTTTTAAAATTATTTCCCGAGCTCATTTTGTCAGTTCAGTTTCTACTTCAACTGTTTTATTTCTCTTCTCATAAAACCACCTTTATAGTAAGTTTTTAGAAACTCAACTAATGATGTGATGGGAAGCGTTTGCACATGCCGTAGTATTGCATTAAGACATTTAACAATATTGATAGTTATAATATTATATTTCCTACTAGTAAAATATACTCTAACTTATCTATGACATCCAACTTCATCTTCTACATGTTTCGCTGCTTTTGGATTAATTCGTCTCAATTTTGCTATTTGATCATTGAAGTTGTTGATACAATAAGCTTTAGTAGCAACAAAAAAACTTTCATAAATTTATTCACATCTATTTTTTCATCTTACTAAACTTCTCACGAACATCACCTGAAACATGATAAGCATAAATTACATGTGTTGTTTCGGAAAAAATAACATATATTACCATCTCTATTCTTGCATGCAGTCAGAAATAAAAACTAATTTTTGTACCTCCCTAATAATACTATGGAGCTTCTACATGAATCATTGCCAGGAATCATCATTTTCATTATCTCCAATCCCAAAAACTAACAAAAAAATTTGATCATTACTACCTTTTCAAGCTGCCATAAAAGTGTTACACGATATTTTTCTTTCAAAAAACTCTCATCAATAATAATTATTGGTCTAATTGCTGAATGAAACTTTTTGATATAAGCACTTAATATCATAAAAAATACTTAAAATGATTATCTTCATTGCTCTCAATATGTGTGACAGTTCTATCATTGTTAGACTATAATACATGACAATATTTCAGTAATAAGTTGTAAGAATTTGTAGGATCTCCACAAACTAAGGTGAGTATAGCTTCTTTCGCATGCCAAGCCTTATCATATAATACCAATACCCCATACTCATTATGGATATTAGCTTGAATTTTTTTGTTGTGTACAATTGGCTACAACTAAGAAATTTGTCCTTTATCAACTCACCAATAAGCTTATAAGTGCCTTATCAATGTCCATTTGCAAATTGATCTGAGAAACATATATGTACATTATCTATTTGTCTGACTTGATAATATGTATTCTCCCTAACCAATATTGTCTGAACTCACTATTTACATATTTCATCAACACATTTGGTTTCAAATCCGGTAGCTGTAGATCGAGAGATTTTAAATTGAATTTTTTTTTAATTGTAAGCAAACTCAAATCTTAGCATAATTTATTTTTATTCTTGTAAAATTTTCTAACAACTATTTTACTATTTTACTATTTTTTATTTGGTAAAAAATAAAATAATAAATGTTTTAAAAAATAAATCAATAATAAAAATAGATTAAAAATTAAAAATATAATAAATTATTAAGTTAATATGAACAAAAATTATAAATAAAAATTTTATAAATTATATTTAACATAATTTTAATATATATATATATGTATATAATTATATTAATTTAAATATATTATTATAAAAATAAAGAAAACAATTGCCCTGGGTCCGCGAACCCAGGGCACTCATTATTTTTGCCCTGGGTTCGCCAACTCAGGGCACTTAATTTTGCCCTGGGTCCGCCAACCTAGGGCAATTATTTTCGTTTTTCTAATCAAATTTGCATGCAAATTATAAAAATAATAGATTTAACAAATAAAATATTATATTTATAATTCAAATTAAATTTTACAAGATCAATAAATTGTGTGCCAATATTTATATTTTAAAATTAATTAAAAATTGATATAAAAATTAAAATATAAGATAATTAAAGCATAAGAAAATTAAAATATAAAAACTTACTTTTATTTAATTTGTAGATGAAATGCTAGAATATATACTTTACACTGTAAATAACTGGTTGAAAGCCTTAATATTGCAATTGATTGAAATTTGAGAAGTAGAAAAACTTTTGGAGTGTAAAAATGAGTATGAGAAATGAGTTTATTTATAAGTAGAAAAAATAGGGTTTAAGGATAAAATTGTCCAAAATAATTATTTTCGTAAGAATGTATTAGAGTTGGTTACATTAATAAAGATGAAGTAAAATAACGTTATTTTTGAAATTTTCTCTTTATATTTTGAGTTTGTATAAAAACTTGTATAAGATAGATTTTAATTATGTAATATAATTTTTATAAAATTATAATATATTTAATTATATTATATTAATTTTTAATTTTTATGATACATTTAATTATACTTATAGTTTTTTTTGATTATTTTAATTTATAAATTTTATTAAAAAAATTTAAAATTATAATAAAAAATTAAGATATAATGAAAGAGTTAGAAAGTTGTACTACATAATTAAATTTATAAAAACATGATTCAGTTTTATAAGAAGTCTTATTTATTCATCAGAGTGAATATAAAATTCACGAAGAAAAACCCATGCATCCCGACTGCGTAATTTATACAAGTCTCATTAAGCTCTGTTACTCAATTTCACAACTGAGGTTCTATTACAAAACTAGGATTGTACAAACACGACATCTATATTTTCAATCACTTTGTATTTTTATTATAACGTTGCTGGAACACATACTCATCCAACTCCTGCATAAATTTTGAGAGAAAAAGAAAAAAAAATGAAAGGAAGAAAAACAAAAATCAATTGTACTCTTTGTCCTCCTTTCCGTGTTAAAGAATTGGAACATTAGTCAGGAAATGTGGTTTCAAGGTTGACACACAACTGTATGGTTTCAGGCTGTGCAGCAGTCGTCAAGCCCGCAACTGGTAATTTTACAAGTTTCTTCTCCCCTCTTGAACCCATCAGTCATAATTGATCTCTTCATATCAGTTTTCATCAAGTTATAACTCTTCAGTTTTTTGTCATCGAGCATTCTTGTGGTAGGCCATAGTCTTTCTTAAGATGAACAAGTTCTCGCCTCCAAGGATCATTATGTAACTTATAGTGCAGAACCTGTTATGAAGATGAAAACAGTTCAGTCAACTTCACATATCCACGTTTCAGCATAAACAAGTATGTTTGAATTTGATTGTTCATCAATAATATTCATTTTGTATGAGTGAATGGTTGTGTGCCACCATCGTAATGAACAAATCTAATTTCTTTTACCCAAAATCAATCACACCCCCGAGCAAACTCATTTCCTCTAAACATGTTTACAATTCAGTATCCTTTTCAAGAATGATAGCAGGAAAGATTGCCAATAGATATCATATTGGATAAGAAACAGTTTTTGTAGTCGTCACACAAGGAGAGTACCTGTATGAATGTGGTGATGACATCATCTTCACTTAATTGCAAGTATTCAACTGCCCATTCTGCTGCGTTGCCAATAATAGCATTTTGTCTCTCGGCTTCAAGCAAAACAGAATCACGATACAAGAACCTTTGCCAAACTTTCTGTACATTTTCCAATCTAAACTGTATTTCTGTCTCATTAAATCCCTACATTATGTATCATAGCCAGCCAGTTAATACTACCCACTTTGTATTAGGAGTTTCTGGATGCCAATTTATTAACAAATGCACAAAAATAATTACCTGCAGAATATTTATCAAATTTGGGATTTCATCTTCACGTATTCGAACAGTAAAGCTTTCATAGTTGAGCACATTCTCGTATGGCAGGAAAATCCCATCCTAAACATAAGAAAGCATATAATAAACACGAAAATACACATTTACATATCTATAAAATGAAAGGACGGGTAACAAAACATTTTAGAAAATACCAGCTTTTGAGCAAAGGGTAATGAGAATAAAAACTTTCACTACATCATCTATTAATTGTAGAAAGCTATCATAATTTCAAATAAAATTTTAAGACTATGAGAAATCAAATACAAATTACACTTTGATCGCCTAAGTTATTAGAGAAGACATTTTCATGGATGCCTCTGAAGTTTGCTCTAACGTGAAATAACCAAATAAGTACTAAAATTCATCAACAATACCCCAACAATTACTGAAAAAGCATTAAATTATAAGTAGAATCTTAAAATGGAAAAATCATAGCTAACATACATGCAAGTTTTTTTTATGTCAAACATCAACACTTTCCCCTTACAACAGGGGTGTTGTGATGAATTCCAAAACCCATGTGATTGCTTTGATTTTAGGGAAAACCTCAAGTACACCCATGAAAATAACTCCAGTTAAATATCATGCACATAAAACTGAGAACATTAAGGTACTATAAACAACAAATTCTACCCAATACAGATAGCAGACAGGCAATATACAAATTTACTTCGTAAGGTGATATAAATACAAGTCAGGACCAGAAACAGGCCTTGCTTCAAACCTCTTTACTCATTTTCATTTATTGCAGTTTATCCCACCATCATACAAAATCTAATGATGTATAATCTATTCATCTCTAAGATTTTAGTCACCCAATATGCTAGAACTCTAAATCACATGCAACATTCAAACAGACAGATCCACCAAAATATAAGATTTTAAAGCAACCTATTAGTTCCCATACCAAATCGAAAGCCACAAGTGAAAAGGGGGATCATAGACATTTATATGAACAAACAGCTAACCCAAAAAGAAAAAACTGCCTTCCTTTGTTGGGCCACTTTTTCGTATGCAGAATCCATTATCAACATTTAAGATGGTCAAATGAGGTAGGTTGTCCCATGAAACAGTATGGCCCTTTGACGTTGAGAAGTAGGTCAGCACACAGGCAGAATAAACTAAAAAACTCAGGACAAATAGATAATGCTTATCACTTTGGACATGCAGACAAGTAAAAGCTTATCAAAAAAATTCTAAAAACAATCAGATAACATAGGCCTTGTGCAATCTCAAAAATACAAGAGGTCCAAATGTCAATGTAAGCAAAATTTCAAGACCAGTAAGCCGTAAGTTGCTTCACTAAAGCCCTACAATGGCCAGCACCTTAGGGATTTCTACACTGCACTGGAAAAGAAATAAGATGCAGGATATCACTACCTGAATGACAACAGGAATGCACCCTTGCAGAATACTATCTTCCATACGACCACTCCAACCATCTCCAGGCAATACCCCGCAAAAAACAGAACTGGCTAAATCCTCATGATAATTTGCAGTACGTAGTGAGGTAACAATTACATCTTGTGCATGCTGTTTCCCAAGCTTTCCTTCCTTGTTAGGGCTAGATCCAAACTCTTCTGCCAGCTTCTGTCTAATACCCATGCTATACCTGAATGCATACAACGAAATAATTAAACAGAACCTTCTGTGCAAGACAAAAGTGTAGCCACTTGAGACAAGAGGACCACTGCTGGATCACTCACTACCAGTTTGTAAAACATGGAGAAAGGAAAAATCAAAGATTTTACATTTTCAAAATTTCGTCATTATGGCTCAAAATTCCTTTAAGAAAAATTAAAATGGATTGAAGAAAAATGAAGTTTTTGATTCAGTTCATCGGCCAGAAATCATTTGAAATGAGACTTTTTGAAGATATAACATATAGCTTTCTGGTTAAACTTACGAAGCTTCTGGTCTTCCACTGGGGTAAGCAGATCCTAGATTTCCATTGAAGTAGAACAGTGTCTCCCGCTTCTCCCGGGGACTGAAAGTAAAGTAGTTTCATTTTAGCTTTCATGCTTTGAACTGTGTATACTGTTTGAAAGCAATTATAATTAAAAATATTTTTTGAAAAACATGGCATAATTGGACAACAATCAGAAGACATTTACTTAGCCCAAAGCTTCGATTTCAAGGCAAACACATCAGGCGGTTTCCAAGCAGGAAGAACAAGATCCTTATCGGGATCAAAGCATGGATGGTTGCCTCTTCTACTAGAAGAAATCTTATCCCAGTTGTCACTCCAGTAGGCAGTTGTTGAATGGTTGTGTTTTGAATTTGTATTCCCCCAGTGAACCAACATCATGCTGCTCCATATCTCCTTAGGGGCATAGCAAGCACCTTCATCCCATGAAAAAAACTGCCTTCGGATATAAAGGTGCCATCATTAGCATTCACACTACTAAATGGTGCAATATCTGTAAAAGATATGTTTTCTTCAATTTTCTCCACACTGGCAATAAGTTAAACCATTAATACATCATACCCAAATATGATCTCGTCCTGAAGAACGGTTCCAATAAGGATAGTGCTCAACAATGTGATCATATGCCTTCTTATAATATTCCAGGGTGAGGGAACTCCTCAAACCCATATGTTCCTGAAATCATAAAGTAATATGTACATAACAATATGGACCTATATATAATAGTAAGAGAAAACCAAAATATAACCACAAATTAGCATGTAGACACGCAAAAACGCATGTATGTATACATGGCCACTGTTAGGTGATACGACAGACCCAAGGACCGCATGAGAACTTGATAAAGCTTATAAATCTGATAAATGATGACATATTTCCCTGACTTTGCCTTTATAAAACCATCATGTGAGGCTTTGGGTTAGGCAAAACATTGAGGCAGCAAAACTCAAGTACTAATGCTCTTGGAGAGTCCTGGTAATAAAAGAGGCATTATCTACGCTATCTCAATGATGCAGATAGTAAAGAAATTTAACTACTATATCAGTGGCTTTAGTTTATCTCTTCTGCAGAACAACTGATTGACTGGAAACAACCTCAAGTTGTCTATGGTTTGACATAAACAATAATGCAAAAATGTATCCATAAATGGAGAAGCATCCACCAAATAATGGATGAAACTGCTTTAGAAAATCCTCATCTTTTTACTATTGTGGGACGTTTTTTCATACTCATTAAATGGCTGACCATTCAGAAGGAATGCAAGATAAAATGCCACCTCTTTTCCTATCTCTAACTTGTAAAGGCTGTGATTCCACACCTTCTTCCTATTGACTGAATACCAATCAAATTCTACTTCATCAGATCTCCCACCTCTTAGCATATAGAGCAAACACCTAGATGTATGAGTTCATTGGCAATCTTCCCCGCTTCCACAACTCCCGACATTGAAGTTACATGCAAAACTCAGCATTTCCCTTTCACTTGCAATCAAGTGCTATAAATTTTTGATAAACTTTCATAATTGAGTATCATTACCTTCCTTAATCCAATAGAACCTCAATTTTACCACAAACATTTCCCAGTAAAAAGGAATCAATTGTATATAAGAAATATTATATCCCTAGCACTAAGACAACAAATTGATGTCTTCTAATAAGAAATATATATTTTCCATTCATTAAGAGAATATCCTGTAGGTACCACCCACTCAATATGATAATAGATCTGCATTAAATTCAGGAAATATGTGAGTAGATTTGCATAATAAAGAGCTATTTTTCTATAATTACCATTGCATGTATACATGTATTCACATACACATGCATCCACACAAACACATAAAGGCATTCAACCATTCATTGTCTTTTATATGAGAAAATTTGCACAGTAAATAGCTATTTGCCCAGAAACTACGCTAGCATTACAGCCCTAAAATGTTTACCTCCATACTCAAGTGGGGTGCATCGTCAGCTCGAGTTATGATACATGAATCAAGGACAGGAACAAAAAAAAAATCAGCTTCTTCACCATTTAGTGTTCGATATGGACTTGCTAAAATACTTTCATAGAGTGCCATCTGCAAATGAGTAGCACAATACAAATAATAATAATAATAATAATAATAATAATGAGAAATCTTTTATGTTATAAGTTGACTGATGTCAGTCTCACTTTTAGCAATACCTGGGAGCCATATAGCATATCTGTCCATAAAGTTGCATTCTTTTCGTCATAAATTCTGTTTACACACTCTAACTTATAATGTCTCCCCTACAATAAGCAGTAAATTATAGACATAACAGGTTATTTATATGCATTTAAAATAGTGTTAATTCTGAAATAGAAGATGACTCATTAATATGTCCATTCTAACCTCAAGGAGTAGACTGTTGAACTCTGGGGGCAAATCATAAACATAAATGAGAGGTCTCTTCTTTTTCATGACAGCATTTAGATCGACAAGATTCCCCGTGAAATTTGCATTCCTGGGAACATCAATCTGAGCTGGTCGAAGCCATTGAGGCCATTCTCTTACAGATGACATAACAGATGGAATACTGCAATCTGTTCCATACCAGCCATTGTCACACTGAAGACACATATTAACTTTGATCAAGACTACTGATTTCAGAAATATAAAAGTGCGTTGATTAAGAAAAAAAAAATCAACTTTCATAGAAATAAGCAGTTAAATTAGATTTGGGTGGGAATTTCATATCCCAATGTTCTCTATGAAGAATTCCAGATTGATTGTTCCAAACAATGACATAGCTTAATATTATTTGCATCACAGCCAGTTCTCTACTTTTTCCAATGAGTTAAAAAAAGATGGCAGACCATTTTCTTCCTTTCTTTATGGTTTTGAAAACAAAAAGAAAACAGTTACCTGGCAAAATCCACCACGGCAATATCCATGCCCAGAGCATTGATTAACACAAGTGCATAGCACAGTCACCTCACAGAACTGCCCCCAGAGACCATCATATTTGCAATCACATTCTTCTTTGAACTGCACCTTCTTAGCATATGCTTCTTTTGGGTCAACATTACACCAACCTGACTTGCTATTATTGGTTGTGAGTATATTATCAAGGTCAGATTTTGCCCAGTCAGTTAATTTGGGAGCGCCAGGTTTAGAAGGTAAGCTGAAACAGACTTTAGGCATTTAACACAAAACTGTTTCGTAATAAAGTAGGTATACTGAGAGACTAAAAGTAATCAAATAAATAAGAATCTGAATGTGCTCACTTCATATGAAAGCCACATGCCTCAGCTACAGGACGATTTGGGTATTTGGTTTCTTCTCCACAGAAGCACATTGCTCTTGTTGTGTCACAGTGAGTAGGGCAAATTGAAACAACCCATCGTCCATATGGTAGCTCTGGTGTTTTCGGGTAATTGCACTGCAAGTGAACTCTCTCAGAGCATCCTTCTCCTGCTTCATCAGCAGATATTGTTTAGCCAGTAATTATGAGCAATAGATCATATTATCCTTGGATCTATTTTCTCTGGCTGAGTTGAATATATTCCCATTCTCTATGTTTTTATTGAAACTCAAATTAAGTTAAATGGCATTGACTGTCAAATGCTAAATGAAACTTCCACTATTTCCTTACATCTATGTTGATCAAAAACCTGTCACTAAGTTCTGCTATTCATCTAATTGGAATTCCTACTGTGTTAACTTACCAACATAGAGATGAACTACACAAATGCTTTTAAATCATAATTGATTAATGAGGTTTTTCCATTCAATTACTTTGCCTATAAAACATTGATAGCAGAGATGGAAGAATATATAAACACACAAACAACAATTGATATTTCAAAATCAGCTTTTTAAGTACAATCCATTTTCAGGTGCCATGAATTAACTGATGTGCAATTTTTTTATTTTTCAAGATCTTTATATTATATTATATTATATATATATATATATTGGAAACAGGTAAACTTAAAATAGCTTTACAATGATACAACTGAATTCAAATAATAAAGCACATCAAATATATATTCTTCAAAGATAATAGAATGAACTCAAAGCCTTATACCAATGGCTGTCTTTTACTCAAAATCATTTAGTAAATAAATACTGAAAATAATGGATCTATTGGATAAGGTCCTAAAAATCACCATTATATCCACTAAATCCTTGAGTCAGTGAAAGAAGGCAAAAGAAAAGGAAACAAGAAATACTAACCACCATATCCATGGAAGCATCGACATTGTCCCAATTCATGATTACAAACCCCCTGCCCACTACAATCACTTTTGCAGCTCCTGCCAGCAATCATCTGCCATCGTATCCATCATCTAAGAATAAATAAAACTACCAGAATGGAAGCGAGGTCAACGCAACATTGGCCTTTAAATTATAAAACACATTTTAAAAAAATGCTTGATGGAGAAGCTTCAAATCTGAATTGAAAACAGATGAAATCAACCAAATTGAATGAAGTCACACTACTATCAGTACCTCAACAATGTTGACTTTCTCAGCAATCGCATCACAACCAGAAAGCCAGCGTCCAATCTTAGCTTTCCATGGCGCATTTCGATAAACCACTGCCTTGTGCAAATCAGCAGGAAATCTATGATCTAAATCAAGATGTGGGAGTGAACTTTCCAAATCATGATTGGTCACCTCTTGAATAGACCCATTAAGCGGAACACAAGAGTTCTGAACTTGTCGACCAATAGAGTAGTTGAAAGAAGGCACGAAAGGAAAGAGGAAAAGAGGAACTACTGAAGCCAAAGCCAGGGCAGAAGCAATTGCAGCCACTAAAGACCAGGAACATTTCCATTTCTGAACTTGAAACATTCTCTCTAAATCCTCTTTCGCAATAAATAAAGAATTAGGTACGTATTAATCTCCACTTCCCTGACCGCTCAAGCTCAACATAAGCACTACAATATCAATAATTTTAAAAAAAAAAAAATTCATAAAATTCACAAACCGAACTCTAAATAAAGCTACACAAAGCAGTTCAAATACAAAAATTAAATTTCACACAATCAGAGAGTTATCTCTTGAAAGTCTCTAATTTAGAAACGACTACGCCGTTTGTATCTGAATTCCAAAAAACAAAGCAGATATTTTTAAACGATACTTGTGGAAATTCAAAAGAATATGAACAAACACTGCAAATGAAGAGCAACGAGTAACCATTCATCAGGTCTGCAAATGCATGTTTTGAGAGCAAAGCGTGTAAAATATGAAACAAAAGAGAATCGGAGAAGAAACTTGCTGGTGCGGAGCTGGAAATATAATTATTCTCCAGAGAGAGCGAGAGAGAAGCAGACCCGTCAATTAATGTAGAACTTGGCAACTAAGCATTGATTATTAAATTGAAATATTGGTTAATGGAGAAGAGCCGCCAGGGCTGGCTCTCGCAGGGAAGTTCGATACCACGTCTGCGTCATGATTATTAAAATGTCTGCAACTGTTTGTCATGTATATCGTGGGAAGACGCTGTCGTTTTCGAACAGGAAGCCGTTAAAACCGGAGACCGCAGCGAGAGCATTCTGTTAAAATGAACACTAATTCTTAATTTTGGAATCTTTTTGGTCCGGTAAACAGCCGGATGGAAGGTTACAGAGTTTTCCTTGGGGACAGCCCATCTCATTCATTCATGAACTCAGCCAAATTAATTAAGGCCTTGCATCCAAAGATTCTTTGATTGACTTTTACAGTGTTCTTCTTCCTAATCACAAAATTTGATATTTATTTGAATTGACTATTTGTGTGGTTGAGATGGACAGCGATTGCTCTCGCTTTCACTGTATTATTATTGCGCAATGCAGAATGGATGAACTCATGTCTCATTTCAAACTTTCCAGTTCTAAGCCTGCCTAATTTTATAATTCTAATAAGGCTGTTTATGAATGCGTGTCTCTCAATCAATTATGTGTTGTTTGGATGCGACCATCTTTTTTGTATTTTGTACCAAAGTAATCGATAAACATGGAACAAATGAACTGTATCATGTAAGTCAAAAGTCATCGCCTGAATGGCATTGCAAAAAAATAAAAAAAAATAAATTTAAATAGTTATCTTTGCTAGAGTTGGGAATAGAAAAATGAGACTGGCGCGTAAGGTTAGAGTGCACAAAAGTGACAATTTTAGACGTGATTAATTAAATGATATAAATATAAAATAATACGATTATTAAACAGATGATATGATATAATAAAATTAATAATTATAATATTATATTCGCATTTAAAATTATAAATTAATTTATGACAAATAAATATATTATATTAATTTATTTATAATTTAATAAATAAAATTTATAATTTTTTATTTAAAAATTAATTATTTTTAAAATTATTTAGTTATATCTAGAACAAAATTAACTTATATTTGAAAAATATAAAATGAGTGATAAAATTACAATTATTTTAACTAATTAATAATTTTATAGGGTTAAATTTTTTTCTTTTTAATATAATTATTAAATAAATTAAATTTAAACTGATCTTTTTATTAGTTCCACACAAATATAAATATAATAATTCAAATTGTCACCTTTAATGACGTATACAAATTAAAAAAATAAAATAATTTAAAATTTTGTATTGATCGATTAAACTAATAATTTTTTTTGCATAATAAAAAAAATAAAATTTGCATTTGGTTAATATTTTAGGAGTCATTCTTATTTAATAGACCTATAAGCGTTTTCCCACCTTCAAAATTTGTTTTCTTTTTTATAATCTTACAAGAAAAGATTCGATTAAAGAGAATTGCAAGCTTCAAATTTTCTGAACTTGACACAGAGGACCTTATCAAAGAAGTTTTATACCAAAAATTTTATTAGACGAACGTGCGAATGACATAGTTGAAGCAGTTTTTTCAATTTCAAATATCAAAATTAATTTACATTACCCATGTTTTGCCTTGCTATCCATCCAATGCGACAAATGCTCTCAATTCGCATTACACCCTCAATATTTTATATATAACATCAATTACAAATTTGATATTTTTGTATTATCAGCTTGATGTTTCTTTGCTGCGAATGCCTTTATTAATAAGGCTTGTTTGGCATGCAAGATTAAGTTGGGACAAATGAAGTACAAATCTCCAGAGACCCACTATAAATGAAGTAACGATTATATATATATATATATATATGCGTATATTTATAAATAATAAATTACTTATTTATTTATTTATTTTTTTAAGATAAATTTAGTAATACAATTGAAGCAACTCATCAAATGCAACATATTACTAATTGTAATCCAAATATCTTAATAAACACGGGATATTACCATCAAGCAATGCTTTGTTTTTATGCAAATAAAATGCTGTATTAAAATGGATTTGAGATTGGTTAGTCCAGACTCCACAGACCTTTCCTGTTGATGGATTGATATGCCAGTTATTCTCTTTGTAATGGCTCAACAAAAATTCATTCATGTGAAAATCAAAATATCAGTGCAATGCAGAGTGATCTCAAAGCTAAATAAGAGTGTGTAAATGTTGTTACATCAAATAAATGTAAACTAATTCAAGTTCTATTCTGCCCGCCCCCCCATAAAATCCCAGGCATACTGAGGAATAAGTAGATTCTAATGTTTCAACACTCACTCCCATGAAAACTTTCAGGAAAATTGCAGGTTAATTGTCATCTTATTTGACTTTGAGCGCATCGCGACCAGGTCCAACGCCAATGTAATTGATCGATCCCCCAACACGTTCTTCTATCCTCTCCACAAACTGACGGGCAGCCTTTGGAAGGTCTGAGTAAGTTTCTTATGGAAGATATATCAGATTGCCATCCAGGTAAAACTTCATATTCCACCTAAACACACAGGAATCAAACAGGAGTTAAAAAAGGAGGAACACAAGTGTACTTGTACATGAAATCAAACCTATAATGTCACTGCCATCAAATATTGCATTTGTAACACGGTCGACTGACTGCATTACAGATCCATTATTCGGATTTCACAAAATTATGTCACACTGAAAAATACATTGCTTGCATAAGAGAGATCAAACTCGCCTAGTTGCCTTCAATGCCATACACAATAAAACCACTAACCAAATTACATTTCTCATGAGTTGAGAAAGATCAAACTTACCTCCAATTGTTCAAGAAGAAGAAGATCCGCAGGGAAAGATTTAACTGGTGTACCATCAATTTGTTTATAAGCAACACCAAGCTGAATTTCTGGAATTTCTGATAAAACATCCAGTTTGGTGAGATTCAAAGAAGAAAAGCCGTTAATTTGACAGCAGTACTTGAGTGCAACTATATCTAGCCAACCACAACGGCGAGGACGACCAGTAGTTGTGCCAACCCCCTGCCCAGCCGACCTAAGATGGTCACCCCCTTGACCCAAAATTTCAGTAGGAAAAGGACCAGAACAAGCTCTGGGAGTGTATGCTTTTACCTGCATGAAGTACCAACGAGAAACCTGAAAAGACCTTATCAAGCAAATTTTTCATTTTTTCACAAACATAATAATCACGTTCAAAAAACAATATTTGATTTTATTTCAATGGAGAAACATATAGACTAAGTGTAGAACAAAATTGTTTTCTTTTCTTCTAATGCAACTTGTTAGAAGACTCTAAGAGTGTTTATTTTAAAAACTTACGGGGTAAGGAAAATAAAACCTTAAAAAAACAAAAATTCTTTTGTTTAGTTGAAAAAACCGAGGAAGAAAAGATGATTTTTTAAGAATTTTTATCCCCTCGAGTGGCGTATGACTATTCTTCTCCCAAAAGTGAGGAATCATAATTCCTTAAACTTTCAATTTTTTTCCTTTATTTATGTGTTTTGCCATTTTTTATGTTAAATACTTTCGGATAATTACTTTTTTAATTAACTAATTATTTAAAAAATTTATTACCATAATATTATTTTAGTTTATTTTATTTTATTTACAAATTAATAAACGTTTTGTTATAAAAATTCAATATCATCATTTTTGTCATAATTTTAATTATAAATATTATATATATCTCAAATATATATTAATTTATGATTTTATTTTACAACCTTATACTTATCGTAATCTATACAATTAGTCATATTTATTATATAATTTTAATTTTTATTTTATAAAAGATAATTATTGATGTAATTATATTTTATATTTAAAAATAAAATTTAAATTTAATTTAATTTTTTAATTATAAAATGTATAAAATATTTTAATAAAAATAAGTATTTTTATTTAATAAAATAAATTATTAATTAATATAACATATATTTATATTTAAGAATATTAAAAAATATATATTTATTAAACATTTATTATAAATAATTATTTTTAATAAAATACAATTAAAACTAAAATTAAAAACAAGAAATAATTAAAAATTTCAATCAATTAATAAATATTAATAATTTAAAAGTAATTTTTTTTCTCTATAAAAGATAATGAATTTTTTTTTTTGTTTGCTATAGATGATTTTATAGTGTAACCCAATAAAAAAATCATTTGTTTTCCTTCTCATTTTTTTTCTCTTTATTTACTATTCTTAAAAACAAATACACTTTTAAAACGCAAAGTTAGAATACCATGATATGAACCAACAAAATACGTTTTCTCAAGTTCTAATAAAAAAACTCCAAAAACAAATTATCCTCTTATAAAGATCACATGACCATTCACATTTATACAAAGAATCACACACTCAACCAACCAACAATGATACATAAACACATTTGATATTGAGATATTTCACAACAAAATTTATCTTATAAAAGCACACACTGCCTCTCTAGCTTTAAAAGGATTTTCCTTTTAGGAAAATATGTTAATATCAAGGGAAAGAGTAAATAGAGATAACAGATAATCGATAATCCTAGCATGAAAATATTATGATATCCACAAACATAATGTTTAAAAGAAGAATTTAGTACTCTCTTTATTTTTATTATTTTTTTTTGTTTGTCTTTAATCAGATAATGACGTATAATATTATTAATAATAAACGGTTTAAATTATTTTTTAATAAAATTTATAAACTAATTTTATATTTTATGTATAAATTAAAAAAATTAATATATAATTTAAATTATTTATTATTAAAAGTATCTCGTCTTAACGGGGGAAAATAGCACGCGAGAGAAAACAAATACTTAAATCCAACTCCTTAAAGCAAGCTACTGTCAATCGGAGAAAAAACAACTCCCAACACAAGAAAAAGAGAAACCAAAAGGAATAGACAAAGTATCCACTAACCACGCAAATTAGATCACCAACAACTCTGGGAGCAATATCGAGACCAGTGCAAATCCCACCAGCTGATGGCTGGAGGTAGTTACAAAAGGGTAAGTACCAAAGTCAATATCCAGCATGGTTGCCTGACCTTCAATCAGAATATTCCGCTTCTGTTCAATGGAGTCATTCATGAAATTCACAGTATCAGCAATGAAAGGTTCCAACCTCTCAGCAAATCTCTTGTATCTTTCAACTTCTTCCCTGAGCATGTCTGGGGTATACTTAAAACCTTTGAATCTAGCAGCAGCATCCGATAGTAAAAGATCAAGCTTCTGACGGAAAGTATCCATGTGCCTCAGATCACTTACTCTAATACCATTACGGATCACCTTGCTTGAGTAAGCGGGTCCTATTCCTCTCTTGGTTGTGCCAATAGACGATTTAGAAAGCTCAGCTTCCCTAAGTCCATCTACTTCTTGATGGAAATCAAAGAGCAGATGAGCACGATCAGAAACCAATATCCTTCCCTTGCAGGAGACCCCATTAGCTTCCAGGCCATCAATTTCATTAAATAGACCTGGTAGATGCACCACAACTCCATTTCCAATGACACATACAGTGTCCTCATTGAGAATGCCAGATGGAACAAGGTGAAGTGCAAATTTCTTTCCCTCAGAATTGTAGATGGTGTGGCCAGCATTAGCTCCACCCTGTGATCACCAATAATCAAAACTAAAAAAAATCTCAGTTGATTAGAAACTGCATAACCTAGCTAACTAATTATAAACCACATAACCAAAATTTACATTTCAGAAATAAAATTAAAACCATTTTTTAATGTTTCACAAATAGCCTAACAGACTCGATGTATACTGCTAAGATGTTCAGGATCAAAGGAAACACACTCTACAGTAGACATCAGAGTTAAAGAGAAAGCAATAACAATATACCCAAATGAAGCGCTTTTGTACAGAGGACTCAAAAAAAATTTAAGAAAATTAATAGAGACAGAAAGCGAGGTACTTGACAGCGGGCAACAATGTCGAAGTGCTGGGCCAAGATATCGACAAGCTTTCCTTTACCCTCGTCGCCCCACTGGCAACCTAATACGCCGGAGCCCTGACTCAATGATTCGATTCGACTGGGTGCCTTGCTGGCAGTGACGACCAACAAAGACGGAGCAGCCGCAAAATTTGTCGAGTGAATTTATTGCTCTTTAATAATAATAATAATAATAAAAGCTGATGTAAAATATTTTGGTTTTATCTTTTCAAAAATCAAGATAATTTTACATGTAAAATATATTTATTTGAATTAAATAAATATTATATAAGAAACACTAAAAGATTTTTATTTATTTACTGTAAAAACAGCCATAAATTGGCTTTCTGACACAACTTCGACATTTTAGGACGACACGGAGTTGTTTGGGGGATTGACTACGGCTGCTGTAGTAAATGCTCTGTTTTTGTTTGGCTGACACTTAACAGCTAAATAATTAAAAAAATTAAATAATTTTATTTTAAAAATTATTTACATAAATAATTAGTTTTTTTATTATTTTAACCTTAATTACTTTTACAGTTTTCAGATAAAATTATCCTATAACTATGTCTTGTCTGTTGTGAAAAAAAATCAAAAATCAAAAAACAACAACAATTTCGAGCCATCACTACGTCTTAATTTCGAGCCAACTATGGCTGGCTCGAAATCGAGTCCATTATGGGATGGGAATAAAGTATGTTTATATTTAATAAAATTTGAAGGGAAATGGATGAAATTATAATCAACGGCCAGGCTTCTATTCTATTTGGAAATTTCAGGGGGTCCTCTTAATGTCTCTTTCCTTTAGGGTACATATGAGATTTTTCATTCTGTGACTGATGCAGCATGCCTCTAAATGTTTCTGGTTAGTGTACATGTTTGGACCACACGCCATCACTTACATCATTCAGCCAGGTTTTGCTCGTCAAAAGCCCGAACCATTAAAGTAGTCACGTAATCAAGGAGAGGAGGAAGAAGGAGATGGGAGAGAAGACAATGGCTAGACATTCATATTCTTTTCTTCCTCGAGACATTCTCTCTGCTCGGGCTGGGGGTTCAACATGGGAAGAAAGAGTAATGAAAATTGGTGTTCCTGTTTTTGTATGTTACGTGATTAACCAAGACCAGGAAAAAGAAACAGTGTTCTTACCGTGTTAATCTTTTCAATAGTACTCACCACCAGCATCTATTTGATTGCTGTATTCTTTAATCTTCCTAGCTCCTGGGGCTTTGGTTGGGGATAAAAAATAGTTATATTTTTAATCATTTACATGTCAGAATTTGATATGAATGCCCTCATTTGCTTGCACACCATTTTAATCACATTTTTCCAAATGTTGAGCAGCTCAGAGTTAGCTTCTTGATATTCAAACAAAAAGCTTGCAACCTGGTATCCAACAGAAAGCATTGTTGATATTTGAAATCTTTCGAGGAGAACACCATGATAGTTGGTTCGGATTATTACAAATAGTATCAAAGTCAACTCATTTAATCGAAAATATGCCAACGATAATGTTGGTTCCAACTTTTCAGCAAATCTCTTGTATCTTTCAACTTCTTCACTGAGCATGTCTGTGCTATAGTTAAAACCTGTGAATCTCGCAGCAGCATCCGATAATAAAAGATGAAGCTTCTGAGGGAAATTACCCATGTGCCCCAGATCACTTTCTCTAATACCATTACGGATCACCTTGCTCGAATAAGTAGGTCCTATTCCTCTCCTGCTTGTGCTAATAAACGATATAGCAGGCTCAGCTTCCCTGAGTTCATCTACTTCTTGATGGAAATCAAAGAGCAGATGAGTTCATCTACTGCTTTAAAAAAGTTAACTTGTGCAAGGATGACATGTACGAATTAGAGAAATGATTCAAATTTTTGTATAGATGTGTTCAATTAACAATTTTTTTTTTTTTTTTCGCATAATACAAAATTTAGAATATTCCCATTTCGCTGATATTTTGGAGGTCGTTTTTTGTTTTGTCAATGATAATAGACCCACAAGTGTTTTACCCACCTTTAAATTTTTTGTTCTATTTCTAAAATTTTATATGAAAGATTCAGCTTAAGGAGAATTGCAAGCTTCAAATTATATAAACTTGATATAGCAACTCTAGGTGAATAGATGAAGGAAATGACATCTCTTATGCCAATTCTTAAACATCTTAAACGATCGATCCAGCCAAATAATTCAAAAGATAAAAAAAAAAATATCGTTAATTTCTCTATACTTATTTCAAGTAATTCTAGTTAAGTAAAGGAATATGAAAAATTTTACTGAATGAATGTACGAGCATCCATTGGAATGATTTCTCAACTCCTGATCCTGACACTGATTTACTAGCTATTCATTTTGAGAAATGCTCTAATTCAGGAAAAAGACATCTGCTTCCATGCAGATATGCGTATGCAAAACATAAACAAATTTGAGAAAAATGTAATATAATACATATAATAGTATGGGTAGAATTACTTGGGACGACTTGAAGATTTTCTTATTGAAGTTAATGTCTTGCAGAATGCGTCAAAATTTTGATGAAAGGGAATGAAAACTTTTTTTTTTCTTATTTTTTGCATGCAAGGACATTCATTATCTCAAATCTAAAAGACCTTAATCTGTTTCCCCTGTTTCAAGCCTTTCCTTCTTTCACCACAAGTAGAGGAATCCTCTCTCTTTCTCCTACTCTCTCCTTCTTTGACTCGCCTGAAACCCCACCCGAAACCTTCTCCGACGACCCTTTCTTGAAACCATTTCTCCGCAGTTTCTTCTTCAACTCAGCACATAATTCAGTAATCTGGTTCAAAACCTCGCCTCCTGCTGCCAAATTACGAGAGGAAAATGTACTCCTCAAACCCGGTTTCCTATCATGTTGCGATGAATTTGCATGTGTGTTATCTCTATCTTTCTTCTTCCCCATGCTCGGTTTGATCTTAAGAGGAAAGGTGGAGAAATTTGGATTCTGATTCTCATAATTTCCATTGAACCCGTGTGAAGCGTCAGTTGCTTCCTTTGCATGGCACTGTGTATTGGAATCTTCTGTTGAAGATACATTGACTTCTATTGCTTTCTGTTTTACATTTCTACACAAGAAGTCAAGTAAAAGAAAAGAAAATCATAGCATCAGCTTTATTGAACTGGCTAGTTATACATAGCATTACCAATGCTGTCTTTCAACAAGAATTTGAAGTAGTCGTGACAAGAATTTAGTGCAATGGCACGTTGCAACAGACAAGAGTACCCAAAACTCTATCTCCTAAGTCAAAATTATACCTGCTTTTTCGGTCCCTAAAAGGAAGGATTTCAGAGATGGTCACAGATCCTAGAAGTTTCACCTGGAAATCAAAGAACCCATTAGTAAGGTTTTGCAAAATTGTTTTGGGAACATTATCCTCATTTATAAATAAATAGAAGTAAAAAGGATGTTTATTGTAACCTTCAAACTTAGAGTTGGTTTAGAAAAATCTTCAGAGTTCTTATGATGCTTGCAATCTGCAACACAGAAAGATATAATGTAAAAATTAATCAAAACAGACTAGTTAAAATAGATTGGCATTAGAGTTTCAATATCGTTGTTGATTAATTTCCAATCAGCTTCAACTGTTGCCATAAAATTCTATGGCATTTAAACATTGGATTTTAGTTTTCTTTTCATTTTCTCGGCTACCAAACAGAGGGTAAGAAAACTTTTAATAACTAACCTGAATTGCAGAACCAGGTATCGTCGCCAACAGGTTGAGATGGGGCCGAGAGGTCGATCCATTGGGGTGCATCGATGTTTTCGTATGTGCTGTCTTCTTTGAATATGGATTGTATGTTGCTCCAGTCAATGTTTTCTGGTTCCATTACACCAAAATATCTGCAAAATAAAGGAAAATTTTTTGAAAAGATTGAATTATCAGAATTCAAGAGTAAAGATGATGTACAAGGAAATTCGAAATCAAGAAATTTGATAAGAATTTTGTTCTTATTTTGAGAATCTTAAGAAGAGATTGAGGAATGAAGTAAGAAAGTTGCAGGAGTGAAGCTCTGTGAGAGATGAAGGAATCAGTGGATTTTGTAACGTCAGGGAAGAGAAGCAGAAATCAGCTGGGGTATTAAAGAGTTTTTCTTTTTTTTTTTTTTTAACCGTTGGAGAGAAACTTTTTTAAATTCTTTTTCTTTCTTTCTTTTCTCTCCCTCTCGTATTATTATTATTATTATTATTATAAAATGAAATTTTCAATTGTTGTTATATGGACAATGAAAATTTGTCAATATCATTTTCAATATTTTAACAATAATTTGAGCATAAATTATGATCATTATTATTCCAAATTAGATTATCCATAAAATCAAGTCAAAACATTCAATTTTGATCCATTTTCAAAAGTTATTGAATATATTAAAACAAAATACATTCAAGCACCTATAAAATTGATGGTTCGATAACTATATTAGATAGTTCTTTTTTCTTCGTATAAAATCAATCAATTATTATGTATTTACTAATTGATTGAAAATCAATCACATAGTTATTAACGATGATTTAATTTTTTTTTCCATTTGTTGGTCTTGTTTATAATTCTCGTTAAAAATTATATTTTATAATTTTGTAACTTGTTGAAAGGTTTTTTGAAATTTTATTCAAAATTATAGTGTTTATGCTTAATTTTAAAAGTAAAATTAAGAAAGTGTTTTAATAACACTAATTTTTAATAAAATTTATTTATTTATTTATTATTAATATTTAATATTTAGTGTTTTTAAAGACATAAAATATATCACAACAATACTAAAGATAGCTTAATTAATTATAGTTGTGTTTGCACAAAAAATAAAATAAAATAAAATAAATGATATAATTTAATAGCAGTAACAATATATGTATAATGTATAATGTGTAATAATTTTTTATTTATTTTTACTTATTAATTCAATTTTTTTATTATTATTAATTTAACTAAATTCTGAAAGAAAAAAAATTATATTTTCATATATATAAATTACTAATTACATGTAATTAGTAATTATTTTGCTTTATCTAATAAAGTCAAGTCCACCATTGTATAAGAACCTCAAATTACTAATTAGAATTAATAAAAATATTAAATATTAAATATATGTGATATGATGACAACACACACAAATAATAAAAATAATTAATATTAATTACAATTAATTATTCTTTAAAAAACTTTAATTTGAGTAAAATCTATCGTATTTACATTGTCAACTTTCACGGATGCATGGATGCATGTTTAGATGGAAAATGTGTAGGTTATCAAGTATTTTCATACTATAATATTGACAATTATAATACTCATAAAATTTGTGTTTTGTCGTTACCAAGATTTAATCGTATAATGTACAATAACACGTCTATTTCACAATTTTAATTGTTTTTATGTGTATTTATATTAACTTTTTAAAATAGTGCTTTATTTTTGCTTGTAAGAATGTAAGTTTGCATTCATTTTTAGAAATACTAAATAAATAAATAAAATTTATAATAAGTAAAAAAGATTAACGTAATTTTAAATAATTTTAAAACATAAAATATAAATTAAGATGCTAATAAGAAAACCTAACAATATACAACATAAATTTAAAAAATATATAATGGAAATTTTATTTGAATATAGAGTTACAAGTCAATTAATTTAAAGGAACTGACTGATTACTTTGTTATTTTGGCATTAACTGATTCCTTTTTTCAAAGGAAAAAAAAAAAATTGATCATAACTAACTGCTCTCGGCTGACAGTGAAGATCGTTGGGGTGGTTGAGATTAATTGTTACAGTTACCTCCTTGCATAAGATGGGCCTTCGGAAGAAAGATTTAGGCCCAATAATAATTTTAAAAAATGTGCTCAGCAATTTTACTTGTTCATTCAAAAAAAAAAAATCTTTAGTATTAACTTATCAATTTTTTTAAAATTATTTTTTATTCGTATAAATTACTAATCAAGCGTAATTAGTAATTGAATGGGTTTTTCTGTTAAATTAGTCAAATTCACCATGTAAATATGTTTAAACTGACATGCTATAATTTTAGGCTATGCTTCTACTCCACGGCTCAGCCAATTCCACGCATGGCTTTGCCTTCAACCGTTGTGTAGTCCTTGCACTCAAATAAATACATGAAGTAAAAGTCAATGTCACGTGTTAATGAGGTTGGATGTGTTTAAGGATCGTACACCGTCCATTTCTTTCGATTGAATCGCGAGTGGCCTATGGAAATCCTCCCAACGTTAACATAATCAATGTAAGGATAGTAACACAATACTAATATAATAATAACTCCCCCGTTTTTTAGTAATACAATCCAATCCTTGTACAAACCAACTCGCTCGTGCGGGCTGATAACGACGTACTCGATACAAAATGTGTCAGGTTCGTGTGACTTGTCCTTCAAACCGCCAACGAATCTTCCCCCAATAACGTAACGTGTGATATTAAAATAATAATTTCGTACGATATAATATATTTTATTAGCGTAGCATTTTGGATTTTAACAAATAACAAAAAGACGAAGGTGTGGTGCAAAAATTATAAGTTCTTGACGGGCTGCCTTATGAATTGTATATCATAGTTTTGTAATGAAATAAAAATTCCAAATAAAGTTATTAATTGGAATCAATTCCAAGCAACCAATGAAACCCGAACGGGTTCCTGTCGGAAACTATAAACCTAGATATGACCCGAATCGATTAGGCCCGAATGCCGTCTTATTAATATTTGTCGTAGACCCGAAATCCTCATTTCTCGAAATGGGAAAACTGTCTTCTCCATCCATCCATGATTAAATTTAAGATAATGAAAAAATAATTATTTAGTATTATATTAAGCCCAGGTTGATCTCCTTTAATAGATCTTTACATAAAATTTCCTGTTTGACAGTTGCAAACACGTTGTGATCCCCCCCATTTTTTATTTTTCTTTCCCTGTCCACAAATCAAATTGTAAGTTGAAAAGAAAGAGAGAAAAGAAAGTAGGAGCGGCCATGGAGATCGCAGCGGCAGCTATCATGGTCCCATTGAGCTTTCTCTTTTTCACTTCAGGCCTCATTGTCAATCTCATTCAGGTTTTTTTTTTTTTTTTTTTCCGTATTGTTCCAATTTTAATTTTTCGTTTCGATTTATGTCGTTATTCATTTTGATTTGATTAGATTAAGCTTATTAATTTTGGATTTTCAGATATTCAATGATTTTTCTTTTTGGTGTGTTGTTTATCTGTGTGTTCGATTTAAGTTATTTTAAGCGTAGATTTGTTGTATTTTGTATTATGTAACGGCTTGTTTCCTCTTATGTTTTGCGTTTATATCTTGAGAAAATGTGGTGGTCAATGGAAAAACGACGTAAAATTTTGAAGCTTAGAGGTTTGATTTTGCGCGACCTATTTGAAATGAATTAAACTTTTGGTTAATTCAACTTAATCCTACTATTCGGCTCCATTATGACTAGGATTTTCAATTTCGTTTTTAATGTAATTTCTGAAACTCGTGGAGCAATTAAGCTTGATTTTAGTTCTATGTTATCATTATTTCATAGATGAACACGTGGATATATGCTTTGAATCTCTTAGATGTAAAGGCTTATGGTTTTCATGAATACTTTTACAGTCTTTACTCATTTTCGGATTATGATTAACCTTATTGAATTGGCAAATTCTACTTGTTTCAGGCCGTTTGCTATGTGACTATTCGGCCACTGTCAAAGAACACTTACAGGAGAATCAATAGAGTTCTAGTGGAATTGTTGTGGTTGGAACTTGTATGGGTTGCTGATTGGTGGGCAGGAGTTAAGGTTTTCACTAATTCTCGTGTCTTGTCAACTTTTATTTCATAGGGTTTCAGACATTTTCAATTAATGTCGTTATTCAGTGATCAATGATATATGATGGTTTGATCATTTATCAAGTACTACATTTTCTACACGGTATCTTTCTAGACTACAGAACTTTAGGTTAGAAAATTTACCTTGTTAGCATCTAGTAATAGTTGAATGCCTAAGGAACCATTTGGTTGTTGACTATGAAGTGCTCACTTCTTTTGAAAACAAAACTAAAATAAGGAAAATTACTGTTTGGCTACTTCTTCTAAAAGTTATTTTGTAGAAGCTGGAAGCAGAAGCTTCACCTTTTTCTGAAATTCTTTTTGCTTACAAGGGCAGCGTTTTTGAATCTAATAAGTATTCAAGAGTTTCTATGGTTATATTTTTGGTCATGTCAATTTATCTTGAGGTTCTTAGCAATATATTTCAAGTGTTATTGTTCAAAAGCAAAAATTAAAAAAAAAAATTTAACTTTATGTATGCTAACAAACTTATAGCAGAAAGGAAATATCTTAGCTCGTCTTTACATAAGAAGAATGTTAAAGCCAAACAAAATGGCGACTAGATCTTGTTCTCATATATGCAAATTATGCTTCTAGAAAATACTTAATGGAGAACTTGTGGCCTGTTTCTAGTATATATTTCATTGAGAGACACTGCATCATCATACATGTATTTCAAACTGAAAGAAGTATCCAGGCAAGTAAATTCCAAAAAGCCTTGGCTGCTTGAATCACGGAGTTAACAGCTGAATATGCAAAATTTTTATTCTTGCTTGATACAAGGGAGAAAAGTAGTTGCAGATGAATTTGACAGCAAAGAGATAGTGATATCTCAATTTGTACCGGCAACTGTTAAATCTTAGTATTCAATATTTCTGCTATAAATGAGGTAGGCATGTGCTTATCTTTGTTGCAGATTTGCCTGCCAACATATTTAATTGGATCTTTATTTGTGATATTAGGACTGAATGGGCCCTTTTTTTACTACTCTGTTTTAAAGTTTTTTGAGGAAGCAGTAGTTTTCTTTTATTTATGTGTTGACATCTGATTGGTGACTTGTAGTGTGGCGGTTATCACCTTAAGTTTTTCTGCTTTCAGCTTTGTTCATATTAGATCTTTTATTAGTCTGGTACATTGTCGCCATTATAAAAGGAAAAAGAGCTATGCAACCATGCTGATTGACCTGGTTTATCATATTAGTCAATATTTGTGTTATGTTATGGTTGGATGATCCTGCAAGATTTAATCTATTTTCGTTTTGAAAAATCTTCCGTACATGATATTGAATAATTTTCCTCATGTAAGACGAAGAAGGAAGAAGAAAAATAATATTAGCATACTTTAGCAATTTGTTTCAAGCCATTCATTGTTTTGCCCATCCTTTTTCTGTATCGAATTCACTAGAAAAAGTTTGGGTCAGCGATGAGATGATCATTTTTTAACATAGAAATGGAATTGTTACAGCGCAAGGTTAGTTTATGTAGCCTACAGCAATTAGCTTCTGATTATTTAAATTCTTCTGACTGCAGGTCAAACTTTTTACAGACTGTGAAACATTGCGTTTAATGGGTAAGGTCAAATTTCTGTTGACATATACATGTAGTATTTGTTTTTCCCAAGTATTGGAGAAAGGATAATGTTATATTATGTGAAATTCGGTTGAGTTGCTTATTTATCAGCCCACATTGGAATTTTCAATATCACAGGCAAAGAACATGCACTTGTCATTCCTAATCACAGAAGTGACATTGATTGGCTTGTTGGATGGATTTTGGCTGAGGTAAATAATTTCTATATTGCAATTGTATTCTCATGTGTAAACACATCTACAAACAAGATGCTTAAGCACATGTATGCATGGATAGATGCATAGAAACACATAAGAAATGTTGGTGCATAAACTTTATATGTATCTCCATGTGTCCATAATGTACATACATTATGCTCACAAGCCACAAATTTTACATTAAAGACATGTAAGCTCATTGAATGTGCATAAATATAAACTTTATGGTACATTTTTTATTCAAGAATCAGTGTTTCTAATTTCATAATTGGTTACAACGTTTCTGCTGCTGAGCTATTGTTATTTTTGCTTTTTAACAGCGGTCAGGTTGCCTTGGAAGCGTGTTAGCTGTTATGAAGAAATCATCAAAATTTCTTCCAGTATGCTCTAATCTGACACTTTTTAACAGTTTGGTTTGATTGTCTTCGTTCCTTAAATAAATTTAATTGATGTTTAATGTCTAAATCTCTACTCTTGAATGGAACTTTTACCAATTTGGACTGGAGTAGCATTTACAATTCAAGAATCTGTCTAGATGTAGTTGGTTTTGGACCTGTGGTATGTTGGCCCGTACTATTGAATTTCAAACCATTGCTCTTTTTAAATGGAAGAAGAAATACTTTTAAACGTGTATATGGTTTTGACCTTGGAAGTAAGACTTACCATTTAGCTCAGTTGGAATATAAAGCAAAAAAATGTTGTTTTGCCTTGGTAATTAGTACTTGTTAAATGTCAGCGTGAATCTTCATCATGATATATGAAATGATGAAAATCCAGGTATCTTTTTAGTTGTTTTTTCACTTCATTTCCTGTTCCCATTTAAATATCATTTGTCAAAATATCATCACTTGTCCTTTTTTGAGTGATGGTAAACGATGTATAACATGTGCAATATATGCAGGTCATAGGTTGGTCAATGTGGTTTTCTGAGTATCTCTTTCTGGAAAGAAGCTGGGCAAAGGATGAAACCACATTAAAGGCATGACATTCTATTTGTTTCCCCTAAATTTGCTCACATACATGATTGTTTCCATACAGCATGTACATTTTTTTTTCCATCACTCTTCCTTTATCTATCACATGAATATTATTTTTTTTCATGTTCTTTTTTTTGTCTATCTTACTTGTGACTCTACTTTTTGACCTCCGCTGTTGTTGTCCTCTGAATCTTGTGGGACTATTTCTGCAGTCTGGTCTTCAACGTCTAAGAGATCTCCCTCAGCCCTTCTGGTTGGCTCTCTTTGTAGAAGGAACTCGCTTTACACAGGCAAAGCTTTTGGCAGCTCAGGAATATGCAGCTTCAACAGGATTGCCTGCTCCTAGAAATGTTCTGATTCCTCGTACAAAGGTTGATTGTCGCCGCTTTTTTCAATATTTTTTTTCTATTATCCAATTTTGTTCTTTTTCTTCTTCTCGCTGGTTTCAAATCTTTCAGATTCATAGTTGAAAAAATCTAAACAAAAGACCTGTGTTATTGTAGTCCTCTTCTAGCTTTGTCACGTTTTTGCTATTGTGCTTTTCCTCCTGAACTGCATTTTGTGGCTTAATATGAGGCATCATTCTTCAAGCCCAGGATGTATGCCCTAACAATTTAACTGTGCTTTACTTATTTTGTCTTTTCAAATTATATGTTGTTAAAATGACTTGCCTGTAATTGATTATTGAAAAGTGTCCTACCCTTCAGCTGTGGCAAGAATACTTAAAATACCTTGTTTACAGGCATCATCCACGTGTACGTGTGTAATATGGAATTTTTTTGTGATTTAGATTTCTTTTTTCCCTCTCATTGATTACATTTATGGGATTATACTATTTTCTTTGGCATAAAGTCTAGGCACAGAACATCTTTCCTATATTACAGTGCTGGATGTTTAAACCTCATAATAAATATACATGAGCTATGTAGAATCAAAACACGGTTTTTGGAATTTTACAATTCAATATTGAGCCAGTGACACTAACCACTTGTAGATAATTGTTTTGTAACAAGTTCCTTTGTCAATTCATCGTGATCAATTTGTCATTGTGACATTAATGAATTAGAGTTGTCCTCCTATTGAAACTAAAGTAAATGAATAGCTTGGTAAAATGGACTGAGCATTGCAGTTAAATTGTCATCATTATGGTTTATTATAAGATGGAACTGTTGTCAGTCCTCAACCTAGGATCTGATTTCCGCATTTTGAAATTGTAACCTAACATGTATAGTTCTCAGGGGTTTGTTTCAGCAGTGAGTAACATGCGCTCGTTTGTTCCAGCCATATATGATGTAACAGTAGCCATTCCTAAAAGTTCTCCTGCACCTACAATTCTCAGAATCATCAAGGGCCAACCTTCTGTGGTAAGCTATCTGAGGTTGTCTCTTTAAGTAACATATGGCTCTACGTTTGAAATTTGAGTTATTTCTTATGATTTCATGTTGCATACGATTAAGATGTAGTATTCATCCTTTTGTTAGAACATTTCACTTATACCATTTATGAGCGTGGATTTTGATATCTCTGCTTCAAATACTTGCATAGAACAGGGATCAGCAGGCTGAAAACTTTGTTGTGACATCGTGCCTATGATTATGGATCATACCGTCATGCAAATGACATATTTTGTGGGGCATAAAGTTTAGTCATCGATGTTACTTCCAATGAGAACTGAAAAAAGAGAGCAGTTTTAGGGTTATTTCTGGTTCTGCATAACCTGGTCGGTCAAATGAATGTTGGCTGGTGCAAGTTAAAGTTTGTCAACAAGTGTTCATTGTCATGATAACTTGAGAGTTTCTTGAGTCAGCCAATACAAAGTGTTTAGAATTGGCAAGTAATTTGGGTCTAGGTTGAACAAGTTGAATTCCAGATAACAGTAAATAAATTAATTTCTTGGTTGCTGTTCTCATCCCTTGGAGTTCGAGAAGGTTAGTAGGGATGGTAATCAGTTTGAAACCAAAGAGTTGTACCAAAGCTGAATTCAGTCTACTGTTAATGCTATCCAGTTTGATCTTGCATTTGAAATCAACACAATTTCAAGTGAATCAGAGGATTGGATGACCGGTGGAGAGTAACCATCTTACAAACATATGCAATTATTCTGGATTTTTAACTTCAATGAAGCTAATGGTTCTTCGTCTTTTGCAGGTGCATGTGCACTTCAGAAGGCATTTGATGAAGGAATTGCCTGAAACAGATGATGATGTTGCACAGTGGTGTAAAGATATATTTGTGACCAAGGTTAGTACTATTCAACTAGTCCAGGAGGACGGCAGTATTCGTGCATAGTGCAAGTGTCATGTTTTGAGTAGTTCTGTCCAAAACTGTAGGAAATAATTGATGTATGAATTTTTATAGAAGCTGAACATCCCTTGATGCTTTTGTGTACAACTTATTCTACTCTTTCCTATACACTTGCTGCCTATGCCTAAACTTATTATCTGGTTATTCTGGTAAGCTATATTTGTGATTGCTTGCCTTTTTATTTTGTGAACAAGGACTTGCTTTTGGACAAACATAATGTAGATGACACCTTCAGTGGCCAAGAGCTGCAGGAAATTCCCCGACCAAAAAAATCACTTCTGGTGAGATGCTAGTCTCTTAAAGCCAGCCAATTTCTGATTCAATTTCATTCCTAGTCAGGGTTGTCTGAATTGCTTGTGGATCTAATTATTTTCTTCTACTGCAAACAGGTTGTTGTCTCCTGGTCATGTATGGTGATATTTGGTACTCTGAAGTTTGTTCAGTGGTCTTCACTTTTATCCTCGTGGAAGGGTGTTGCACTAACGGCATTTGGCTTGGGCATTGCAACCTTTCTTATGCACATCCTGATTCTGTTCTCTCAGTCGGAGCGTTCTACCCCTGCCAAAGTTGCCCCAGCAAAACCCAAGAACAGCGAAGATCCTGGCCAGAGCAGACAGGAGAAACAACACTAAATGAGAACTTGATCCTCAAGTTTTTGATCCATTTTTGCAAGCTTATGATAAATATAGGTTACTATTTCCTTGAGCACACCTCGGGGTAGTGCACTATGATTTTGATACCTGTATGACATTTTGTACGCACATCGATTCATTATTTAGGAGTTAAATGGGTTAATTTTGTTTCATAGTTTTTCTTCTGAACTTTTGCGGATTATTGAAATTCTAAATGCATATTTCCTTGTGTGACTTTGCATTCTTGTAAGTGAAGTGGCCTTTTTATCCAAGTCCTGTTAGGGATGCCATCCTTCCCGGTAGTCATGTACTCTTGTAAATGGCCTTTTATCCAAGTCGTCCTATTGGGGATGCTTTCTTCCTGGCAGTCATATACTCTCAATAAACCGAGGTACATATTTTGTCATGCATGGAATGTTGAAAATCCATGATGTTAGACCTCGAAAAAAAGATGGAGATTACAAATGTTGGTATGTTAGATTTGTAATTCACTTGAATTGCTAAAAGTAGAATTTGAAAAGTTAGATTTGTAATTAAGTCTGAAAGTGTCATAAAGCAAGGAATATCAATATTTTTTTTTTAATTTTTGGAATATATTTTTATGCTCTAGATAGTCTAAGCTTAATTGCTTTATGGAATCAGAGATGGTGTTGAAGTATGCCATACCGCACACACACGAGATTCTATTGCACTGTTAGGATATCTTGTCCTAATTTTGTATTAAAATTACAATACAAAATTAATTTATTAATAATGCATAACCACAATGCTAGTACTCGTATTGTTGTTATCATATCAGTATCATTATAACCATATTGAATTTAAAGAAATATTTGGTATTTTTTTTCTTAATGTGTTAGAATATTTTCCTGACAATTTCTTTTGGAAATAAAAACAACCTAATTGTCTTAAAAATGAAGAGTTCAAAATTGTTTCTTAGCTGAAACATAACCTGTCTTGGAAAACATGTAGGGGCGGATCATAAACGGGTTGGGCTTGGAGTAAATACGACTCGATCCGACCAATTCGGAAACCAGGTTTAAACAACGGGGATAAATTCGACATTTTAACAAATTTTGCAGGATTCTTATAAACCCTGTAATTCTACTGGCAGCTAAAGAGCCTTCCTGCCCCTGTTTTCGCTAGTTACCCCGAAGTACATAGGAGGGAAGGCCGCACACTGCTTCGCGCTTAAACCTCTAACGTCTTCGCTTTTCTGCCTCCGTTTCTTACTGCTGTCTTCTACTCTTCCTTCCTTGTAGCCACCGCCAGCGTCACCGCCGCTCACCTAGCTCTACTGTCACCGTCACAATCACAGTCACAGTCACAATCACCGTATTTTCTCTTCTACAACAGCGTTTAAGACAATCGCTAACATGAATCAAACAACAGAGGTCTCTCTCGGGCGGTCTTATCTTCTTTTTTTTTTTTCCAAATTTTTACGGTGTTTTGGTAAAGAAGCTGTGGTTTCCGAGTCAGCGTCGATAGTTCTATTGGAGCTTTGAATTTCTTTCTAGTTGTTTGAGGCTCGCATAACTGGAAGAAAAGTACGAAGTTAAGTTTTTAATTACTTTCCTAGTCTGATGTGAACTTTATTACAGGTTACGACGGAGTCTGTGAAAGCGGTTTGGTTCAGTCTCTTAACAGATGAAGAGGTTCGAAAGCACAGTTTTCTTAGAATTACGGAACCGCAATTGCTCGACCGGGTAGATAGACCCTTGCCAGGTGGATTATATGATCCGAAATTGGGTCCGCTAGATGAAACTTCACCGTAAGATTTTCCATCAATTATCAGTTGTTTCTGTGCTCACAACGTTCTTGCTTCTAAATTTATTTAAAGTTTTGGCGGCTCTATATATTGTCTAAATCATGGTTTCCATCAATAACTTGGGCTTATTGAACGCACGGCACATTTTATGTTAGCTGGCCAAGCCTTTGCTTATCATCATCCTTTAATAAGCTGGACATGTTAGGAAAATTTTTCTAAGTTGGTTAAAAGTAAAATAAAGATGTGCTCGACTGTATTGTTTTGTGCTGTTTATATTGATTTTTTTTTATTACATCAGGAAATAAATTTAGAAGTAAATAACTTTATTTTGGAATAGCTGTTAATATTTATTTTTTGTGAGTTGCGAATATTATTTGGTTGATATTTTGCAAACTGTGTTTGATACAGTTTATTCTTCATTCTAATGCAGTTGCAAAACATGTGGCCAACGTCAGTTTCATTGCCCAGGTCATTTTGGTCATATCGATCTTGTTTGTCCTGTTTACAATCCTTTGCTGTTCAATTTTCTTTACAACCTTCTACAGAGAACCTGTTTCTTTTGCCATCATTTTAAAGCGGGCAGGAGTGAGGTAATTTCAGTTCATTGGTGAATAGTGGAGTAATTTTGTTTTCCTTTGTTTGATTCCTAATGTTTTCTTTCTTTATCTTTTTTCTCTCTAAATATTGATTTAAGGTTGAGAAATGTGTTTCACAATTGGAGCTCATCATAAAGGGTGATATTGTTGGGGCAAAAAGTTTAGACTCAGACTTACTCAGTGAATCCTCAAATCCAGAGGACAGTGATGGTAGCCATAGATCATCGTGTTCTACAATTCACCCAGGTGCACACTACGACAATGTTAACCATTTAAAGCCCAAAGAATGGACTTCTCTTCAGTCTGCTGAGGCAAAGTCTGTTTTACATGATTTTATGAGAATCAAAACCAGAACGTGCAAGAACTGTAAAGCAAAAAATCCTACCATCAGCAAACCCACTTTTGGATGGATTCACATGGTATATTTTTTCATATCCTTTCTGCTTGGTATCTTTCTAAGACGGTGGAGATTTTGAGTGCTGTATTATGTTTTTTTAACCGTGGAATTTGGTCAAGCTTTTATCTGTCTTAATAGAAATAAGTGATTTCTTCTTTCCTTTTTCTCTTTTTTTTTTAAATTTTGTTAATGTTATTTGGGTGTAGGAGGGAATATAAGGGGGTACCGCAAATGGAAAAGAAAAATTTTGTTAGTGTTATTTGGGTGTAGGAGGGAATATAAGTGGCTAGTGCAAATGAAGTTCTGAAGACATCTGAATATAATGATTTTATTGTTGTTAGATATTGGATGGGATGAAATGCTAGTGTACCATTAGTGACTTCTTTTTGGAGAATTTCCATTCTCCTTCATCTTGGATGGATATTTCTATTGTTCTACTGTGTGTTTTGCTCACATGGTGTATTGTCTTGATAATTAAGATCTCATGTTCATCTCAAAGTAGACAACCGCCCTCATTCATTACTCTCAATTGTCTTGTTTTTGATTGGCACAATAATCTTGTTGGAAGGAGGAGGGACTATGAAGGTTAAAAATTCAAAGAAATGAAAAATAGCTTTAGATTGCAAACTGTGTTGAAGGTTGAATATACAAAATCAAATATATACATATATATTGTGGTTAAAAATAGTTATGTACCATAGATTGTATTCACTGACATTTACAGGGACCAACTAAGCATAGAGTTGTGTTGTTTTTGTTGAGTATTTGATAGATCCTGAAAGCGCTTCACCTTCAACTGCTGCCTCAGCATGAGTATGCTCCTACACATTAAACAATAGTATTGATCAGAAGAATATACAGAGCTGAAGAGAAGACAAAACCTAAATAGCTGTAGTATTGTTAACAAATCTTCCACTTTCATAATCTTAGATACAAGTCATGCATGACTTGTTATAACCATCAAGTGTTGTGTGCTTTATATGACATACTACCAACTTGACATTTAATAGTGCTTTCTTTCTTTCTTTCTTCTTTTTGATAAGGAAAAAGTCAACCTTCTATGTATGTCAGTGGCAATTCTCACTCATCATGCATATAGTTCTGGCGTATGTGTGAAGAACCATACGCATCATGAGGCATATAAAACCTGTTATTCTAGAGAATTTATTTGGACAAGGGTATTTGATAGGCTTATTGAAAGCTTGTGTGGGCTGGCTTTATAGGCAATTGTTCCTATGACATTTCGTTCTTTGCACTTTAAATATTCACCAGATTGATGGAAATGTACCAGGCTCTTTTGGCGAATGTTTCTTTCATTGACTGCCTGCTTAGTAACATAACTATTTCTCGTAAAGTAATTAACTTGTGGCAACATTAGGCATGTTTAATTTTTAGCAATTTATGACTTAAGACAAGATTTCAGTTCTATCCGTCACACTGTTTTAGCAAATGATAATATTGCTGTCAAACTCATTGCTGGGATGTTAATATTCTGTTGCTAGCAATTTTAAGTAATGCATAAACCTTAAGTTGATTTGGTGATTTTTTTTCGAAATTTCCTTTTCTATTAATACAATCTTTTTATCTTCTTAGAAAAAAGTTGATCTTGTGAAATTCTCTCTATTCTGTGTGTCATGAAATTATTACAGTGGGAATTGATTGTATGCAACTTATAACTTGTGGGAAGCATTAGTGCTTTCTTTGTGAAAGCCCTTGTAATAATAATGCTCTAATTCTAGATATTAAGTTCTTCAAATTTAGATTTAAGGTTTGTTAACCTGAGCAAAGTTTTTGTCAAACATGAAGAGCCAGGATATTGGTATTCGTAGTTGAAAATGCTGTAACATTTATTGCTTTGAGGAAGTCCTGTTTCAGATATATGTGTATCTTCTTATAGAGAAACTTAAAAGAAGCAGGCTTATGCAAATTAAATTAGGCTTTCTGCTTTTTCCATTTTGTACTTACAGGCATGTTAACATGGTATTTGTTTATTGGCAGGCATTTATACAATTGTATTCTTTTTTCTTGTTTGTGCGGGTACACAAACTCCTACTTTTACAAATATTATAAGAATCTTATGATTTTTGTCAACAACCGATGGTCACATTATTCACTGTCAGCTCATTATGCTTTTGTAATGACTTTAGATGATATTCTAGCCTTTTGAGATGCCAATTTTTGTCCCTTTCCACCTCACAAAACTTTCTGGAGTTCGGAAATCAATATGTTTTCTTGTCTGTATTGATGACTGCAGAGTGGTATGTCACGTGACCATATTACGGCAAATTTAATTAGAGGATGCAACCCGGGGGAGCCATTTTCTGATGGAGCAGGTGAGGCAGAGTTGGAAGATGTTAGTGATGTTGATACCCACGAAACACATGCATCTGATGGTGTCTCCCGTGGAACCCAAGCACCAAGAAGGCATCAAAAAGGTTTGGCACGAGTGTCATATGATTTCAAAAAGCAAAAAGATCTATTTTCTGGACCTTTATTGCCAACAGAGGTAAGTTGGCATTAGCCTCTTGACTATAATAATTGCTATTTTAATTTTAGGTGTGCATGCTTTTGAAACACCATTTAATATTTATCTTTTTATCACAGGCTAAAAATATTGTCAAGCAATTGTGGGAAAATGAGTTTGAACTCTGTTCATTCATCAGTGATATGCAGCAGCACGGATTTGCAAAGAAAGCAGGTCACTGCATATTCTTCTTAGAGACCATTCTGGTACCACCGACAAAATTCCGCCTCCCATCTAAGGGGGGTGATTCTGTAAGTTCTATTCTACTTGCAAGAAAGTTTCTATCTACTGAAATTTAGTTAAAAAAAAAAGGTTGTGATATTGTACTGGCTAATGATGCTAATCTGCATTTGAATGCATTCTCCTCTTCTCTCTTTTGTGCAATCTCTGTGCTTTTTTATGGTGTTTTCCATTTAGATCAAATGAATGTATGTAGTCACTAGTAAATCGAGCATGCTCTTTAGTTACATGGCAACATGAGATGATCTCGCATAGAGTTTTGTTGCAGACTGCAGTATCTTTTTAACTACAGACAGATATATAGAGTTTCCTTTAGTGTTTTTCTTTGTCAGTAGGATACTTTTTAGACATTAATTGATTTTAGATAGGTGTAAAAGCTGCATGTAAGAAAGTACCCTGCTTCAGCAAAATCTGTGCTTGGTAATGACTGTGTCCTGGATCAAGCTGGCAGATGATTGTGTGAATATGTAATTTGACAGCAAAAGCAGAGAGGAAGTTGCTGTAATTTTAGGAACATTGGGGTGTTTTTGTGCAAGTATATCAACTGTGTATAGATATTTAGTGCCTTAAAAATATATTACAAACTTCTATATGCTCTAAAGCAAGTATCTTTTTGGATCCAATTCCCCCTTGTTAGGCATGTCATTGTGCATTATATTTTCATACCATTTTTCTGTACTTTAATTTGGTCTGTGAATATCAAATCGTTTGTTAAGCAACCTCCTTTCGTTCTGAGCAAATACTTTATGATTGTGCCCATTTTTCTGCTTCTGCTTCTCTTATAACCCATAATACTTACTTTGATTGAAAACTATATAGAACTGTGTATCTTAAATGATGCATAATAGAGCATGTGACAATAGACACGTCTTTGATGAATCAAAAGTGCAAAAGATAAGGGTATCATAATTCCTACTTGGTGGCAGTTCTTTTTTCTAAATTAACGTTATTTTTAAATTTTTTTGGGGCTTCTTCATGCTTCCATTTTTGTTGGTTGTGTTCAAATGGGATGCGGTTTCAAGTAAAGTTCTCTTTATCTTTACAGTTTATTGTATAGCTAAGCTTTATGCTTTCAAGGATATTTAAATAGCTTCATTTGTTTCTGCTGTTTGATTTTTTAGGTGATGGAGCATCCTCAAACTGTCTTGCTTAGTAAGCTGCTTCAGTGCAATATATATCTGGGAAATGCTTATGTTAACCAGTCAGAGCATGCAAAGACAATTGCGCGGTGGATGGAACTTCAGCAGTCTGTAAATGTGTTTTTTGATGGTAAAAATGCTGCAGGTTAGTATTTGTATAATATCGATTGCAAGTATCAGTCTTGTTTGCTAAGACCTTTGTAGATGTTGTCTCTGATGTTAGTTGTGATTAGGCTATGTGGAGATGAAATTGAATTACACTAAGCAATGAAAGTGGTTTTATTATTTTTTCAATTTTGTGGATAAATGTGATAGTCTGCATAGTGAGTATTACATAATAGTGAAGTGCTTTTGACATTGGGGATAAATAAATAGGCTTTGTATGGTGATGAATACTCTTCTCTTTTAGTTTAAAAAATAAGAAAGCTTTATGTGCTATATTACTTTGATGTTAAAATCAACCTCTTATGCCGGTAGTTATGTGAGAAAAAGATTAAGACAAAAAAAAAAAAACGATTAGCAACTGTTTCTTTAACAAGCAAAATCCTCTCTTTAACCATCTGTGCTAAACCTTAAGAAGTCTTATCCTTCTCTTAATCATCCACGACTTAACCACATATTTACACCAATCATCTAACCAATCCTTTGTAATATAAATGTCAGAATGGAGAACTACCTTTATTCTGGTTTTGCTTTTTCATGGCTATTTTCATCTTGGACTTTGTAATAGGAATCCACTCAATTCCTTTGCTTTAGAATTATTTTGTAGACTTGATGCACATAGTTTACAATTAACAAGATATTATATACTAGTCTAATACCCATCTTTTGATTGTTGCCTCCATTGGTGAGTGGGATTTGAGCCCCAAACCTCTTGTACTGTTCCTAGAGATTTTACTAGTTGAATCAACTAGCACCTGCACATCTTTTGATTGTACATGTATTCAAAACCGTGAATGGACTCATACTATAAGGAGTCATGATGTTTGATTGGTGATACACTTAATTATCTAGGTTTCATGACTTTTCCTTGACGCTTTGGGACAAACCATCTATGATTAAGAAACTACGGAAAGAATTTCTTTAATAATATACCTGCATTTGCAAGAAATTATGCCAATGAATTATTTTGGTTTTGGTTGCACTAATTAAATGACCCTGAACCTACCCTATACGCGAGCAAAGAACAGAGCCGTTTGGACATTGTGTGATGGTGTATTACCATAGGTGCAGCTCTTACTATGATATGAGCTATACTGAATAAATGAATTTCACTTGTTTACATTTCCTTATGAGCTAAGCATTGGTCCTCTTTATTCTTAATGGTAGGTCAAAGAGATATGGCTTCGGGAATATGTCAGTTATTAGAGAAAAAGGAAGGATTGTTCAGGCAGAAATTGATGGGAAAGAGAGTTAATTTTGCATGCCGGTCTGTTATTTCGCCAGATCCCTATTTGGCTGTCAATGAGATTGGAATTCCTCCATATTTTGCACTAAGGCTAACCTATCCTGAGGTAAGGGTGTTTATGTGCACTTTGATTCCAGAGTAAACTTTGGGTTATTTCTCCATGTTCTTGCATTATGGGTAGTGGATTTTGAGGAAAGTTTGATGTATGTCCTAAATCTATATCATGCATTGTTTTTTTTTTTTAAATGTGCAAAAATAAACCAAACCTCTCCCAACCTTGGTGTGAGCTGGACTCAAAACCCCTAGCCCTTTTGTACAATCCTAAGACATTTTACTAGTTGAACTAACTAGTGCCAAAAATTCAATATAATGTTTGATTTCATTTAGGATTTGCATTGTTGATCATCTACACTTGTTAGAGATGTTCAGGATGTACATAAATTTAACTAAGTTTGGATGCATTTCTATCTGGTAGTAGCTTTTCACAACCATGTGTTTTGATTTAATAGTTCATAATTAACTCTGTAAATACACTTGCTCCAGCAGCTTTAATACGACACAAAATGTGGAGACAGTGGGGCTGAAATAGTAGGCCAGAAAAATATGGGAATTGTTGTTCCAACATACTTCCCTTTATGATAGTGCAACCTAATTTGTGAAAAGGTTCTTTAAGATTGAGCAATATCTATATCATGGATGATTTCATCTAGGATTTGTATTATTGATAATCTCTATTCTCTTCAATTAGAGATGTGCATGATGTACATAAATGTAATTGCATTTTGATGAATATATTTTTGGTAGTAACTTTTCAATTTAATAGTTTAGAATGATGCACGCAATGGTCAAAAAGAATCCTTGGCCATTGAATGGTCCAGAATCTTATCTTAAACCAACCAACCCTTTTGGTTGACGACTAATTCACCCTCTTGTAAACGATTGAAGAGTGGACCACGTTCAAATCTTTTGGCTGTTTGTTAATTTGATGGGGAGGTAAAGACTTCATTTCCTCTATTATTATTAACTGATAGTTTAAGCATCTTTATAATCATAAGGGTCATAACTTTGTCATCCATTCTTTGTACTCGTTATTATGTCATGGTAGCTTAGGCTGCCTAGAGCAACATTCTGTAGTAGCCCGAGAATTTTAAAATCTATGCTTGGGGAAGCTGTTGTGGAGAGGATAGCATGCTATAAGTATATATGTATATTTTTCTTATTTATAAATGTTTAGTGATGATTGCATTTGTTGATCTTAATTTGTCAATATAAGCCTTTTTGTGTATGATCTTGCATAATGTCTTGATGTTACTAATCTCATTTTGTTTAGTTTTTGAAGGGAGCCAAAAAATTAATACTTAAATATCTGACTTTGGATCTTTCCCATTTCTTTTGTTTGCTTTTCATTTTTTTTTTTTTTGTTTGCAGAGAGTGACTCCCTGGAATGTCATAAAGTTGAGGGATTCAATCATCAATGGCCCTGAAATTCATCCTGGTGCTACTCACTATGTTGATAAGTTGTCCACTATGAGACTGCCACCAAGCAAAAAAATGCGTATTTCCATATCAAGAAAACTACCTTCATCAAGAGGCGCTATCATGCAACCTGGAAAGGATTCTGATTATGAATTTGAAGGCAAGACAGTATATCGGCACTTACAAGATGGAGATGTTGTGCTTGTCAATCGGCAGGTATTTCACAATTTTAATTGACAATATCTCAATTTTTATGCATATTTGGATATGTTAAGATTTGCAAGTGCTGGTTTTCTTAATCAAGATTATAGGAAGCTCTGGAAAAGCCATCAAGTGCTAAATATGTGTTCCTGGTTTTTGGCACCCAATCTTAGTTTCAGTACTTAAAAGTAAATAAAAGTTAAAGTACAGATTTTTGTGCAAAAAGAAGACGATATGGATTATAATAGGAATTTGGGACACTGTGTCCTCGTATTCTTTCTTGTTTTGCTTAATCTTGAACTTGCCAAGGTCTGTTTTACTGAGAGGTCTTATTTTGAAACTGATAGTTCCCCTTAGGTTTCTTAAATATAATAGTGCATTTATATGTTAGGATCAATACATTTATTTGTATGTATCATGGGTCATATGACAAGTGTGTCAGTGAAATTCTGCCATGCGTGTGAGTTAGTGTGTGGTTTGGATTTACTGTTGTCGGGCTTGGTCCTATTTCTTAAGCTTATGGAATTAATTGTTGCAAAATGTGATAATCAAAGTATAAGGCTGTTTCATAGTTACTTGCACTGTTATTGGATTTTAGAACTTGGTATTTGCTTTTAATTTAATTTAATTATTTATTTTTTAATTTACACTGCACATGTTGATTTGAATCATATGTATCCCCATTTTCCCTACCTCTCCTTTCCTTGCTCCCCATCTTTTTCTTTATTGTTGCTCTGATGTGATAATGACTGTTTGCTTCCAGCCTACGCTTCACAAACCCAGTATAATGGCACACGTGGTTCGTGTGCTGAAGGGGGAGAAGACACTTCGCATGCACTATGCAAATTGCAGGTATGATTATTTTATGCACTCAAACTGATAACTAGCTTGAGTATATCACCTTTCTAATTAATAATTGTTTTGATTCCAGCACTTATAATGCTGATTTTGACGGTGATGAAATGAATGTTCATTTCCCACAAGATGAAATTTCTCGTGCAGAAGCTTATAACATTGTTAATGCAAATAATCAGTATGTCAGACCTTCCAATGGTGATCCGCTTAGAGCCTTAATTCAGGTTCAGTAGATAATATAATGACTGCAGTCAATTGCCTATACCCATGATTATTGGTTGTGCCTTACCCTAGTTCTGCATGATATGAACAAAGTGATTACCAATATTTTATTGTTATTTTATTATCATTTTCTTTAAATTTCCAGGATCATATTGTAAGTGCAGCACTCCTTACAAAAAAGGACACTTTCTTAACTCGTGATGAGTTTTATCAGCTTCTATATAGTTCTGGTATTTCCAGTAGTGGGTTTGGTTCTTTCAGCGGCAAATCTGGCCAGAAAGTTTTGATATCAAGCTCAGAACAAGAGGTAGATCTCCTTCCACCTTCGATATGGAAGCCAAAACCTCTTTGGACGGGAAAGCAGGTTAGTAGTTGATAAACTGCTGAAATGAGGCAAAACCTGAAAATATTGGATATTGCGTTTTGGCTTATTTTGGTATATATATGTGATGTTTATGGAGATTTGGATGTTAAACTTGTAATTCTGTTTGGTTGCTCATTTCTCAAACAGAAGTCATATATGGTTATTCTGCATAAGCTAGCACTTGATAAGCTGTGCAAATAAGTTATTTTAATCTCCCCTGATTTTTGTATATGTGTGAAATTCTTGGAAATTTGAAAGTGTTCCTCAATGTTTTGTTTTAGTTGCATGGTTTTCAAACACCATTATTTAGCAATATATTATTCATAACTTAATAATTTATTTGTTCTCATTAACCTTTGGCTTCTTAGGTCATTACTGCTGTGCTAAATCATATTACAAGGGGGAACCCGCCATTTTCCGTTGAAAGAGATGGAAAAATCCCACAAGATTTTTTTAAGACTAGATTTAATGCAGATAAATGTAGTGATGAGAGGAAGAATGATAAAGGAAAATCGAGCAAAACAAATAAGATGTACAAAGATAATCCAAACAAGGACAAAGAGGCCAGTGAAGATAAACCCAGTGGAGAAAAGGAGGCTAGCAAGAATAAATCAAAGCAAAAGGAGCTTAATGAGGAAAAGGTTTTGATCTACAAAAATTATTTGGTGCGAGGTGTAATTGACAAGGCCCAGTTTGCTGATTATGGATTGGTTCATACAGTTCAGGAACTCTACGGTTCGAGTACTGCAGGAGCTTTGCTTTCTGCATTGAGCCGTTTATTCACTGTTTTTCTGCAGGTTAGCTGATTTCAACTTTAGTTTTATGATTAATTTTGTTGCAAGGTTTGATTGATTGCATTGTTTAACTTGCAATTTATATTCATGATTCAGATGCATGGCTTTACCTGTGGAGTGGATGATCTTTTGATTGTGAAAGAAAAAGACAAAGAAAGGAAGAATCATCTTGAAAGTTCTGAAAGAATTGGCAAAAAAATTCATCTTGAAGCTCTTGAGCTTGGGGATGGCGCTGAGATAGGTGTGCTATATTTCCAGAACATTTGAAACATGTGTTTGTAGCAGTCTAAATGTTACCTGTTTTGGAGTATTTATACAGAAGATCTGAACAGTTTGGAACATTTGAATTGATTCAGTGCATGTGAATTGTTGAATATATATGAAGATGATCTTCTTGAATGTTCTTTAGCCTACTTGTAGTTAACCTAGCATAATGGCTTAGGGCATGCACATAGAAAACATAAATGTTAAGCAAGTTCAGCTATCTTGACTAGTGTAATCTGTTCAGTTAATTATGTAAAATTTCTAAACTGTTTAGCCAATTAAAAGAAAGTTTTGCTAGAGAGCGCCAGTCGGACGAGGTCTTCAAACTCTTTGGTCCTCTCTTAGTGCAAAAGGCCTCATTCTTGTTCCTTTTCAGCAATCCATAACCTGATTTGGCTTTTGCAGTGGATTTTGTATTAACTGGTTATTTTTTTAACTTAGCTGTCTCTTTTTCCTTTTCTTTGTCATTTTATACAACTCTTAGATTTGGTCTATCTTGATCTATTTGGTTTGCAGACCCTATAAAATTGAAAGCAGAAATTGAAAAGACTATACGGGGTGGTGGAGATGCTGCCTTGGCATACTTTGATATGAAGATGACAAGTGAACTTAATAAGCACACAAGCTCCTCTGTCATCAATGACTTGTTGTCTGAGGGATTACTAAAACCGACTGGAAAGAACTGCATCTCTCTCATGACAACATCTGGGGCTAAAGGTAGTAAGGTAAGTTTTCCCACACATGATTGGAATTAAAGTTTTAGTATATGGTTTAGCTGATAGAAATGAAACTTATGCAATAATTCCATGTTTTTTTTTGCCTGCATTGGGCTTGCAGAGAAGTTCTATGTTGGTATTTTTTTTTTGGTCTTGGATTCTATGTGATGGGATAGGAAAATATCATAGATATGCAATTGTTTGACCAATTTAATCTGGTATGCTTTGTTAGTAGATACCTCTCAGATTAGCTCCTGTGGCTAAGTTCTTATTCTTTTGAAAAGAATCTGTATAAACTTTTGCAAAGAGATGGAAAGCAAAATGATTTATATGGAAGTGAACAAGCAGTCCACACAAAGATGGGTATGCAATGAGCAAAAATGTTGAGAGATGTCTAATTAAAAGCATATATCCCCCACTAACCCAAAAGAAAATCCTATTTTGATGGATATTTTCTTCTTGCTTGTAACGTCTTTTTTTAGTGGATTGTTATTATTGTTATTACTACTACTATTAATTGAAAGCTACAACTTTATCCCACCACCATAGCTGGTTGCTGTCAATAACATTCATCCATTGCAGGCATCGATGTTTGTTAAAGTCACTGTCTGTATTGTAGGAATCCTCATTGCTTGTTTTACACGGCCATACCTATATCACTGACAAATGAGTTCTTCAAAAAATGGGGATTAAAGCTTCAGCCACCATGTAATGCCCCTTTCAAATGATGGAGAATAAAGGGAAATTGCCCACTACATCTATGTAGATTGGTTGTCACTGAAAAGAATGATGGTGGTGATGTTCTTCTACTTGCTGCCATTTGATAACATTGTTATATGGTGGTTGAAACTTTAGTCACCAATTTTCAGATATACAGTTGTGTAGATCGAGTGAGTAGGATTCCATCAGTACCAAATTTGACTTCAATGGACATGGTGCATGATGGTGCTTATGGGTGGCTTGCAGTGGTGGTAGTGGTTGGTGAAGTTTTTATTCCATGATAATTAATTAAAAATTAATATCAATTGATATAAATAATACAATATTAGAATATAAATTTCATCCCATACTACACTAGAAGTCATAGAATACAAAACTTAATACCTTCCAATCGAATCCATCTACTTTAATACAGCCTAGTATGATGAACTAAATGTACTCTAGTGCGAATTTGCCATGTGAGATAATATTTGATGGGACAAGATAGGATAGAATTGCATTGGTTTAGACTGGACTCTCCTTAGTGCATTTTTGTGTTTGATGCATTATAGGATTGAGCTAGGCTGCGTATACAATTTTACATTTATACTACTTAAAAGGTAAATAAAAGTTAATTAAATGCTTAGATACTGGTTTAATTCTAATAATATAATCCATTTAATTAAATTGAGTATAAATAACTAGAATATTTATTTAAATTAACGATGAATATCTATTGTATATTTGTATAGTATTATATTGTTAACTATTAATAATTATAATTTGTATAAAATAAAACCTGGTTCCTTAGTTATGGAATTAGCTCAGGGCGCAGGAGTAATACTTCTTGTCCCTTAGACACCACCAAATATAGGATTAAACTATTTTATTCCACAAACAGTTCAATTTCATGAACATGTCCTAACATTACAAAAGAAAAAACATGACAAAATACATGATAAAGTTGAAGCAAAACAGCATTCCATTCCCTCAAAGAATAAAGAATAAAGAGCAACCCTGAAATGTTTTACAAACTTTAATAAGATACTTTCATAGTCACCTTCTTGTGTAACAAATTTTGATGTCTCTTCTTTTCTGTTCAATAACCATTTTTGCTTTGTTGTACATTGGTCAGATACACAAGAATAACTGGTAAAAAACAAATACCACAATCTTATGTAGGTTTGATGTTGAGAGAGGTAATCTGTGGATGAGGGTTGTAGTGGGAAAGTATGGGAGGGGAAATATCCACAATGAATGACTCCTTTATAGAAATCAGCTGTGCATTGGTATTAAGGAGCATCTGAAATGGCTTACTATGCAGGTTGCCTTAATGGCAGGAATGGTAGAAATATGCTTTTATTTATTTGTTTTTCGTGTATTTTGTGGTTTGTGGAATAGCAAATGAAAAAATTTGGTTCACTGATCAATTCTTTGTTAAATAAGAAAGAAGCTTATAGTTGTCCTGCACTTTTGGAGAATAAGGGAATAATTAGTACCAGTGTCTTTTGAATTCACGATACCAGATATATTCTTCCTTTTCCTTTTTTTTTTTTGGGGTTGGGGTTCTTGGAAGTTTTTAAAGATGGTAATGGTGGCACTTGAACTAGATCTTAGTTTTCATGCAAAACCAATTGAAACCTGAATATATGCCATCTTGCTGTTTTTTTATTTTTTATTTTTTATTTTTTTATTTTTAAATTGTATGATTTCTGGGGAGTTAATATCTTGTTTTAACCTTCATCATTTGCATCATGCTTTGATCAGGTTAATTTCCAGCAAATATCCTCGCATTTGGGTCAGCAAGAACTGGAAGGAAAACGAGTGCCTCGAATGGTGTCTGGAAAGACATTACCCAGCTTTCACCCATGGGATTGGGCACCGCGTGCTGGGGGCTTTATTATTGATCGCTTCCTTACTGGTCTTCGCCCTCAAGAATATTACTTCCATTGCATGGCTGGTCGTGAAGGGTACATTAAATTTCATTTTTACCTTGCCTTAGCTCTTTCCCTGTAGGAATGGCATCCGTTGGCTGAATCTATGTGTTGAATTTATATTATGGTGCATCCACCAATAGTACCTTAGGTCTGTATATCATGTGTAACATAAAAGCATTTGTGGAGGATAAAATTTTATACACATATACCTGTGACATACTGCTAATCCTTTTTTAATGTGATCTTTCAATGGTTGTAGGTTGGTCGACACAGCAGTCAAAACATCGCGCAGTGGATACCTTCAGAGGTGTCTAATAAAAAATCTTGAGTGCCTGAAGATCTTTTATGATTATAGCGTCCGTGATGCTGATGGTTCCATTGTTCAATTTCGCTATGGAGAAGATGGTGTGGATGTTCATCAAACTAGTTTTATCTCAAAATTTGAAGCTCTGGCAGCAGTATGAACTGTTCCTGACCTTTCAATCAGTATTTTTTTTTTAAAAAAAAACCAATAGTTTCTTATCATTTGTCTCTCTTTCTTTCTCCTTTTCCAGAATCAAGATATGATTTATAAGAAATGTGGTGATCGGCTCGATGCATCCAATGGTTATATTATGGAGTTGCCTGATGCTCTAAAGGACAAAGCTGAGAAGTTCACTGATAAATTCCTCTCAAATGAGCTGATTCATCATAATTTGGTGAAACAAGACTTCTTTAAACTGCTGAAGCATAAGTTTGTACTAAGTCTTGCTCAGCCAGGAGAACCAGTAGGCCTGCTTGCTGCTCAGTCTGTAGGAGAACCTTCAACACAGATGACGTAGGATGCTTCTCTTTCCTTTAAACTGATGGATGCTATATATATGTATGTGTGTGTGTGTGTGTGTGTGTGTGGTCATTAAAACTGAAAGTGCAGTAGCAATTTTGTTTTCTTTTGAAAACATGATTAATGTCAATGGATGCTATATATATGTATATATATGTGCTCATTAAAACTGAAAGTGCAGTTGCAATTTTATTTTCTTTTGAAAACATGATTAATGTCAGTAGGGTGATGATTATTTGTAGATTTATTGTAGAGCTTAATATACAGTTCTTTACCAGTTCACAGCCAAACGTTAGTTTCAGTTTCTGAATGGTTTATTTGATATAGATGTGTATGTGTGTGTGTCCTTTGTCGTGTAACCATTCACTTTTTTAAATTTTCACATAGTGGTTCTTATGTTGACAGAGTTCATTCAATGATAACAATGAACATGTATTGATTTACCAACGCTCTGCAATTCTGGTGTTTGAACACAGGATAACTGTGGCATTTACTTTACCGCTTGTATCATTGGTCCTATCTTATAGCATCAATCACTAGATGCACTCAAAGTTGTTGACAATATACAGTATCACTAAAGTTACCAATTTGTTGACCAAGAGCTGGCTGGGGTGATATTGGCTTACTGATAAAAGTCAGTGCTAATGCAATTAAAAAGATGTTATTTAGTGGGTGCTTTTACTCACTGTTTCTCTACTTGTAGCCTTTGTTCTAGTGGCCTACTGGTTTATGTGGGTGATGCTTGTAGATCATGTATCTGTATGAATTAGGTTAAAAATGAGCCTTTCTTACTTTGTTTGAAATTTCCATTGTGGAACTAGAAGCCAATGGGGCACAAGCATTGACGGGCCATCAAAATTGATTGATTTGATTTGACATGTGCATATTTCCAGTGCATTATAGGTTCTCTCTCTTATGCTTGTCTTATGACAGTTTTGTCAACAGTTAGCAAAGTCTGCAAATGTTTGTTTCTTACAAATTTTGTCTATATAGGGACATTATCGAGAGTTAAATAGAATGCCTTGCATATTGGAACATAGTTTAATTTATTGAAGCAGCATTAAGTTCATTTATATGGATTTGTTATTTTCCTTTGAAATGAATTTGATAATTGCTTGCTATCATTTGTCAGGTTGAATACTTTTCATCTTGCTGGGCGAGGTGAAATGAATGTAACCCTTGGAATTCCACGTCTACAAGAAATCCTGACAATCGCTTCCAAGGATATTAAGACTCCAATTATGACATGCCCCTTGCAAGTAGGGAAAACAGAGTGAGTTGTTTTCAGTTTCATTCTGGCACTATAGTTTCCTTTTCCTTGCACAAAGTTGTATTGGACTCGATGTCTACATCGAGTGATCTCTTTTGTTAAGTTATGTTTCCATTGGTCTCAGTGTGTGGGATCAGGATGTAATGCTGAGTGTTGTCTCAAGTTAATATTGGAAGTTTTTGTACAAGAAGGAGAATAATCTTGGATCTAGAAATGGAATTTCATTTTTTTGGGATCAAACATAGATGTTATTTATTACTGGTCTTAGACTTGCAATTAAATGTATTTTCTTTGTGCAGGGATGATGCCAAGCGTCTTGCCGACAAGTTAAAGAAAATCACAGTTGCAGATATAATAGAGAGAATTAATGTAAAAGTCAAGGCATTTACTTGTCATGATGGCCAGACGTGTACTGTTTATGTGCTTAAAATGAAGCTCTATAAACCTAAAAGCTATCCAAGATACACCAATATCACTGTGGAAGACTGGGAGGAAATTTTAGAGGTTGTGTTTGTCAGGGAGTTGGAAGATGCTATACAGAATCATTTGCTTTTGCTCTCCAAAATTAGTGGCATAAAGAATTTCGTGTCAGGTTCTTCATCAAAGACTTCAAAGGAGATGGATGAAGAAGTTTCTGGCATTGGATTACAGCATAGGGGAGACAATGATGATTTAGATGATGAATATGGTGAAGATGCTGAGGATCTTGGTATGGATGCGCAAAAGCAGAAACAGCGAGCTACAGATGAGAGGGACTATGAGGATGGTTCTGAAGAGGAACTGAATGAGGCGGTTTCATCAGCTGGATTTGAGAGTGAAATTGATCAGGCTGAAAAAGAGAGTGAAAATGATGAGGCTGAGAACGAGAGTGAGAATGATCAGGCTGAAAATGAGGTTGAAAATGAGGTTAAAATCAGCAAGGATAAAGCCTCTAAAAATCTAAAATCCTCTATGCCAAATTCAAGTAAGAAAAAGACCAAATCAGAAACCAAACGGAGAAGGGTCAGAGCAAAATTAGTTAAAAAGGATACCGATAGAGCAATATACGTGGCAGCAAGGGGAATGCACTTTGAGGCTCATTTCAAATTTATTGATGAACCTCATGTCCTACTGGCTCAGGTGCTCTCACAAATTCTGTCATCTGATCCTGTCAGGCTCATTTCAAATTTTATTACTGTACTGTCACTTCATTCTGTTTCAAGCTGAATATTGCTCTTGTTTTATTATTTGTATAGATTGCACGGCATACAGCCAAGAAGGTTTACATCCAGAGCTCTGGGAAGATAGACCAGTGTCAAGTGACTAATTGCAAAGAAAGTCAAGTGATTTACTATGGGAAAGATCCCAAGAAAAGGGAAGATATTAAGCCTGAAGAAAAAGAAAAAGTCCAGGCGCTGCATACAACAGGAGTTGATTTCCATGCGCTTTGGCGATTGCGAGATTTTCTTGATGTCAGGTATGTCTATTCCAACAACATTCAAGCCATGCTAGAAACGTATGGTGTGGAAGCTGCTAGGGAAACCATAATCAGGGAGATAAAGCATGTTTTTGGTTCCTATGGAATATCTGTGAATATACGACATTTATCTCTGATTGCTGACTTCATGACCCATTCGGGCGGCTATCGCCCAATGAGCCGACTTGGGGGCATAGCAGAATCGGTATCACCTTTTAGTAAAATGACATTTGAGACTGCATCCAAGTTCATCGTTGAAGCAGCAACTTATGGGGAGGTGGACAAGCTAGAGACTCCATCTGCTAGGATATGTCTTGGGTTGCCGGTGAAGATGGGGACTGGATCTTTTGATTTGATGCAGAAAGTAGAAGCTTAATCTACTCCAAAATACATGGTCCCCTGGATCTGTTTTAATTATGTAAAAAATTTTGGTCTATATTAATGACGAGTGTTGTAGAAGATGTCTCAAAGAAAACCGAGTAAAAGTTTTGAGCCTTTTTTTGTTTGAATTTGCTTAGAATATTATTATGGGTAGTACCAGCTTTCTATTTGATTTGAGGCCTACAATTCAAGGGGTTTTTTTTTTTCAATGTGAGCTACAAGATTGATAAAGTTGAGATGTATTTGGGAGGTTTCTTGGGATGTTGGTATGGCTGATGATTTTGTTAGCTGTTGCAACACTTTTTAACAGAAACAAGCAGAAATGCCATCATGTTGAAGAGATTACAATGAGATTCTTAGTTTTGGAGATTGTATTACTTTCAAGAACCATCGCTTCTCGGGCTAACTTGCGCGTGCTTTTTCAACAAACGCTAGGGTCTGTTGGCAAATGTTATGTCCCTGATTAGAGTTTTTAATAAAATATTTTTGATTATTTAGCCGTCAATTATAAATTTTAGCAAATTTTTTTTACAAAAAGAAATAAAAATTTTCACTTAAAATGACAATATTTTGAATAATTTAAAAGAAGGCGTAATTATTGACACACAACAAGTCATGTTTATTACTTGACTTCTGAAAGATGCACGCACACAAAACAGATTATTGCTACGGATAATTGGATTGGGGCAATTAAGACGTTCAAAACATGTTACCAAGCTTTATCATTGATTATTGCTAGTGATTTGGGCAGCTTTGGAAGGCAGAAACATTACATCCCTCCTAGCGGTGCTGGTACAGACCTATCAGCACAACTTATAATGGCACCCGAGAGCCAAATCGTCATGACTTTGATTTAACCTGGCATCTGATTATTCAGCTCCATCATGGAGAGGGTTGCTTTGTGGTGGTGCCCTTGATCCACTGATAATATCAGTCTTCACCACATCGGTTGACATGGATCAGAGTCTCGATGTTGCATCTGTATTTTTGGACGAATCTACGGGAGCCGAGCTCCCCAAAAGTTTCAAAATCAAAAAAATAAACTCATCTCCCCGGGGCTAATATTTGAGGTACATGAGTTACATTTATTCTCGTAACTTAATTTCATTGTTTGGATCTATTTCTTACAATTATGTACATTCTCGAAACCATTGACATCCGGTTGATTTACTTATATACGGTTGAGACGAGGCCAATAATGAATATATAATAACACTATCTTGCGCTCAATTCAATCAACTCTGGTTAAAATTCAGTATCGCTGATTAACATTAACGGTTACGAAAACAACCTCGCTTTTGGTTCCCCAATGTTCCCATTTGGTCTACTCTCCCCAATAGCTTGTTAATTTTTCTAAAACAAGTAACACCAATAGAAGTATATTCTCAATTGTATACATGTTCAAATTGCGTAAAAGGGTCGTAACATACTTTATGGAAAACGTTTTCATTTTTTTTGTAAATACATAGTTCCTTTATATTATAGTTTTTACTATCATCATTTAAAACATGGGAGGATGTATATGATTTGTTTTTTTTTTTTAATTTCTCGTGTGTAATGAAATATTCTTAAAAAAACAAAGAGAAAAATATAGGAAATTACTATTTCATTAGGTATTAATAAAATGAAGTTTCATTTTTGAAAATTTTTTCCTCTAAAAATAAATGCACCTTATGAGTAAACACAAATCCACTGGATATATATATATATATATATATATATATATATATATATATATATAATATAAAGGCCCTTATGAACACAGTTTGGTCATCGTCCTTGGCATAAAACGCGATCAAACTTCAAAGTGAAATTTTGCAATACAATGGCATATACAATAATATACTCCACCGTCCCATTTGCGTATTAATTCATCACCATCTTTTATTGGAATTGAGGATCGTGGTTAATTGTATTGCAACCCATATGCATGCCCGAAATATCAAGAACCCAAGTACACTTCCGTGGATAAATGCGATCTTTTTTTTTCTTCCTCTCTTCAAATCTTTGCAATATCAAACAGGTAAATGGCTACATCGATGCAGAATCACAAACACATTAATTCTTGAATGTTGCTGCTAATTCTGTCTAATAGGACTTGTATAATTTTTGCTATTTATTATTCTAAAAACATGCATTGTGTATATGAGGTACTTCAGTAGCTATCTTTATAACTTCATGCTTAGCTTTTCCAGCTAACTGTTACATTTTAGAATCCCAAAATTTGAATACTGCTTCCCCAACTTTCACGTTTGTCTAATCCAAATATATATTATGTCCCTTCAATCAATACTTTATAAAAACAAAACAAAACTTTCGCGTAGCCATAATAAATTATGGTTCTTATTTGAATTTTTTTAAAATTTTATCTAAAGAAATTTTTATCTATATAGTAATAATTATCTATATATTACAAAAAGTATATATATTATGTTACATTAAAAAAAGAAGAAGATGCAATAAAATATTTATTAAACTTGTTTGAGATAATAATTTATTCATTAGAATTGTTATTGTTATAAAAATATTTATACAAACAAAGTATTTGCTATTACAAATAAGTTATACTTAAGTATTGTTCGTAGAGGATTGATTATTTACTATCCAACTACCAAATTAAAATATTTTAATTTTATCTAAATGAGTTAAATAAAAATATAGTTTAGCTAAAAAATAACTGACAACTAAATTAAATTAAAGAAAATATCAAGATAAATCTAATAAGAATGACCTCTATGATGTATGATTTCACTTACACTAATTTAAATTGATTTACTTATTTTTATTAACTGGGTTTAAGATAATGACTAATATCAGAAAATTTCAGAAATATTAATTAGCCTCTTTTTAATGTTATAATAAAAATATGTTCAACTTATCAATTTACTGTATTTTTATGTGAATTTAGATAATTAAAAATTTATTAAATTTATGAATTTAATATATTAATTTTACTAGACATACAAATATATTTTTATTTTACATAAATTTAATAAAATTTAACATTAGATCACAAGTATAATATTCTTTTTGGGGATATTGATATACAATCAAAACACCAAATCAATGGTACGATAAATTAGAAGCATTAAGAACATTAAAAAATACCCAACCAATAATAAAAAATTTTAATAAACACAAAAGACAAAATTTCAATCATCTTAGTTTGACTTTATTATTGACTAAAATAATAAATTAATTCATATTATAAAAAACTACAACGATAAAAATTAACCTCAATCTCTCAAATTAGAAAAACTCAAGAAAGAAGAATAAAACTAAAAAAAAAAAAAGTAGATCAGAGATTTTGATATCCTTTTTCATCGAGTTCTCCTTGGTTCTTCTCTTTTTCTTTGTTCTCTTCTATTTTTCATCTTAAAAGTCTCCTGGGTAACTCTTCTTGTCTCTTGTGATGTTCTCGTTTTACAATAAAACAAAACGAGTGAAATACCCAAAAGCACTCATTAGGGCATCGCTACCTTGTCTTCTGAAGGTGTAATCTTGGAGTTATGACTTTTTCTCTGTAGCAAATTACTGTAGCAATGTCATTATTCAAAATTAATGTATTACTACTACAACTTTGGAGACTAGAAGCAGCAACTTATTTTTTATTCTAAATTTTATTATTTCGTGAATTTATTTTTATATAAAAATAAATAAATAAATAAATAAATAAAAGAATTAATTAACAAAATATCAAAAGAAAAAAATAAATTAAAATTATATAAAAATGAGGCACATCGGTTACAATATTTTTTAACTTGAACTTATCTAATAATTCACTAGCATTGGTACTTTTTAGTAAAAGTCAAATTATCTCTTTTATTAATGTTTATATATTAGAGTTGACATACTTTATTGATTAATTATTAATGTAATGCACACTTTATTTCTATATCACTTATAACTAAGTCAAAATAATAATTTTTACAACTTTACTTCTATTAAATTATAATATTCTCATAGTTATAAAATTAATTTAGCATCAACATTGTCTATAAAGAGATTTTACTGTATATAGTTTCTGCACCAGTAGAAGCTGCTTAGATTTGTAATAACTGTTCAATCTTTATCCTGGGTTGCAACCTAGAATCGCTGCTATCTAGCCATGCTCAAAAAGTTTATTACAAGCTACCTTAGGCCGGCATGTCAATGATATTGCTTGGAAATGCTCTCTTTCATGTCTTGTGTGTGTGAGAATTATGTTCATATATGATATCGTTGATCAATGAAAAGCCGAGTTATGTTATATTATCGCAGCAACTTTAGGTCCAGCAGTAGTTTTTTTGAATACAAATCTAATTAACAACATTCAGTCTGAATTGATTAGCTTTTTATGAGTCAAAACTTTCTTTTTAATTTATATTTTTTGCGGTATCAAGAATTTGAGTTTTAAATTTCAATCACATTAAACATTAATAAAGAGTTTAGCTTATACTAACGAAATTTCCTCTTTTGCTTTTCTAACAGGGAAAACGACAAAGAGTAATTATTTCTTAACAGCTATCATTTTACGCTTAGTGGTAAAGCTGAATGGTACTGCCAATCATCTTGAATTCTTAAGTTAAGTGGTAATCCCAGAAGGAGATTTCATCGATTCAAATTGAGAGACAAGAGTGAATGGTGAATCTTTTGTAGATATTTTCAGCCATTCCAATTATATTGGTGCGATTAGAGAGAATTAACAATTTGGTATATTAATTAATCCTTCAAGAGAGCATAATTAAAACTTTTTTCGTTGATTAGATTTTTTTTTCTTTTTTGCTGTTGGAAAGCAAAATAGTATTTTTCTGATCGTGTTGATGATATGAAATGCAATTTTACCTACCATCTTGTTGTTAATATATCATTGATCAATGATAAATTCATTTAAATATAAAATAAGTGTTTCATGTGTTTTCATTGAAAAAAAAAACCTTTGCTCAAAAGCACTTTTTCTTATGAAAATATTATAAAAAATTACAGGAACTCAGTGTGAAAAAAAGGAAAAAATTGTCCTTACACCTTACTTGGAATATCATCAACTTAAAGTAAATAGTCTTTCATTTAATTCTTATTGAGGAGAAACCTTAATTTTCACCATGTTTATCTTCGTAATAAAAATCCCGACAATTAAACAAAAAAAAGTTTTCACTCATAGTTGCCCTTCGCAGCAAATAAATGATTAATGCTTAGTTCCTGGTGTACTTTTCCTTCATTAAAAAAATTATGGAGATTTTGGGGATTGCAACGGCAGAAGCAGAAATGTTTGTAAATCTAAGAGCAAAACGTAGACATGGAAACTCGAAGTGGTCTTTATTCTCACAATACAATGAGCACGCACACTCACTCGTGCTGTCTTGGAAACATAACAAAGGAGAGCGTATAAAAGCAGCATGGGATTTCTGGTCAATACAACTACGACTTTTCGTTACATTTTCAATTTTCTTCTCATTTTTCTATATATTATTTTAATATAAAACTAGGGTTTAATGTATGCAATATCTTTGCATAGATAACAGAATAAGGAAATTTACATATCCAGATGCATTTGTTATACTGCTTTCCAACTCCATGTACCGAAAATATGCTAACATGTTCAGATTTCCTTTGAGAAATGCTATCTATTTTGCTAAGCACGAGAAATTTTGTAAAGGTTCAAACTCTAGCAGATGGCACGGGGCTTTGTGCTTACTGCTTAATGAGAAGATTTTCGGAAACGAAAGAGAGATAAAGGGTTTAGTTTGGTCCTTTTGTCTGTTTCCAGTAACATAACAAAATAGAAAACTAATTAGAGGACCCAGAACTAATTCAAAATAAATATATATGCGTGTGTGTGTGTGTGTTTTCCCCACTCAGAGAAAAATAAGTGCAGTGGGCAAATTTTAATTGGAATAATAAGTTAATGAGATGAGATTGTACATAAACGGATTACAGAATTAAGGCCATGACTACCAGGAACTCCTTTTCCTTTTTTGCTGTTAAGGAAAAGTAGAAAGTGAAATTGGCTGTCAAACTTTAATTTGTGCTAAACATCTATGCTAGATTTCTGAGGCAACGATCGATCCCTTTCTTTGCAGTGGCCACAAATGAGAGGGGGAAAAAACACGAGTAGTGCAGCAGAATGTCCCCCATCAATGCATGCCTTTCGCCGACATTGTCACTCAGCCCATCTCTTCTTCTAAAAACCAAGTGACTCTTCTTGAATTGGGATAGTAAGAGTCATTCTCTGTTTTTTTTTTTCACTTTTTTTTTTGGATTTTGGTTTGGAGGGGTGGTGGTGTGGGGAGACGAGGGTGTGCTTGGTGGGAATAGGGTCCCGCAACATGTAAAAGACATTGAATCTCTCTTTCTTTCTTCCTCCCTCTTCTCTCTCTCTCACTCAATTGCAAGCGTTTTTAATGGGAAATCTGAGGCGGGCAGCTGCAGCTAGATTTTAGCCAGTATTTATGTCTTTGTGTACTTGCTTCTCTGAATTCTTTCTTTCTTTCTTTCTTTCTTTCTATAGCATTTGCTTCTCTCGTCTCCAATTCTGTTAGATCACTATACATTCTATAGATACTTAATAATAAGTATATCCATCACATGGTAAATATACTGACCATGTTAAAGACATATACTTCGTTTTTAGCAGTAGGATTTGGGCTGAATTTCGATAATTATTCCTACATACATGTCACACATATCAATTACATTTTGGCTTTTCATTAACATATATATCTAATTATCTGCAACCACCCTATAAATTATGATAAGATTTTATTTTTATTAATATTTATTTTTTTTGAGTTGCACTGCTGTGTAATGAAATAACTTTCTGTGGAGTGTAAGTGAAATAAAGTTGTCAAATAAAAGTATGTATTTATCAATAATGTCAAAGTTAGACTCAAGAAGTTGAGGAGGCCAAAATGAAAAATGAAACTTGCAGAGACGAAATCATATAAAATGCGTCTACATAGCTAATTAGAAATAAAAATATTTATGCATATTTTTTATTTAAATTTAGCGGGTTAATGCCCAAATGCGATGAAGTTATAACTTTATTTACATAATAATAATAATTAGTTATTTCATCTAATTGATATTTTAGGCCGTGATTGTAATAGTTATACGATTAAAATTAACTTTAAACCGTTTGATAAAATATTTTGAAAACTACCTTTTTTTTTAAATTATTCCCTTTTGCAACAGATTTAGAGAAACAACAAAGAAGTTATTTTTAAGAATTAATTTTAATATATTTTTATAATTATCTTGATATAAATCATGCAAACCCACACACCATTCAATTCTATCGTAAATATTACATATGCATTTCATGTTTATTTTAGCTATTATATACTCTCACAAACACCTTATTAACAATGATTTTTTTCCCTAATTGATAACACTTTTTAAAAGTATAACCTATCAAACACTTAATGGATTTTTTCTAATTGATTTTTTTTCAGTATAATTAGTAGTGATCATTTGAAATGTCACATTATTATCAAACTGATCCATGGTTCATGTTTTCCTCGTTTGAGTCAGGGTTTATATTAAAAAATAAGAAAAGAAAGGGGGAATCCTTACGCTCTCTGTATGCAATAAGGAATCACATTCATAGTTAATAATTTTCCTTACTGTTAGATTTACTTTTAAAGCAAATTAATGCACTCACACAGCTCGTGGTCACACTGTACAAGGTACAAGCAGGAAGCAGCTGCTAAGATATGCGTCTGTTGAAAGCGAGATTTCGAACTAAAGGCAACATAAATCTCTCTTTAACAAAAGTACATTTTTAAGTGGGATATATATGACATGTTCCCCACTGCAAATTAACTCTTGATCCATGTGTCAAAACTGTCGATGGAGAAGACAAAAGTGATGAAAACTGACAATTGACTTGTGGTTTTTGCTTTACACTAAATGCATTCTCAACTTTCACGCCTAAACACTGAGGATATAATTAACTCGAAGTACTGCTGCTACCGATATCTCGCTTTTGAGGGTATAAAAACAAAATTATAGCTGTTCGTTTTTCTTTTTGCTGTTGATTGTTACCGGTGCCAAGTAAATGCAACCCAACAGAGTAGAAAAGAATCGAATCGATTATATGAACCATTAATTGTTAACTGTTTATTGAATTCATATTCTTCAGAATATGTAAGAGATATTTTGAGTTGTCATTAATCTACACAGCTGAAATTTACTGTGGAATATTTTGTTTCTTTCTGCAATATTTACTCCAACTTTGAAAGCTTGAAACATTGAATTCCTAGAGCTTAATACGTATATGACCGTATCGCGTGGCTACATGCAGTATTCATGCAAACACAAATGAACTCGGAGGTAAGAGTTGACACAGGCTTGTCCAAGGCCGACATGAGTGCGCACTCCAATGGAATTGTTGGGCTACGCAGTAACTACTCATAGTTTTTGAATAATGCTTGATACAAATTGCTTGGGATGAGAGCCAATCTTCTATTAAAATATATCAAACTAAATTCATGTGTAGTGTAGCCTCATACAGACATACATATTTTTCTTTTCAAATTAATTATTTACTTTAATCAGCTCTCGAGATTTTGAAAGGAAATTAATTATTATGTATAACACTACACTACAAAAATAATGTAGTATTTGCCCTGTCTGTCATTGATTGTTACCACATAAATGATAGAGAGTAAAATTAAATAAATATTTTATGTATAACATTTTGTCATAGATAAAATTTTATTATAAATTTGATAAGTATAACACTAATTATTACTTCATTCACAGCAAGTTATAATAGAAATTTCACAAACAAATAATTTTTTTTAAAAAAAATTTAATTATAATCCATAATGGTATGTGATATGTAAAAGTAGTTGTATTTAAATTAAATAAAATATATTATTTTTTTAATAAATATTACATTATTTAAAATAAAATTTCAGACTAAAAATACGATAAACGTAATATTATTCTAAGTGAAAATATTTAAATATTTTCATAAATAAACTTATACTGGGAAGCGGAGGGAAAGCTATCATTATTATTTTCTTTGAAACATGTATAGAATATTTGTTGATAACCTCTCCTAAATTTAGCACGATTATAAAGGGATGATTAATATTCTCTATTAATTAAACTGTTGAGCAAATAATTTTGTAATAAAATAAAATTATATTATATTTAAAAATTTATAACTTTAACTAATGTAATAAATTACATAACATTGAATTATTTTGTGCTACTTAATATAATTTATTAATAAATTTTATATATAAATATAGATTCGCAAGTATTATGTACGCGTCTTTCTCTATATATATATATTTGAAATTGACAAATTTCAATTAACACTCTAATGGTAACCCATTAGAAAAAGAGCTAACACCCAGTGGAAAGGTTCCAAATTAAGCAATTTTTTTTTTTAATCTTTTCGTTGTTTGTTTATTGATTTTTGCCCTGGCAACTCTTCAAGTCATGCAGGAAAATGCTACAGGAAAAATTTCGTGCGGGAAAAAATGCGACGGCATTTTAGTCAGTATGCAAAAAGACCCTAACGCTGCAAAATAAGTAGAAAGAAATTAACGATTTCATAACTAAAACGACCATTAACATTATTTCCAAAGATTCTATGCATAAGTTCTTTTATATCCCTTTAAGAAGAAAACAGATTCTTCTATTATAATCAATAAATGAATAAATTAAATAAATAAAATTATTAATTTGCTCGCTAGGTGATTTTATAACCTTACTTTCCCTTGTGGCCTTTAATTCTTTTAATCTCTTTTATCGACTATTGCAATTACTCTACACCATTCACACGCTCTTTAGTCATCTTGTACTCTCTCTCTCTCTATAAATTAAAGCAATCCCATCATCAAAACAAAAACTGTTCTCCTCTCTCTACATTTTCTTCAATCACCATGGCTGACCCTTACTCAAATTTCTTCTCTGGTTTTATCAAATTCAACAATCTTCACCATTACCCTTCTCAAGACCAGCAACAATATCCTTCTTCATCACAACCTCACTTTACTCACAACTTCTACACAAACACTTTCATTACCCACAACCAAAACCAAAACCAAACTACTAACCCTAATTTTTTTCAATACCAAACTTCACCTCCTTCTCCTCCTCTCAGAGAAGCCTTACCTCTTTTAAGTTTGAGCCCAACAAGGCATGAAAAAGAAGAAGATGAAGTAGGAGAAGAAGAAGAAGAAGATCATCATCACGAATATTCCTTCAGTACTGCCATGGATTTAGACAAGAGCAAAGGCAAAGAGGAAAGTTTGTTCTTAACTAGTGCTAATACTGAAGATGATGATGAAACTGTCACTGTTTCACTTCACATAGGTTTACCAAGTCCTAGCGCTGCTGAAATGGCTTCTGTTTTATCTTCTTCTTCTGAGATCACTGATAAAGATGGAGAGGGTGACGATTCTGGGTACCCCATCAGCAGACTCAACAAGGGGCAGTATTGGATCCCCACCCCTTCCCAGATTCTTATTGGCCCTACACAATTTTCTTGCCCTGTTTGTTGCAAGACCTTCAACAGATACAACAACATGCAGGTAATGATTTAGTTTCATGGCATGAATTATAGCCTCAAATTCCACTTTTCCTTTCTTCTCTTCTTCCTCTCTCTCTCTCTCTTTCTCTTCAATTATATATTCTATTAAAAGTAAACAGAAATGCAGAATAAAATTCTCCTTTTCCTTTTTATCTCTGAATTTCCGTTCTGATTTGAGCCGTAAACAATTCCCCACTGTCAAAATCTTGAGACGAAAATTATTTGCTGGTAAGGTAATATTTCTTCTTTGACAAAAACATTTATGTTTTTTTTTTGTTTTATCGACTTCTCAATTTTGTTTTCTGAAAAACCTTTTCTTGCATGATATATGGGTTTGGAGTTTTGTATGAGTCTTTATGATCCAACTGAGACCGAGATTAGTACCTTCCTTTATGTGATTGAACAACACGGGCAATGTTCCTTGTGTCTTTGGTACTTTTGAGTCTGTGCTCCACAGTTTGGCAGGTGTGTACAAACTGACAATTTTGCAGTTTTTTTCAGGGGTTCAGATGATCTTAATGAAGGAACAAGTTTATTTGTGTGAACCTTCAGTCTGGAACAAAACTGTTTACAAACATGTAAACTATACGTAGTTATCATCAGCTCTAAATATATCTCCTGAATCAAGAGACATACATTTTCTTTTCTGTCTTCCTCTCTTGTTCTTCTTTTGTGAACCATGAGCAGCTAAAGAAACCTTGAAATTGTTTCCTAAAATTTATGGTAGAACATATAAACCCTTTTTGATTCACATCGTTACTGAAGCAAATCGCTCATAAGTTTGTTCATTCTGACAAAGACAAGTAATTAATTACTTTGGAAAGGCCGTTTTCGCAAAAATTATCTTTGGGCTCGGCAAGAAGTAGAAATTTTGAACACCATAAATTAGGCCTTAATACGTGCTTGTGGATAAAACATGGTATACGCTTCATAATACTACTAATTTGATCAACTAAACACAATTTTAATTTTCTTTCATTGCGATCAAGGATCAATTAGACTCTTGTGCTATGATATAGTATTAAGTGCAAAAGGTTCCAAATTTTGTTTGGATTTAATGAGATTAGATATAAGTTTTGCTGTTTCTGGATTTGTTGGTTCCTACTGATTCGTGGAATGACTGAATTGTGTTCTAGATGCATATGTGGGGGCATGGATCTCAGTATAGAAAAGGTCCGGAATCTCTAAGGGGAACTCAACCAACCGGCATGCTTAGGCTTCCTTGTTATTGTTGTGCACCAGGTTGCAGAAACAACATTGATCACCCAAGAGCAAAGCCTCTTAAAGATTTTAGAACCCTGCAAACGCATTACAAGAGGAAGCATGGTATTAAGCCTTTCATGTGCAGAAAATGTGGCAAGGCTTTTGCTGTGAGGGGAGATTGGAGGACTCATGAAAAAAATTGTGGAAAGCTCTGGTACTGCATTTGTGGGTCTGATTTCAAGCACAAGAGATCTCTTAAAGACCATATAAAGGCTTTTGGGAATGGCCATGCAGCTTACGGCATTGATGGTTTTGAAGAAGAAGATGAGCCAGCATCTGAAGTAGAACAAGATAATGTGTCCATGCAGTGACATAAATGAAATGGGATTGATCTGTTGGGATTGATATAGTCCAGTAGGCTTTCCAAGTAAGAACATATATATAAGCATCAATTTACTTGGAAAACCACCTTCTGTTGTTGTATCTTTTTCAGTTCTTGGTTTTCCTAAGAATTGTTTGACACCACAACCCATTTAGGCTAAGTTCGTGTAAATTCACTTTCTTTTTCAAACTCTTGTTGATGGTTTCTTCTCTAGTTCTTATTCAGCTTTTCCAGTTTTGTCATCTTATCTGGTGAGTTCTCGCTTTGCTGATGGTTATCAATATATAGAACATGAATTCAGAGCACAGTGTCACACAAAACAGGAGACTTTTTTAAGGAAGTGATGCGAAAATGAGATAGAAAACCTACAGGAGGATTATACTAATTAAATTTGTGAAGTGATGGCAATTAACTAGGTAGGAAATCCTAAACAAGTTTAATATATTATACTGAACCGTGTTTCAATTCTCGAAACGTTTTTTATCAATAGCAGGAAATCAACAAAGAATGCTCGAGGAAAGTAGAGACGAAAGAGCAAGTTGGTGGTTTGAACTTAGCCTAAAAAGAATGTTAGGCAATGTTAGGCTAAGTTCATGTAAATTCACTTTCCTTTTCAAAATCTTGTTAAGGTTTCTTCACTCGTTCTTATTGAGCTTTCCCAGTTTTCTCATCTAATCTGGTGAGGTCTAGCTTGCTGATGGTTGACAATATATAAAACAGTAATTCAGAACACAGTGGCACTCAAAACGAGAGAGATGCGAAAAATGAGACAGAAAACCTACAGGAGGATTACGCTAACGAAATTCTATGAAGTGATGCCACTAGCTAGGCAGGAAATTTTAAAAAAGTTTAATATATTATACTGAACCATGTTTGTAATCTCGAAGTTTGTTGATCAATAGCAGGCAATCAACAAGGAATGCTCGAGGAAACTAGAGACAAGAGAGTTAGTATAACAAATTCTGCAACGACGGCTCGGTCTATTCTCCACGCATTATAAAATTGCATGCTCCCGAAATTAATATGACGTGCATCTTTGCATCAACTTGTGTTTTTTCCTTGCCAACACGAGTGGCTGAGAACATTACAAAGGGAAACCAGAAGAGGGTACATTTTTTGAAATAAGACCATGAGGTATTAAAACCTTTAGGGATAATATACCTGTGGGGTGTTGATCAGTCGTTTACTTTAATAATTCATTTCTTTTGAGATATCCTCATATGAGTCTTCACCAAGCCACGTAACGGTGGTGAAGGATGAGCATAAAGCAAACTCTTACTGGACAACAAGACAGGTGATAAGTTTATTTTGCTCCAAATGTAGTTGAGAGAGGCTTTTTCATCCTGCAAACATATCAGCTTTCTTTTATGATGCCCTTTTGCTTTGGTTAGTGGAGAGATGTGGTTGTTGATGGATGGAACATTTTAAGATTCATTATTACTTTGGAAATTCAAAACAAATGATTAGCTTTAAGACAGAGAGATTGAGAGAGAGAGAGAGAGAGAGAGTTGAGTAAAGTATTATATAACAGAATGTAAAAAAATTGGTAAGAGAGCATTAACATTTGTACCGGTTATACATGAAGTTCAAAGGGAGAAGGGATTGAACAGGAATTAGAATATATCTCATTGGGAGAATTAGTCATTACACAGAGAGATATAAAAAGAGCAAGGATGGGCAAAGTGCAGACTAAAAGTCACAGCAATGTGGAGCCCAACTTCTGCTGGTTGGGCAAAAATGCAACAGATACTGATGCCTCATACAGTGCCTATTCTTCTGATGGATAAACTGTAGATTGAAAGGACATTTCAGTGAGTCTTTGACCGTCTCTCTTTCTCTATCTCTGTGTCTTTCCCTATCTCTTTCTGACCGCAAAGAGCTAGCTTTGAAATATAAGCCTGCCAAAGTAGTTAGACAGTGAACACATGTACGTATGACAGTTGCTGCGTTTAATAACAATAATGACAATGGAATATTATGACTAATTTTTATTAACTAAAAAATTAAAAAAAGTAAAAATTTTTATTATTTTTATACTAAAAATTATAAGAAATTTTTATCTTATTTCTTGATAGAGATATTTTAAAAAAAGGACAGAAATCAGTGAACATCTTTCATTTCTAGTCCTTCCTTCGTTTTCACAATATTAACCTATAACACTATCGGTTGGAAGCATGGGGGTTACTAATTCCTTTGCATACTTTTCTCTATATTACATGCATTCGAGATCAAACCAACAGTAACAACTAAGAAAATCAGGACGACACTGCGCACAGCATTTATTGGCAATCAATATCTTACCCCTTTGTTGGGTGGATCAACCTTACCGGAATTGACTTTTGGATCCACTTTTTCTAACAAAGACACCGGTACAAGAAAATTTTGGAATAAATAATTTTATGATTTTTAATATAAATAATGTGATATAATTATTTAATTAATAAAAAATTATTAATTAATAATAAATAAATAAAATTAAAATTAAAATTTATATTTTTTATATTAATTAAAAATAAAATTTATTTTTAATTTTTATTTATTATTAATAAATAATTTTTATTAATTAAATAATTTACCACATTGTTATAAAATTATTTTATTTAAAAATTTTTTTATTATCCAATACTTATATTTCTCTCTTTCTCTCTCTCTCACGATCTCTCGATCAACATCGATCACCGTTTTGTTTTTTCTACTCCGATTTATTGTTCTCTGCATAAAAAAATGGCCACTGTCTTGAAAAATAATATGATTATAATTAGGTACAAATGTTTATATATCTGCTTAAATGCTTTGTGCATTTGAAATTATATACATACAAAACAACATGTACGCACGTAAGAGTTCATGCATGTAGGTACATGCATTCCATTTTTGAAAACAATAACTCCTTCCCACGGACTAAATAAAAATTTGATGTGGATTCGATCTAATTAACCAGCAAAATCTTTGGTATTTGAGCTGAATAGTAAACTGAACAGTAGAAAGATCGGGCATACATGCAGATTTACAGAAGTCATTATTCTTTTCCTGCCCAACAGTTGAACACAGCCTTCGATCACTGTTTAAAATCCCGAGATACTGCAATTTTTGTTTTCTTTATCAATACCATTAACAATTTTTAAATGGTAGTATAATTTCAGTATGCTTCTTTCCATGACCTTGTAAAGGAGACCAAGCGTCCGACACAAGGGAATATTTATACGATTTTTTTATTTTTCCATTGTATTCATATTCCTATACAGAGAGGGGACAGCTTTCTCTGCCTCCTCTCGCGAATCTCTTTGTTATTGAATAAATCTTTACCTATATATATTCCCTATGAACCTAATTTTATATACACTATTTTCTATTTTCCCAAGATCGAGTTCCCATGTATGTATATGCACAATACTACATGAAATTAACTTAAAGCATTAATCTTTAGTATATGAAACTAATTTTAAAAGAGAAATGCATGCTAAAATACAAAATAAAATTTGAAATCAATGCATTGTACTACTCAACCACTCTGTGGATCGATCTCAATAAAGGAATTAAAGTTGATATATGTCATGAAAGGAAAAAAAAAACATTTGATTTTCAGTGAAATGATGAGGAGACCAAATGTTCTCACTTACCCACAAAAATTTGATCATCAAAGTTGATGGACCTGACCATAGAAACTCCTTGTCTGAGATAGCTAGCTTCGATCCTCAGAGCATCGAGACAGCTTTGTTTGAGAGACCCAGTGAACAAAAGTAAAGGGGAAAAAAAAGGCAAAAATTATCTTGACCCATGATTACGTATCTTTTGAAAAGAAATAATGCCTTAATTAATTAATTATAAATAGAAATATTTATAAATAAAAAAAAAACAAAAATCCCCCTTCTGGACAATAATTAGAGAGATCTCTTTTTCCCATGATCTTTATCCCTGCCATATGCTAGCTAGCTTTCCTTTGATCCAAATTTTTATTAATTATGCTGCTAAAGTTACATTGCTTTGGTGCATGGAGACCATCCAATTTGTATGCAAATATGGGGTATCTTTGGATTGAGAATATTATGGTTATTACTATAGCTATAGCTAAGACTTCAAAGGGAAGGAAGTGAGCATACGTGAAAAACAAAGATGGCAATGGCATATCCAGGCTTTTCTCTCTGCTGAAAGTCACTAGAAAAAGTTGTTATTAACGGTCATGCCGTCAAATCAATATAGGTATAAGCTTTTCTTTCTTTTGCATTTTTTGTTTCGTTTAAGGACCATTTGACAATCATCATGGCTAGCTACTTGCAGAAGACCCTATCATGGAATTAATTAAAAAAAATAAAAAAAAAATAAAGAAAGAAAGAACTAAAGTAAAAGAAACCCATATCCAAGAACACCCTCATTCCGATTAAAACCGCACGATAAAGCTCGAAAAGAAAGTACATGAAAGGATTATTGAGATTCCTTGTCACATTTCAACTTGGTTAAGAGAACAAGTGTTCCTATCCATTTAACAAAGAAAACCCTTTGCCTTAATTAATGTGTAAGTTTGTGTTGTGTACGACATTAATAAAATCTCTATGTAATAATATTTTATATAAAATGATTTTTTTAAATCATAAAAAATTTCTAATCTTAATTTGAATCAAATAAAAATAAAAATAAATTTTATATTATAATAAATTATAAATTTTTTAAATTTTGTCTTAAAGAATTTGTCTTCATATAGTAATAATAATATGAATATTGTGAAAAAAATATGTTATATTAAATTAAAGAAAGAAAAATATTTTTTAAAATTAGTAGGGATAATAATTTATTATTTAGAGTTATTACTACATGTTTAAACTTATAGGTACATAATACATATTTAAACGTATAGGTACATAATAGCTCATCAAATTGGACATCTTTTTATTAAAATCAAAATGTTGCTATCTTTTCAAGTATGTTTAGAGTTTCTTTATGTAAATTTTTTTGTATTTTGTATTATCATTTTCAAGATTATCTCTTTTTTTTCTTATCTACTTGTAATAATAATTTCTTTTTCAGTTAAAATATACACTACTTATTACTTATTTGGATGATAGAGAAAAATAATAATATTTATTCAATTAGTATAGTGAAGCTGTAGAATATGATCACTCAATTTTATAATAACTCTTTGATTCTCTTTTTTTACTTCATTTATAATTTACAATTCATCAACATTAAGGATACTAATTTTTCACTATTTAAAATAATTAGTAATTTGCTATGACTTCACATCAATTATTTATGCAAACACACTTATAATTGTTAGTTTCAAGACATAATTTTCTTTTTTGTTTGTAAAGTAGATAATTAAAATACTAACGATAATAACTTTTAAAATTTTTAATGATATTTGCATCATATGATTAAATTTTACAAGTATTATTTGGTGATAAGAATAGAAAATAAAATCCTTTACAAATGAAATAGAAACCAATTCAATAATTTTTATGTCACTTATACTTGTGAGTGGTAATTTTTGACATGATAAAACTAAAATGAATTTATGAATTTAAGTTCACATAAAATAATATAATTATTAAATGAATAATCATGACCTGACATGGTTAATAATCATGTTAAGCTCGAATTTAAAATTATTGACACGTAAATTTGTTTATAATATGATTAACTACTTCGATAATTATAATGTATTAATTTATTTATAATTTAATAATTTAATTATAGTTCTTATGTTTTAAAAAATATTTAGTTATATTTAGAATAAAATTAATTAATATTTGTATATATAGTATTATAAGTATCATAAAAATATATTATAATATACAAAAAATATTTTAAAACGAGTGACACAATTATAAATAGTTTAACTATTTATTAATTATATAAAATTAAAATTTTTAATTTTTAATCAATTATTAAATAAATCAAATTCGAGTTGACGTATATTAAACACGATATAAATATGATTTGACAAGATAACACGAATTGTCACTTTTACTTACGCTAAAGATAACTAAATTAAAATAATAATTTTATAATTATATGTTTATTAATTTATAATTTTTTATAATAATAAAAATAATTTAATTCCAACTGCATAATTATGGAGAGTTTTTACTGTAATATCATCACTGCCACAACAACTAGTAATTTTTATTCCATATTATATTCAAACCGTACAAGTTCTTTAGACCATTAATTATATTATTGCTGCCACAACAAATAGTAATTTTTATCTGTAATTAATTTTATTAATAAAATATTATCTCTAACACAACAAGTAATAACTTTTGTTCTATAATTAATTTAATTAGTAAATTTTTATTAGTTAAAATTCCGATGACAAGCAATATTCCCACCAAACATTGACAGAGTAATCACATGGTTTGGATCGATGCTTTGGCGGGCCATCATTATAGATCATGGATTTAAGGACCCACTGAAGATTGATAATTTGATAGATGTATCATAATATTATCCTTAAAAAAAAAAAAAAGAGAAAAAAAGAAAGAGGATTTTTCTTTAAAAAAAAAAAACAAATGGCACTTTCACCAGCTTCACAGAAGGATCCTATCCTTGCAATTAAAACATATGAATGCTGAAGTAGAAAACGACAGGGGAAATGGAAAATTTCACCCCCATTTTATTTGTTTTTATGCATAAGAAAGGGGAATCAATCAATTGCATAATGAAAGAAGAAGAGGAGAGTGAGAATGAGGAAAATGAAAATGTTTTAACTATTATATCCAAGAATAGAGAAAAGAATTATTTTAAAATAAGAATAATTTTAAAGAGAATTATAATGATTTTATTTTTTTATTAAATAAAAAATAGTCATAGATTTTGTAAAAAAGTCTTAAATCTTAAAAAATAGTCTTTTATTTATTATTATTATAGACAATACCAGTCATTTTATCTATAGAATTCGAACCAAAATTCTATTTTTTGATTCATTATTTCTATCTCTTCGGCCCTTATTTCTTATTTTAGCATATTGATTTATCCCTAACTTACGCCTTTTTTATATATATTTATATCCCCTTTCTTTCATGAATGAATTCTGCATATTTTCTTTGTACATCTAAGATTTATATATACAACATATATTATTGTCAGGAGTCAATTTCTTAATATTTCACTTGAAAAAAAAAAGATAAGGGATTAGAAACTTGAAAAACAAGATTTGGACTGCACCATTCATACAAAAGAGTATACAATAATGATGTATTTGGTGAATCAAATATCATGATCTAAAAAAAATAAGAAACTATTTTGATGAGTTGATAATATTAATTGAAACTTTTGTGAAAGATTTCTATTAATGGGTTTCATTAACTTCTAACTTGTGTCAAGTAGATCTTGTTTTTACGAGAATTCTTAATTCATGAGTTGTAAGGAGGAACTTCTGTCACCACAAATAGAGCCTAAAGCAAGTGTTGGATTCAAAGCCGATGTTAAAGATTATAAATTGATTTATGTAACCAAAGATACTGATATCTTGGCAGCATTCTGAGTAACTCCTTAACTTGTAGTTTCGCCCGAGGAAGCAGAGTGTGTAGTAGCTGTAGAATTTTCTACTAATACATGGACAACTGTGTGAACCGATGGCTTTACTAGCCTCGATTGTTACAAAGGAAGATGCTACAACATTGAGCCAGTTGCTGGAGAAGAAAATCAATATATATGTTATGTAGCTTACCCTTTAGACCTTTTTGAAGAAGGTTCTGTTACTAACATGTTTACGTCCATCGTGGGTAATGTATTTGGGTTCAAAGCCCTGCACGCTCTACGTCTAGAGGATCTACAAATCCCTCCCGCGTATTCTAGAACTTTCCAAGGCCCTCCTCATGGCATCCAAGTTGATAGAGATAAATTGAACAAGTATGGTAGTTCTTATACATTATATCCTGTGAGTATTATATACTTATCATACGAACATATGATAAAATCATATTACATAGTACAAATTTGTAACTTTTTTTTATATTATCATAATTGATTAATTTTATGATAATATTTTATTGAAAAAATACAAACAATATGATATACTCATATTTACCTAAAATTTTCAATAAATTTGTAAATGTTGGTGGTCTAATGTTTTAGCTTATAAATTAACTAGTAAGAAAATGTGAGAAATCAAATATAGGGGATCCTTAACAAGAAAGCGAAATTGCACCCCTCTAAGCATTTATTCTTTGTTACATAGTTACTAAGCCAATCCCTAATTGAACTAATTTTAAAATCTTAAGATGAAATCTTACTACAATCTGTTAATGGTTAACTGAATGTATGATAATTTTAAAATAAAAGGTATTTGAGTGGAATGCGATTAATTTTTATTTACGATCTTGTTCATCGGCATGTGGAGGATGAAGTGAATTCCTCTTGCTCATCCCTTGATACAAGGAAACAATGCTCCTATTGTCTCCCATGAAAGACAGAATAATGAGTAATGTATAGCCGAAACACTCATGGGGGAGAGCCTAAAACCAGTTGATTGTGTTCAAATCATAATCATATTTGTGCAAGGGGGTGGACAAGTACATATGCCTATTGCTCTATAACACACAGGCAGTCACACAGAGGTTCAATAAATGAGCTGAAAAGTGCTTCTCAAAAGCACTTTTAGATGGGTAAATAAGATTGTTGTATTTAATTATTTTGTATCTAGAAATCAATACGATCATATGTGAACTTATTTTAACCCCTCATTCCATATCCGCTCAAATTCATTGCTTTTAACCCATTTTGAGGTATTATCGTTTAAGTGTTTACAACTTTAATTTTACTTCCAATAGCTTCCTTTTATAGAGATATATATATATATATATATATATATATATATATATATATTT
>CP135578.1:7713132-7727122 GCA_032401905.1 Swietenia macrophylla | reverse complement strand
TATATATATATATATATATATATATATATTTCTTTTGTTTTATTTTATTCTCTTTTTTAAATTATATTTACAAATGAAGTTGATAAATAACATGAATAAAATACAAAGAGTTTTGAAAATAATTTTATATGATTATTTTTAATATTAGTAATTTTTACAAAAAGCAATTGAAGCATTATTTATAATGCACTTATCAAATGCATCTTTCACAAACATTTTAAATGATTCTAACCTTAAAAAATATAGTTTAAACATAGATGTATATTTAAATACTTAAAATTATTCTAATCAATGTCAATAGGTAAGCCTAACAACCCTTAATCAAATTAAAGAACAAATTAGACACAAACAATAAAATATACATAAAAAATCATTTCAAGGCCAATATTCATGTAAAATTATGATCGAAATGTAGTATAACTTTTGTTATTTCAGTACACTTCTTCACCTTCCGTTGGGCTATAAATAGAAAAAGATGATCCATTTGAAGCCTAAATAGTTTGTGCATTAACAAATACAATTGAAGTCCATAGAGTGTCTCCCCGTGACTGTTTGTCCATTTCCATCAATAGTGTTGCATACAAAAATTGTACGATAAAAAAATAAAAATACAAAGACCAAAAGGGATGGTTAGGAAGGTTCCATTTATTTACATGGAAAAGGGATGGTTAGGAATGTGCCATCTATTTACACGGAAGCACGTCATGTGGGATTTGCTTATTGCTTGCTCGTAACTCTATCAAAAGTGTATGGATCGTAAAAAGTAGTATAGGGCAATAAAAATATCCTATTCTCGAGTAAGAGATTCAAGTACCAACTCATATAATTTCTTATATTATCTAAATAAATAAAAAATAAAATGAAATTTTATTTGAAATAAATGAAAATAGAATACAAATTTAATGAAAAAAATCAATTAATAAAGGTTCTAAAGTTTTGAATTTCATCAACTGAACTTTTCAATGAATTAAAATCTGATTGCTAAATTTCACCAAATTCCCTAACACAAGTGATATACTCTTTTGACGGTTTACCATCTATACCTACATTAATCCTATGTCTACTTTCATGATCATAAAAATTAATTCAAAGTCTTTAAGATTTATAGAATCTTTGATTAGAAGTCACAAAAATATGCATTTATTTCTAAACCACACTGCTTAAGTTGAACGAATTCACAAACTAACATTGAATTTCCACTGACGCTCCATCATTCAGCACCTGAAAGCGAGCTCACCTGGGAAAAAATGCTGAGGGAAAGATAGAATAAATTAAGACACATATCGGAGAGGTAGCACCAGGTGGATGCTAAAACTCTTTCTTCTCAACTGTGTTTCTTTTACACGGCTGAGCGGAGTGAGAAGTTAGGCGCCAGGTGATAGGTGGATAATAGATTGATGGGAAAAAACTAGAAGTGTGGACCTAAGCATGCAAGTAATGACTAGTTAATAACAAGAACGAAGTCCAAACTTGTCAAGTCGCATTAAAACAAAATATTCAACACGACCAAATTTAATTCATCCAAGAATTCAAAAGACTATATCCTATTCTCATAATAAGAATTTAGAAACTCATGGTTGAATTAATAAACAACTTAAAATAGAAATATGAAAACGATATTCTTAACAATAAAAAATATTCAGAACTGAAAATAACAAAATAAAAAAGAAAAGAACTCTTGACTGAAGATTTAGTGGCTCTTATTCCTTTCCAAACCTTAGTCCCTCAATTCTTCAGATCTTTTGCTGCTTCTTTTTTAATTTATTTTTATTTTATTTTGTTCTTTTAGTTGTGTTTTGAGCATCAAAACAACGCAATTTGGCATTTGTCCTTTCATCAAACTTTTACGTGCCTCCCTTGTCTTTTTAATGCATTTGACCTTGCTCTAATATGACTTCTAAAATTCCATATATGGGCTAAAATCAAAATAGGGTCTCGGTTGCAATAATATTTTGGATAGATTCGGACTTCTTCGTTGTTTTTAAGTTTTGGACTTCAAAACAGCAAAACTCGGTCTTGGGTTCTTCATAAGTTGTAGGTCCATATTTTAGCTTTCCAAAAAGCAAAAGACTACTCAAACTCGAGTTTTGCAGCTTCAAGTATTACCCAAAAACTAAACAATGTTTTGGGATTAATTAATCCAATCCAACTAGAATTTGTTTTCAAGCTTAACACGAATTTTTAGCTCCTCGCATCAGTATAAAATCAATCTAATTCAATAATTAAACACGCGGAAAATATAAAAAAGTTCTTAAATTAAAAAAATGTTTAAAAAAAACTTAAATTTCTAAACAAATAATCTAAGAAAAATGTAAAACAATCCAAAATAAAAAAAATTAAGAGTAAAAAAATGTGAGAAATAAATTCCCACATCACCTCTATCATCCCTTGAATATTTTGAAAATTTGTGAAATGAGTGAGAATTCAATGTCTTTAACAACTTTGTTATGGTTTTGATAACATTGGCAGCGTGCTCATACTTGTGTACTGTAGCTTTATCAATCAACGAAGGATTCTTCTCATTCTATTGTAAGTTTATAAGCTCATAATATTGACAGCTAGTGTACTGTTGGGATATTTTCAGTCAGATTGCTCTTGATTCATTTTCTCTTTCAATCCCATCCTTAATTAGACATGCATAAACATTAACAAGCAGAAGCTACAGCGTAGCAGTAGTACTACTAGCACTATTCCCTCATCCCAATAAAGCAAGCATTAGACATGCATAAACATATAAGAAGCAGAAGCTACAGCGTAGCAGTAGTAGTACTAGCACTATTCCCTCATCCCAATAAAGCAAGCATACCTTGTAAATTTGATTTCTTTTGTACTAGAGATGAAATATCAGCCCTTGTGGGGCACTTTGTATTCATCACTGGATCATGAAATCATAAACAAAAACCTCTTTGGTTTTAGGTGAATTCTTGCTGTGTCTTTATCATTATCTTCTCTTTCCCATGCTCTTCCTCTAAATTCAACTTTGTCATTTCCAATCAAAACCCAACTTTTTAAAATAACTAGACATATCGATGTAGCTTTTTTTTTTTTCAATAAAATCTCTTTTACATTATTTTTATTTATGTTCCCAGATAGCTTTTCGGGCCATGTTTGGAATTTCAATTCAAATCCATATGTTAACAGGTCAGGGCTAGCATTATTGTCTAATGTTTAACTGGTTCTTTTTGTATCCATTTTAAGATATTTTTAAAAGTTTTATTTTAAAATTATTTGACTGTAATATTGATACCATATTAATTAGAATCCATGTGTAATTATTATCTTTTTACTTAATCTTAAAAGTATAACAACAAAATCAATATTTCGCTTTTATAAAATATGCGGGAATAGAATTCTTCCGTCCAGGAGTAAATGAGTTGCACCTCCTTCTTTGTTGATCAAGTTGGTTCTGACATTTCTCTAACTAAATATATCTAGTAATCATATATATATATATATATATATATATATATAATTATCTTATTAATATATATACAATAGCAAAAATGTTGGGTAAAATTTTAGAACATTTATATATGTTACTCTCATCAAATATAATTTAAAATTAAAATTTATCAAATACTTTAATTTTTCTCCGTCAAGTAGTGATTTTATTTTATTACGCTTTAATTTCGATAAAACTCTTAATTATTTGACTTAAAAATATAAATTATTAAATAATAGATAATATTAATAGTTAAAGTAAGTATAAGTAATGGATTCACAAACTGATTCTTCTTCTTCTTCTGCTTCTTTATTACAATCTAAATAAGCTCAATCTCAGAATTAGTTCCTATCTTTGTACTGGCTTGCTAGTCAATTGGACCATAGGGAATGTTAATAATTTCTTTGAAGGGGTTGCCATTAGCCTCTCCTAAAATTGAAAGTCACATTTGGTAGATGTACAAATAGCACATGGAATGTGGAAGAAGCATCTGCACATGTTGAATAAGATCGACGGATCCCAATAATTAAGTTTGGTTCTTTGGAAGTTGTCACATATATACATATATGACATGTCATATCTAAATTCGATCTTTTTATAGTCATTTGGAAGTTATTTATTTTCACCTAACAAGCATGACAATGTATGTTCTAGCTGTGTGCCGTTTTTGCAGTTATAAATTATGGCTTAAATGAGACAGATATATTTTGTTACTTATATGTTCATAATAATACATAACGTAATGCTATTGAATGATTTTATTAAAATCGTTTGATCTGAGTTTTTCTCTTATGCTATATATAAAATAATTTATATTAATTAAGAGATGTTAAAAGTGAGTAAAGCAATTGACACATTTTGTCTATCACTTGAATTAGGAGTTGGCAAAAAATTTATAAATTTAAAAATCAAAAAATAGAAACAAACTAATTCAAATTGATTAATTTAATTCAATTTTTATGAAAAAAAATAAAATTGTTCCATTTTATTAAAAAAAATATTGTCAATTCAGTTTGATTTCATTGAATTGAAAAATTAATTTTAATTTTAAAATATAAGTTTGAAAAATTAAAAATACTATCATTGTGACCTATCATTGCTATTTGCTAATCATTAAAAGAATTTATAATTTGATTGACAAGTCATGGTTTTGCCGAAAGCTTATGTATACAAGTACTATGATAGTATTGTTTGAACATCTACGTCAAATTCTAATATTCTTTACAGTACAGGAGTTTATCAAAAGTTTGTTGTTATTAATTATCAATAAATTTAAAATTTTGACAGATTTTTTTTTTTTCATATCAGATGATTTTTTTTACTCTCCACAATTTGCAAAAAATTAACAATTTGACTAATTATGGATACATTCATGAACAATTAACATATAAAAATGCGATTAATTTTTAAGTTTAGAATGATATGCAGTTGTAATGGAAAGTCAAGATGGTAATGATGCAAGTAAATTTTAACCCTAGCCCAACCAATTAGATCTGGACTACATTTGAGGCAACAATAATTCAAGGGCCCAAATATGTCGGCTATATTTTGTAGAATGTAGTGAATGGATAGATGCCTATTAAATTAGATTGCATCGAGTATAAATAAAAGTAATAATTTTTGACACAATATGCTAATCTAACATGAATATAACACATAATATGACTAATAATTATGTAGATTTAAATTTAGAGTTCTCGAAATATAAAATTATTTATAACACGATTAATTATTTGAATAAATATATTATATTAACTCATTTATGTTTAATAAATTTGTTTTATAATTTTTTTATTTTAAAAAATTTAAAGTTATATTTATTTATTTTTAAAAGATATTTAGTTATATTTAAAATAAAATTAATTAGTATTTGAGAAAATATAGTCATAAATATTATAAAAAAATATTAAAATATGAATATAAAAATATTAAATGTGACATGATTGTAACTACTTAACAATTTAACAATCGTGTTGAATTATAATTTTTATTTTTTTGACATAATTATTGAATTAATTAAATTTAAATTAATTTATTTTGATACGATATAATTATGGCACAACATGACACAATATAACAAAATTATAATACTTTAACCCCAATTACTTATCGTAGGTACAAATATAAGTCTGATTCATATATTGAGTGAAAATTCTTTCTTAAAAAACGTGTTTATGGTCACAAACAATAGTTGCGTGCAATATTTTCTAAAAGTGAAGTCTTGCCTTATGCTAGTACACATGCAAATACTTTTGAGATGCAATTAAGGAATGGATACTCAAATGCTCTAAAATGGCAACGCAGCTGTTCTTACTTCTCGTTGCCTTAATTTCACAAGATTCAGTTGGACCTCGTTGGAAATATAACAAGTAATGGTCAACAAAATTAAAATTTCTTAAATTTAGACCTAAGAACACCTGAGGGGAGGTGAAAGGTATTTTATATAGAAATTAAATACTAATTTAATAAATTAAAATACGTTAAAATTTGTTATGTCCTAGTTGAATCAAAAGCAAATAAATCTTTAACTATTCAACCTAAACTTACCACAAATAAATCTCAACAATATATTCAATTAATATAATTGTCCAAGCACTTAAGTAAACTAAACTTAGGAATTTGTTAACGAAGTAAAATCTTATGAAAAACTCTTCATAAGATAAAAATTCTCTGAGTTATCTAGAAGTAATTTAAAAAATCACTAGAAAAAAAAATTTACAATCAGTAATTTTTCTTAAAAAAATTCTTGTAATTTTAATAATCAAAACTCTAATTATCTTTTACTTTTGTAAATTAACGAAGGACACATTCAAAGACTAGAGTTCCAACCACCAACATTGTATAGAGCCATAAATGCTCACAATTGAATTTAGGGAGAAAAAATTTGGTGATTATGGCTTCAAAGAGCAATCAATCACAAATCACAATAATCAATGCAAGATTTGTGATTATAGGTAGTAAATTAGATTAAAAAGGCTAAGAAATACTCAAAGGATAATATTTGCTCAAAGAAAAAGAGAAAGACATAAAAATAGCATAAAAAAACCTAAAATTATAACTTGGTGGCTTATATTTTTTGTAAGGGGTGCTCTATCGAAGGTTGAACGGACTGCCCAGGTAAGTTGGTCACTCGAGTAAAAGTCAAGTAGAGATTTAATGCCAAGTCTCTGAAAGGTGATTGCTTGAGTGCCAGTTGACACTAGTCAAGCACTCGTTCTTGAAAAGGTACCGTTTGAGCACTAGTCAAGCATAGGTCAAGCGCTTCAAGCCGCTCGAACGTAGCACTTTGTCTTTAATTCTTCAAGACTTGCTTGAGCACCCATTAAGCCTTGGTTAAGCACTCAGTCTTTGAAAATTATCAATTGACTTTTTTCACAATCTATCACAATTTATTCAAACTCTAAGCATTACACAACTTTAAAAAATATTTAAACACTAAATTTTATTCATGAATAACCTAACCTAATGTTTCTAACAAACTCTCCTTTTGGCTATTTTGTGACAAAATCAAAGTTTACATAAAAATAATACAAAATAGTAATGTCTAACAAACCTAAACCACGGGTTCAGGTTGGTTTAGTCCAGGCTCGGAAATGATGGAACCATGACCCTAGCTGAACCGATTGTTATTACAGTTGGGTCATGATTCCAAAAATTTTGAATCGAATCAGCCTGTGTGATTGAATTGAAACCAAAGCTAGGATGGGTCGATTATGGTTCATTAATGGGCTAGTCTGAGCTGGTTCATATAGTTCATACGATTTTAATTGAAATTTAAATTATTTTTAAATTAATAAAAATAAAAAATCACATTTCATGGTATTATTTTTTATTAATTAAATAAAAAAATTACAATAAAGAGGACATTTTAGTCTTAATCTTATAAATTATTTTCATATTTTCAGTCATATTTTTTAATAATAAATAGAAAAGAATAAAACAAGTTAATTAAATAAAATATTATAATGAGGGGGACGTTGGATTTTACTTCATTAAATATTATAAAATTTAACTCTAAATCTTAATTACCTGTTGGTCGGCAATCACATTCTTCCTCTTCCTTTTCCTCTCCTTTATCCCATTCATTGCTAAAGTTGATTGTAGAAGATGATTAATGTTGTAGTTGTTGTCTTCTTTCTCCGTTGACCCAATCTCTAAAGTACATTCGCATATTTAAAATTGTTGAGGCCATCTTACTTTTACAAGAGTCCAACGTTCTTTTGCTCAAGCTAAATGCTTTTTTTTGAGAAAATTGTAGACATTAATGATGTTAGAAAGTCTCGCACTATTCTTCCTAATATAGGATAAGTCTTGCAATTTTTATTCCACTATTTAAAAATGTCAAAATTTGCGTCATTTTTAACTATTGGATCACATGTAGTATGAAAGCTTGTTAAATGATGATGGCATTGTTCTTGGTCTTTTGATGACAGCGTACGAATTCCAACCACTGTTGAAAATTATGGGAATAAATAAAGAAGAATAAGAGCTTTCACGACTAATAGATGTTGAAGTACTAGTAGAAAACTAAATCTCATAGAATTGATAAATATTTAAAAGAGTTAAAGGATAATCTTCTTTTACATTCTTGGATACGTGTTAGAGTTTCATAAGATAAATTGTTAGAATGATTTGAATTTAAGAAAGTGTAAAATTATTCTTTAAGGGTTTTATAAGTAAAAACTTTGATATGTGAGTTTAAATATAGTGCAATGCAAGATAAAAGAGACATCTGGTCATAATACTTTTTAAATTTTTTAACTATAGTAGACATTAGTACATCAGGATGTTTCATGTATTTTTTAAAAAATATAGGCAATGCTACATAATGCTGGAATCACATGATATATTATTGGATAGTATTTGCCTGATAAAAGTTAGATGGTTTCTTTAAATATTTGTAAAAGCTTGAAATAATGTTTGCAGTTTTAAATTATTTATTTGTGATAATTATAGGTATTATTATTTCATAACCATCCTGTACATATAAGTTCAATCTATAGCAAGCAAATCGATTGTGAAAGAACTTACCTTCTAAAAATGGTTTCATTATATTTTTTAAAATATAAATTGTAGCACTGTTATTAGATGCATTTTCGAATAAAATGCAAAAACTTATTTTTGTAATTTTAAAATATGATATAATTGACATAACTAGTTTCACAATAGTTTTTGTATTATGTAAAAATTTAAAAAGTTTAAATTCCATAATTCTTTTATTATCATCAATCTAATGATAGATAACACAAATATAATATAAATCATTAACAATTTTTTAATTGTCACATGTTAATGAAAATATATAGTTACTAGATTCAAAAATGGCAACTAAAGTTTATTTTATCTCATTAAAATTTTTTAATACATATGTTCTTACTATTGTCCTAGTTATTTTTTAAATACAGATTGATATTCTTGCATCATTTCTACAAAATGGGGGGATTCATTTTTTATAAATAGTTAATCATCTAAAATTAACCACTTATAGATCGTGTCTCTCGACTCGTTGGGATCAAAATAAAAATTATCACTTATTATCCTACCTATTGTTTTAATTTGAGTTTGCTATTTTAAATTTTTGAAATGTTCTACATATTTTTTTTAATCTATATGTCTTCTAAGAATGTCCAAGTCATCACTTTTTTTGTGTGTGAATATCACACTACAAATTTTATATTTTTATGTTCTATATTTTTTAAAAAAAAAAATTTGCCAAATTTAATATTTAGATTGCCTACTCTGGCTACTGGTAGCTATAGTAGATTTTGTTGGATTTATACTAGTTGATTGTTCATCCTGAATATTTTTGTATTGTTCAAATGAGAATAAAAATTAATTCAAGTTATAAAGAAAGTGGCGTAATCCTTAGAGTTAATGGTGTGTCATTTTAAAAATTATTACTAAAATTAAATACCAGCTAAAATCAAAATAGAATTAAATATTAATTAAAATTATCAAAATTAAATATAAATAAAAAATAAATATTAACTAAATTAAATACTAAAATAATTTAAAGACTAATACCAAAATTAAATACTAACAGAAAATAAATACTAATTAAATTAAATACTAAAGTAATTCAAAATTAATAACAAAACTAAATACTAACTAAAATTTAAAAATTAAATACTACCAACTAAATTACTAAAGTAATTTACAAGTTAATAACAAAATTATATACTAACTAAAATTAAAAATTAAATACTAACTAAAATTTAAAAATTAATAACAAAATTAAATATTAAATTAAATATACTAATGCAATTATGAACCTCCAACCGACAAGAAATTACAATGCTTGCAATTTATTTTCAATAAAATTTTTGAACAATTGAAAATTAAAGTAAATGTTTAAGATTTAGAAGGAGAAGAATTAATAAATTAGAAGGATTGTGTTGAGAGGAAGAAAATTAAGTTGAGAGAAATTGAGGAAGTGAAAGAAATGAATTAGGGGATAAGAATTTAGGGAAGAGGAGGTTAAGGACTGTTGCAAAATTATAATGTTGCAATTTGCAATATTTTGCCTACAACATGCAATGCCTAAACACCAAAAACAAAACTTTGGTTTCAATTAAATGCCTAAACACTCTAGACAAACATTTTCTAGGGGATGACCATAAAGGAATTAATACCTGCAACTTGCAACAACAGAAAATAACCTTTCAAACTATGTGAAAATGCACGAGGGAAAATGTAATTCACAAAATTAAATAAATTGTAATGGAGAAAGAAAAACACAGTATAGAACAATTAAAGATAAACATATATAAACAAATATATATATATATATAGACATATGTCATCAAAATACGTCATTACAATCCAAAGCACATGATGTATAAATGCTATTAACTCCCCCTCAGTTCAAGATATATATACATATATACATATATATATATATATATATATATCTAAGTAAACACCTATCTAATCCCTCTTTTTGTCACGAAAAGACAAAAGCAACCCTAAGGATCTAGATCTAAGTTCAAAATCTCGGTCCCATCAGATGAAAACTCGTTAGTAGAATCAGTAATAGGTGGTGTAGTTGTAGCAGAAGCGGCTGACGTCGGAAGAGTAGCTATTGCAGTAATCATAGCTGGGGAATTGATATAACTGGGAAAGAATAAATGATCTTGTGGCTTGAGAATGAAAAAATCAGCATCATCATCCTTAGAAGTACCCTCAACATCGAGTACCTCGCCATCTTGGCATCTCATCTCAGTGAGGATAACTTGTATCTCACTAGTTTTATTGTGGACAGAGTGAACAACAGCCTCTAGAGAAGTTTTGCGGGCAATGATTTGCTGTTGAACAATAGAAACATGGTGAAACTCAGTCATCAAGGTAGACAAAGATGCACTAAGAAGACGTAACTTAGCAGATAACGATATGACCATATACACTAATGAATCTAATGTCACTGAAGAGGAAGAAGAAGCTGGAGAAGAAGAAGTAAATGGAACAGAAAGAGAGCGAGGAATCGATGACTCGGTGTAGAAAGAGATAGACTAGCCGAAGTGGATGGAACAGGAAGTGGGAGTCCATGAACACAACTCAAGGAAAGAGTACGAGCAGAAATAGGCTGTGAAAGAGTCATAAGATCTAAAGCAGAGGATGAAGATGCTAAATCGATACCACAAAGTATCCGAGTAATGGTATATGCGTATAAAAGTCTTACTGATCTATTAGACCCATGAAAGTTTTGAATAATGATAAAACCGATATGATGTTGAAGGTCAATGGAAAGACCCTCAGGGAGAGCATATAGAAAACCAACTCGAGCCAAAAGGAGGCTCAACTAATGCCAATCGAGTATAAGTTGGTACACATGATCCTTGTAAGGATCGTTGTGTCTAATGGAAACCTTGCTCTGCTCATAGTTTGACCATCATAATGTTGAGGTCGACCAAAAAGTGCCATAGCCATGTTAACTGAGGCTTGCTGATTAGTTCCTGATAGAGAATACTGTAGGTGAGAGACCCCACGAATGCCAAATTAAGAAGTTACGACATCAGGTTTAATACAATATAGTGCACCGTGTAGATATACAAAAAACGCAGTAATACCCAACTCCATATCGTGGAAGTTGGAGTAAAACTCACGTATGATCTCTTGAGAAAGTTGTAAGAACCCTCCTAGCATTGAGCTCTACTGACGGGGCTCAAGCAGGCACGAAACCCTGGATAGCTCTACAAGGGAAGCAAGGTCTACTTGTCGCCCAAGTAGAATCATGATAGAAGAGAAACACGTGCAGTAGAATTTTGCAGCAGGTGCATATAAGAATCTAGACGTCTCATCAAAAACTTTAGACGTTTGCGTGAAGCTACAAATTTCTTAGGCATCTATAAAATTAAAAAAATCAAAGCACATAACATAGGATAACATAGTTAAAATACTAAAATAAATAATCTAAGAATCTATGTGCCAACCAGCAATGTCCCTAAGTCGACTATTACCAAACCATGTCAAAACCTAATCAAAACAAGCAAATATGCATAACGGCACCCGAAAGAGGCAGAGAGAAGGCAGCTCCGGTTTCCGTTGGCGGAGCCAGTGCCGGCCCCATCTCGGTATCCTGCGCTGACACCGCAGCAGCCATTGCAAAAGCAACGAAAAATAACACAATCATAACGGCCTTTGAGCTGCTAACTTTCGCCATTAATTAATTTCTATACAACACAAGAAGCAACGAGAACTATGCAAAGAACGAAGTCGTTTTAACGGATGAGAGAGGGTCAGTAATGGCTTCATTCCACATTTGTTGTTGTGTTTATATAGTTGTTTCCGAGAGCCCGCGTTGATCAGCGCCGGCGAGTTTTGGTGTATTCTAAATTTGCCACGTATCTTGACGAGCTCAAATTTGGTTGTGTGGTTGATGATCATTGGCCCACCGTCCATAGCTTGAATCGCGCTGTATGGAATCTAGACACGTTGGAACAAGTTTGTTGAGCCAACAAAGTAATGAATAATAGTGAAGTCCAATGATTTGAGGCATATGGAAACTTCTCTCATTATATTTCTTTTATATATATATATAACTTATAATATTAGTTACTAATACTTTTACTATAAGGTAGCCGAACGTGTATCGAGTCGAGATTATTCCAAGCTTTGATTTCTTCACACTTAGAAAATAGCAAACTTATTGAGCTGGTCACCCAGTGGGAGCACGTGGGATTTGGTATGGACTCCCGTTGTCAACACTAGAAGCTGGAGCAAGCAGCCAACCGACTTTAATATTACAATATATATATAGCTCAACTACCATAAATCTGCTAACGCGTCGACCTCATGGGTGCTGCGCGCCAACCTGTAGACCAATCATCACCAACCACGCCCACAGCCCGAGACAACTTCTTGAGCTCGTCGAGTCAATACACGGCAAAATAAAACACGTTCACACTTGCTGTCACGTGCGAAAGCACCCCTATATAAACAACGTAAACAAGGAACCAAGGCATTGTCGATTACTTTGCGTCGAATTCGGAAAGCAATATTTTCTACTACTTTGGTTTTATATTAATTTTTTGGGTTCTTAATTCTTATTCTTCGGCAATGGCGAAAGTTAGAGGCACAAATTCTTTTATGATGGTGGTCGTTTTGGCTGTTCTTGCAACGGCTGGTTCTGTGTCAGCACAAAGTAGCGAGATGGCTCCGGCACCGGCTCCTTCAATGGACACTGGAACCGCCTTCTCTCCGCCGGTTTCTTTTGCGTTCGTTGGTTCTTCACTCATTTTCTCCGTTCTCTTGCTCTGTCGAGGCACTGAGTACTGGTGAATTTTGATGGAGTAGAGAAGAGTGGATATTGTATTGGATTCATTCTTTCATTGATTTATTATTGTTCACATCGTATATTGATGAAATAATAATAATATGATTGTTTTTCTTGGTTATTAATTTGGATTTTCTTCTAGACGCTACAACCTTGTCAAGTCAACAATATCAATTAGTTTGAATTTTTTTTTTTATAAAAAAAAAAAAACAACTGCCCATACACATACAATCATTTACAAATATCTAATAATAATTTACATTATTATTTTTATTTAATTTTTTAAAAATAAAATATCATAAAATAAAATTATTTTATAATTATCTTAATTAATTAAAATAAAATTTTTTATTTATTTAAAAAATTAAAAAATAAATAAATAAATAAATTTGAAGACAAGAATATTTTACTATTGAAGTAAGATTTACTGTCTATAATATATTTAAAAGCATTTGGATATAATTTAGATATTTGAAATAATAAAACATTCATAAATATGTTTTTTTTTTTTTTATTATTCTCGCTTTTAATTCTCAAACATAATCCTATTGTAATAAAAGAAATGTAATTTACAACGAAAAACAAAATGAATCGTTTTATTACAAAGAATAAATCAAAGATAATCCCATCCATCTCCTCACAAAAACACTCTCAGTACTCAAAACATCAAACTGCAATCCTCCGTTATGAAACTACACTCTGTTCCCAACAAAAAGTTAAAATCATCTAACGTTTCAACAGAGCCAAGAAGGAGATAACCAAGGAGAATCCAACAA
>CP135578.1:7626179-7708132 GCA_032401905.1 Swietenia macrophylla | reverse complement strand
AAAAAAAAAAAAAAGAAAAGAAACTCTCTGTATTACACCACAAGTAATGAGAAAGAAATTTGAATGCATTACAACTCCGAACTCAACGCAAGAGAAGAGCAGCAAGAGATCCCGCCGCGGTAGAAATTAGGACACCCCAAGAAACCGGCAAAGCAAACCCGGCACCGGCGTCCATCGCCGGCGTCGGAGAAATACTTTGTGCCATGCTTCCAGATAGATGCAACAATGCCGTTACCACCATTATTAAAAAGTTACCAAAAATTGAGCCAATCTGAATCCGTGCCATTTCTTTTGTGTGTTGTTTTTTTCGGAATGCCAAATGAATCTTGCTATGATTTATAAAGGTTACAAGCTCTTAGGTGGTATGTAATATAAAATATTTTTCTGCGAAAAATAGTGTTTCTGAAAAAACGTTTCGGTAGTATTTCCTGTCGTCTTGGGCCCATTGGTAAAGCAAAGCATTGAGTTTCCTCCTACCCAAATGAGGGACCACAAACGTGTTTCCTTGGTAGATCAGTTTCGTTGCTCTACGACATCAAGTAGTACAAGAGGAGTAATTCAAAGCGGCAATTAAACGCCAAGCTGATCATCCACCGTTTGTTGGCAATTCACTTACACGTGGCGTAAATCTAATTCTAGTTCTCGTGTCCGTAGGTGCACTGCATTCGTTCTCCTTTTCCCGCCGTTAGCCACTCGCTTTTATCCAGCTGTATGTTGTGTCTTTGTGAATGATGGTGAATGTAAAATTAGGTGCGTACCCGAACAAAAGGTTGGGCTGCCGTTTTAGGGAGCATCAATGATGAAATTAGCCGTTTAACTTTCCCCACTTTGTCTTTCACGTTACAATTATGTACAACTTGTTTCTTGTAATTGTGGACCAATGTCACCTAGATTTCTCTTTTTTTACTTCCCTTTTCCCTTATTTTAGACCACTAAAAGATTTTGCTAAAATTAAATCAATTATAAGTAATATTATATTATTATATAAGAACTTTAATTTTAAAATAAAAATCATTACTTTTGTTTATGAACGAGAATAAAATATTCAAATTATCGTACTAAAAAAATTTATTTATTAAATTAATCAACAATTACGAGGGATTTGATAACAAGATTACTTATTACAACGCCGTTTATTCTAAATTTCAAATCTTTTTTTTTTCTTTGGCTAAAGTATGATACTGTAAACTTTTACAATAAAAAAGTCCTAAATAAAAGTGATTAATGATGGTGCAAGAGTTAACGGGTTTAAAATGTGAAAGTAAGAAAATTGAGGGGTCAAAGCCTTAAATTTAATTTTAGTGATCAAACGGACAAAACATCCAAAATTTCTCGAACAAAATTTTGTGAAACTTAAGGATGACTATTGAGGGTGGTACAAGGTGTTAGGACTCTTTCCCAGACATATACCTGAATCTTACCTCTATATTTATAGATCCATTTTTAAATTTTAAATTAATAAAAAAAATTACTTCTGCGTTTCTTTATTAATATTATACGATAAAATTCATCAATTTTATTTTAATAAATTAAATTAAAATACAATATTACATTGTTATAAATTTAGGTACAATTACTTTGAGGTTATGTATAATTCTCTTCTTTTATACCCACTCCATACTTGTTAATCAAAAATTTATTAAATATGTAATTTCTTTAAAAAAAAATTAAATTAAATTATTTTTATTAAAATTAAATTTAATCGGAACCATCGCATGTTATAACATGTATGACGGTATAAATAAAATAATTAATTAACATGCTACCAATATTCATAACATCATTTATTGTTTCATTGTATAATTCAAAGAATATCATAAACGATGCAACAAAGCATTCTCACAATTTAATATAATATCCACACCTTAACGAGAAAATTAAAAATAAGATTAATCTGTTCAAGCCATGACTCAAAAAAGTTTATACCGCAAATCCATGAGGACCAATGAAATCCATGCCACGGTAATCCTCTTACCATGCAAAATCCAACACGTAAAAACTTTCCTCAACCGCAAATGGCAATAAATTTGAGCTAAAAATAACTCTTATTTCTCCCTATATATTCATGTCCATTACCTCTCATCGTCCTCAAACATGCCAAAACCAAACCCCCCGCCAAAACCAAAAATAAAATAAATTCAACAAAACCCCAGCAACCCACCAAAAAAATAAAAAATAAAAGACAATAAGATTGTTTCTTCTTCTGCAAGGCTGGTCTTTTGTTGATTAATCACGTCAACTACATTCATTCATCATGGACGTGAAGAAGATCTCTTTTGCTGTCCTCGTCGTTGTCGTTGCTGTCACCATGAGCGTTGCCACGGCTGCAGCCCCGGCCCCAGCTCCTGCCGAAGGCCCAGGTGCAAGCGCAGGCGCAGGCACAGATGCCGCCGCGGCTACTGAAGCCTTGCCCGCTATCTGGTCCTGGATAGTGGCCTCTGTTACGACGTTCTTGGCCTTTTACTTGCAGTGAACTCGGTTCTAAAAAGAAGATACCGAAGGAAAAAGAAAGTATGTGGTTGAATTGACCCCACAATAATATGTGTATATTAACGCAGAATTTAATTATATGTTCATTTCTTGAATTCATCAATTGTTGCAGGTCTGTTTCCTTGACCTTGTTTCATTTCGCTATATTGGTTTATAGATTGTATTCCTTTCTGACCTGTGTTGGTTTAAAATAAAAAAAAATAAAATTTCCTTTTGATTTTACATGAATTATCCAATTATTTGATTGCTTTCCTTTCGAAAATTTCATTTACTTCCTAGTTAAAAGAATTTTTGTCAGGTAAAAGTTGATTTAACTTTCATGTAAATAGTCAAAAACCAAACGGCTTCACCAAATCTTACTGCATATCATAAATTAAAATTATTTTAATATGATTTTTTGGCATTTGCATTAAAATATTTGCGCCCGCAACCCTAAAGTAATTCTTAGAACATGACGAGAAACTTATTGTGAGACATAGTTATTGAAGATAAATTGATAAAATAAATCAGAGTTTATTTCCCATCAAAGCCAAGTGCAAGCTCACAATCTGCAAATTGTGTTCTTCAAGCCTCTAATCTTCAACCAACACTCTGGAAGAAATGCACTTACCTCAACACAATTAACAAGAACTTTTCTCTCACAAAAATGAATAATTTAACCGCAACATATCTTGAAAATTATGTTCCCCCGTTAAATTTTTGTGCAGACATGAGGGTTTTTGTCAACCAAATTGCTGTTTCTCTAGACGAGACAGCTTCTTCACCAAATGGTCTTAGCACACCAGCCAGCTCTTCCAGTTTATCTTGTTTCAGTAGCCGCGCACAGAGCTCTAGAAGAGACTCCAAAGCACCAGCTCTTTGCTGGCTCGGATTCTCCCACTCTGCCCTGATTTCATCATCGCCTAAGCCAGTAAGTTTACTTAGCAATGAAATGTCACTTGGCGCCAGATTAACCCTGTGAGAATCATCCTTCTCCGTTTGCATGGAGCAACTAGTTTTATCTGGTTTTGTTTGTATTTCATCTCCAGACGGATTTGCATCATTGCTTGTGGATGACAAGTGGTCCATGTGAGCAACTCCAGTATGCCCGTTGCAGCCTTTTATATTTGATGAACAGCTTTGAGGTGCTACAACAGGTTCAAATATGGCTGAAGATGAACTTTTATCATCAGGAGACTCATTGTTGTCATCGCAGCCTACACTGGACATTGTCAATTTCCTGCAATTGGCAGGTGAAGCACTCTCTCCATCTATCTGAGTTTCTTCAACAACTGGTTGGTTGCTAATTGGTTCTTGATAATTTTTTCTCACAGTTTCAGCATCCCTACCTTGTGAGTGTGGGATGTGTGCATCAGCAGGTTCTTCCTGCACACCATGCTGAGAATTTGGTTGGCTATCTGAGGTTAACTCAGTGTTGCAGTTGCTTTCATTTCGAGTTATGCCATCAGAGTGAGCTTGCTTGTCTCCTCTGCAGGCACTTGTATCAGTTTCAGTGGACCTTTCTTGAGAATCATTGACGGAGCTAGATACTTCCAAGGTGTAGCTAGTAGGATCAACTTTCTTGGTCTCAAGGTTGTCTTCCGTACTGGTAGTGGAAGTTGGCTTGTCATCATTAGGTAGATTGTTTAGCTGTGCTGCAATAAACTTGGTCTCAAGGTTGTCTTCCGTACTGGTACTGGAGGTTGCCTTGTCATCATTAGGTAGATTGTTTAGCTGTGCTGCAATATTTTTCGCATATGGGTAAGCATTTTCCAACTGGTTTGGTGCTAAAGCTTCTTTCTCTCCCTTATCTTTGCCACTATTATATTTGCTAGATGGTGATTTTGTTGTTTTCTCCTTCAAATTGTTCGTTGGCTTTATTGGAAGATAAACAGAAGACAGGTTTTGGCACCTAAGGAGATATGGCTGTAAATGTGGATGCCTTAACAGCTCCGAAGCCTAAAATTTCGAAAGTTGCAGGTATAAGAATAAATTATAGCATCTGAATTGACAGATTTGAGCTTGGGCTCGCCGAAACTCACCATTGGTCTATGTTCTGGGTTCTTCCGCAGCATGCTTTTAATAATTTGTTTCCTGTGATACAAATCATCCCTTCCCATTAGATACACTTACGTGGTCATAAAATAAAAGTCAATGTGAAACAACCGAATTATACATGTTTGTTATATGTATTAGAGTCATCTGCCAAACATTGAATGTCTATAACAGGTTTGGAAAAGACACTTACATTGTGGAGGAATACACAATTGGGAGTGGAGAAATGGAGGATCTGTTTATTTTATTGATGAGTCCAGCCATATCCTGTAGATTTCTTAGTAAATATATTTTACTATGACACTTCTACACAAGTAAATAACAGAAGCTTAAGTTGCAATTGTATGATGTTGATGTTATATATATTTTTCATGCTGAACTTACCGGAGCTCTAAATGCTGGTTGATGGGCAGCAATTTCAAACATACAGCAACCTGAAACAGCAGATATATGCTAATTTTAACAAAGACCGTATGAACGATTTTGGAAACCAAGAACCAATTTTACAAATTTCTTACCAAGAGACCATATATCAGATTTATAGCCATAAGGTATATCTGCTAGGATTTCAGGACACATGCAGTTAGGAGTGCCAACCACCTATATAGACATGAATAGGGCATTGAAAATAGACTATTGGAATGAATAAAGTCCATTAAGCAGAAATTCTTAAAATAATGAAAATAACATTTTTGTGTACATATAATTAGTATTGGGCAGTGCACTTTTATATGAAATACTGATATTGTGACTTAAAAGGGTAATTGGACATGATAGCTTGATAAAAGAAGAGTTTTGAGGGCATTTAAAGGTAACAGCCATTTAGATTCAGGTCTTGAAACAAAATGAAAAACAGTGTATCAGAAACAAGTACGAGTTCATACTGAGGAAGCAAGGTCTTCTTTGTTCAGTAGTTTTGCAAGTCCAAAGTCACCTGTATAGTTCATACAAGATATACAAATTCTTAGGAGACATATTGACTGGGAAGCCAAACCTGATGTGGCATAAAAAAAATTTTTCTAGCAATCCTTTGCCTTCATACCTAGACGGATGTCATTCTCCTTTGTAAGGAATATGTTGGAACACTGTAATTGAACAAGGTTATATCAAAAACATGTCATTCATTAATTTTATTTTGTGAATACAGATGGGCACAGGTATACCTTAAGATCTCTGTGAAGGACACGGTTGGAGTGAAGGTAGTCCACAGCTAGCAATAACTGAGTCATCCATTTGCAGATTTTCTGAGGGGCAAAACCAAACACAAAGCAGGGTGGGTGAATGTTATCTCAACCAGCAGTATCTATATGGCTTGATTTCGTGAAGATGTTATGGGTTACCTCCTCTGGAAAGAAACCTCCTCTGGCCTTCTTTATAATTTCAGCCCTGCATTAAAAGAAAATTTTGGTTTCTAGTTTAGTCTTTTATTAACAGCATTTGATATGTTCATTTTTCGTTTCAGTATTGTAAAATCTCTAGTTAAAGACATTATTACTTAACAACAGTACAGGAAGGAAATTTCATATTTTTATTTGATGTTGCTTGGCAGAAGATGTAAAATTCTGATGATAAGCAGGTGCAAAATTAAAATTACTTCTAAACTGTAAGGTAAGATACAGGCATCATCAGTACCCTCTGATGACTATGGCAGGCACATATCCATGCAAAAAGAAAAATATGAATTTAGGTACATTACATGAGCAACAAGCGTCACCCAAAACAGGATGTTCAATCCGATTCCTACACTGTAGAATCCATTTTATTTTTAATGCAAAAAGGATTTTGACATTCCATTCAAATTCCCTAAAACATAAGCTATACACTTGTGGTGGATTGGTGGTAAGTTTCCTTTTCTACTGGTCAGATTTGATCCAAGGTGCTACATAAATCACACTCTACCTTTACACTCTGGCTAATGAGCAAAGATTGAAATGGTAATAACTTACATGTCTCCTCCTTTGCAGTAACCAGTTACAATACAGACACAGTTCCCCTACAACGCACAGAGACACAAGCATATTAGTAATAGAGCTAACTAAGTCTCATTGGAACAAATTCTATAATAAGCAGAAAGAAATTTCCCATTCCCTTCATTCTATGTAGACCTGAACATAAGCACATGATGTGTTTACCTTATCCACCCAAGAATCTTTGTACTCCACTATATATGGGTTATTCAATTTGGAAATCATGTCCATCTGCAAAAAAAATGGACATAAATAGTCTTCAACATGAGTTAGAGGCATCTTTTGAGAGGAAAATTAATATTCTTTGAAACCTGAAGATTAATGAACCAGTTAGGCTTCATGCCTGGTACTGAGGATCTCTACTGAAATTATCAATATGATGGGAAAACGAGACTGCAATGTAGGATCCTAAAACCCAACATATTGACAGAATCTGATTAAAATGTTGTTAGAATGAGCTATTCAGATGGTATGAGCAAAGAACTATAGGTTATACTGAATGTCTATTACCTTTCCGAGGATCTTATTAAATTTAAAAAGATGGTGATGATTAATATTATTCAGAACTACTGAACTAGAAGTTTGATCATGGACTTGCTACATCTTTGTTTCATTTTGCATTGGTTATCATGGTTCTGCTAGTGTTATTGCAGATCAATCCAAAAGCAGAATGCAATAAAATCAATTATTGTAGGAACTTAAAGTTAATAAACACTAGATATTGTGGGGAGTATAATCAAACATGGTAAAAAAATTGAGGGGCTAATGAGCTGATAGAATCTATCAATCTAGTAACCTGAGTTTTGGTAAGATTAGAGATGTCCAACCTGAGGTTGTCACATGACTAGAGATTTGTTTGTTTAAGTTCTGTGTTAGAAATCCAGGACTTCGTTTACATCAATATAAGTTTACATTAGGATTTTCCATTCTGAAATGTTTTACAAAAACATATGTATTAGACTGAGATTTTTGTTTAAACAATTCTTTAAAATTTGCTTTGCAAACTAAAAATGTAATTTTACACTTTTAAGATGCAAAAACAAGTCTGGTGGTTAGTCAAAAGAAATCTTCTAAGACAAACATGTTGATTAAGGCCAAGCATATTTAAGCACATTGCCAAACTAAGAATATCTCATATTCATCAAAATATACACAAATCGGAAAAGTTGTATACCGGGCATCTTAAAGACTATTTCCAGACACAATTTTGCGACTAAAGAAATGATAAGTAGGACAAAATCAATGTAGATCAGTAATATGGTTTGGAAAATGTTTCAACCCCAGTTCCTGATAGCTTCTGAAGGTTAGAAAGATTGGCGCAACAATCATTTATATCTATATAATATTATACACAAAATAAAATTAAAAAATTGACCTCTTGATGTGCTGTACGTTTGAACCTCTCTGTTTGTTTGGCCAAACGAATCTTCTTCAACACATACCTAACAGAATAAGAAATTCAACAACCACACATTTTGTAAGCTAATGCTAAAGTAAATCTTCACAAGCAGACAGCAAGTCGTGCCGACACTAACCACAGCCAAGCTCAAGTCACCATTTTGATAAATACGCTTTCTCTTTTCGTTGGACCCATTAATTTATTTTCTTGAAAATGTCATTTCCCAATAATATTTTTGTTTTTGGAGGTTAAAGTATTTCTGAATAAATGAATATTTTATTGAATTTTTTTTGATAATTTTGCCCCGATTATACAGGCTTCTGCAGATAACAAGATCGAGAGAAGGAAAAAAACGAAAAAGAAACAGAATTTGAAGAAATTAACTTTTGAAGAAATTGACTTACTTCTTCCTCTCAATTTTATGCAGAACTAGGAAAGCTGATCCAAATGCTCCTCTTCCAATCTGCTCAATTATTTCATAATCTTCCAACTTCGACTTCGAATCGCCGTTTTCAGTCTCCATAGCAACCTTCGAAAGCCAAATGATACAAGGGAAAAAAAAAAAAAAAAAGAGAGAGAAGGAAGCAAACTCACTTCAGCAGCAGATCAAATTTGCCATATTAACTCAATTTCAACAAGGAATGGCACTGGTACCTCTTGAAGAAAAGAAATGACTTGGGATTACACAAATAAGAGAAGAATCAGTATGTAAAGCATCAATTAATGTCTAAAATTGTGCAAAAAGAAAAAAAATTGCTCTTGAGAGAATTGAAGCAGCAAAAAGTATGATCTTATGGGCAAAGAGACATAAATTAGAGTAAAGCTGCGTTGCATAATTATGGTTTACACCCGCTCAGCTCGAGAGAGAGAGAGAGAGAAAGAGAGAGCAATAATAAGATAATTAGAAATTTGATGAGATGACCTGCCAAAAAGGAACAAGAGATAGAGAGAGAAGAACGAAGGACAAGTGAAGTAAAGCAAAACAATACAATATACAACAGGTAATTCGTAAGTTGAATACGAAGAGGGACACACAGGTACGGAAGACCAAAGAAAAGGCCAAGACTTTTGCTTGCATTTACAAATTCGTAGGAAAACAGAGAAAACAACACCTCATTAAATTCATTCATCGCATAGGATGTTTTCGAACGTGAAACTGTGATGTCAGCATCAATTCTCGTACCAACTTTTAAGTTAAAATAGCTAGAATCTTGCTTAACATGGTATCAAACTCACGGTTCTTTTTTTTTTTTTTTTAATAAAAAAAAAAGATTCCCTTCTTTATTTTGTGGTTGGTCGTCAATTAGAATAAGGTTAGTTGGTTGGCAAATGGGTAATGATGAATGGCTTAAACTTTCTTTATTAATTGTTACAGATGAGGGAGAATGTTATTGTATTCAATTTTAGAAACAATCATCGTCGTCTTTAACTTCTATAATATAACATTTTATGGGTAAGAATTTGTTGGTTGAAATTTGATGTATTTGACAAAGAGAATATAGGATAGCACTTTCATATGCATGTACAAGGTTATATCACCCGTTCTAAAGTATAAAACATCGTAAAACTGTGAAATCTTTGTTACAGTATAATTTGGAGCTTGTAGCAGATAATGTAGAGCTAAGTTTCGGCTTAGTTTAAGAGGGAATTAGCCCATTTGATTGTTAAAAAAAGAAAAAAACAAAAATCACAGCTTTGCTTTTGTGTGAAATAATTCAAGAGGTTTAATGTCATTATTGTTGATGATCGATGTCTTTTGATCTAGAGTAGCCTCGCTTTAGCTTTAGCTTTAAAGGGTACGACATCTTCCTTACAACCATAACCAGGACATGGTATTTTCAGGAAACAAATCTTGGTGAGAAAAGGATTTCTCACTGCAGTTAACCTAAATAAATAAAAATGTATCATTGAACAATGCAATTTTAGCTGCCGCATAAGGTAGAGTGCAACCTAAATAAATATAAATCTGGCATTGAGGACACAAATTGGTCCACGCACCCCGCATTTTCAGTCGAAACTTTTCTTGTCCTCTTCAAGAGAGCCACTTCCCCTCCAGCACCTACCCACGGATGCCCTCGTTTAAGTTTGTCTTCTCAAAACCAAGGGACTTGTGAAAACAATTTCCTCATTTCCTATGAACTTGGGTTAGAAAATTCTCTTCCTTTGAGCTGGGTCAAACACAATAGAAGTATAGGCGAAGAACTAAGAGCATCATAACAAAATCAGAAGAAAGATCCAGCAATAGAAAACTCACTTTCATCTCCTTTTTAAGGGACTGATAGGTGGTTTTGTTTCAGATACTTCTTTTGCCCATTTTTGGCAGGCTTTGGTTGCTTTCAGTTCTCCTACGCAAAAAGAAGAGAAAGAGAGATCAGTATTGCTCACCAGATAAGAAGTTTAAGACAACCAGGAGCATATAATAATCTTCAAAATTCTCATTCTGTGAGGTAGTCCTTTAAGGTGGAAAAATAATCAACAATCTTTGAAGTCTCTTTTGTTCACTCAAGATGCAAATTACCTAGTTGAGATGCAGAACCTAAAATTACTGAGTTAGCATACTTTATGGTATATCAGTAAAAGGTAGTATGGACCTGTACCTGCAGCTATTGCCTTGTCAAGAATATCCTTGATACGGTGTGAATCAAGTTATGGTCTGAACAATGCATTGAACAGAAGAGCCTGTTACAGGGAAAAAAAAAAGAGTAAGACATAAACCTTTAAGTGGCAAGTCTTAGGAAAAGACATAAACCTTTAACTGGCAAGCCTTAGGAAGGACAGAAACACATTGCTTTTTCACCTGTTCATATTCCCCTTGAACTTCTTATACAGATCAATCAAATCTTTCTTCTCTGAATCAGATCCCCTGTAGTTTGCTTCTAACTCTCCAATATCAGCCTCAGTGACCTGAATATTTCCACTGTTGTGTGAAAGGAGTAGAAAAGAAGTATAACACAAGGGTTTCTTTAAAAATTTTCATGACAAAAGTATCTAACCTTTTTGTAAATAGCTCCGAAAAACTCTATCAAACTTTGAACAACATCCCCTGTGAGGTCCTGACCAACAAAAAAGACAAAAATGATAAACACAGGGCATCAACAGTTGATAAAGTGTTCGAGACTCTAAGAAAATAAAACCTTTAATTTGGTTTACAGAACAGTAAAAATAAACACATTGGTATGTGGAGGACTCTGTGCAAAGTTTCCTTCATACAATGTAGGTGATCGCTACAAATTTTAAGAAAGAACCCAATTTAAGCTCAATCTCCAATAGTTATGGTTGCAACTTTTCTCACTGGAACAATTGGTCCAAAGAAGAGGGCATCTAAAGGATGGATTCCTTTAGACACTAGAGAGCAAACGGAATAACTTTCTATCACCATGACGTATAGCGCTAGAATATAGTTGTACTAATAAAAAAAAAAACAAATAGCTCTCTTAACACTCAAAGCATCATCAACACAACCAGTCTGGTCAAAAAGGGCCCCTTTTTCTTCATCACCAAGAATCAATATAACCTTTTGCAGTTGTTGAAATTTCTCTTTTGCTTCCTGTTCAAAGAAGTTAAAAGAGGTGACAAAAGAGAATAGTGGATGACGGAGATGCAGAACTTTGACATCAATACAGATGAACTTTTACCTCATCACCAGGATTTTTGTCCAGATGGAGTCGCAAGGCCAACTTATAGCATGCTTTCTTTATTTCTTGTTGAGACGCTGCTCTTTCAACACCAAGAAGCTACAAGTAGAGAGTCATTAATAGATACATCTTGCTTCATTTCAAAGAGAATGCAGATTGAACATAATGGAAAAACCAGGAGAGGGGAGAGGACAATGCACGAGCCTACAAATGCTAGGTGAAATCATTGAATTACTTGCAACGAACATTCACCTTCTAAAACAACTAGTACAAAGCCAGACGGGAAGGGGAAGGTACAAGATAAGTTTTTGGTTTGTTCTACACAAAAGAAACACAACATTTGAGAAAAAAAAAAAAAAAAAAGGAGAGAGTGAGCAGAACAATCAACTTAAAACTCGAAAGCATTGAAAAACTGAAGTTTAAAGCACGAACTCTGCAGTTCAAAGTACATTTACAAGGAAAAATAACCCTCAAATGTGACAAACCAACTGCAATTGTGTTATATTGCAAAAGACAAATAAACTGAAAAATATCCATTAGGAAAAGAACAGCCCTGCTTGCAGGCCCATTGGAAACTAAATAAAAAATTAGGCATGCAAAGGGGTGAAGAACACCCCTGCTTGCAGGCCCATTGGAAACTAAATAAAAAATTAGGCATGCAAAGGGGTGAAGACACTGAATGTTTGGTTAGTGAAGTATCCTAAAAATAACAGAGAGAACACAGTCTAGGTATACAATATTTAAGAAGTGCATTTTGAGATCAAATGCTATTTTGTAAACTGAAACCAATATTAAACTTCAACGAAAATAAAGAGCAGCATATCTTCACCACAGAACTTCAAAGAAACTACAAATATTGCTGCTGACTGGATAATCCCACAAATATGTTTCCACACAAAGATTAACCTACCCCATATGTAAACTTTACAGTTCTACTGTTAAATTTAATATTCTACGACATTATTGAGATAGAGCATCAACCCATCAACACATTAACACCAACAGTATACCCCTGAGAGGTTAAAACTCAAGAATAGGAATAACTTCAACCTAATCAGCCATGAAATTGATACAAACCATAAGATAGACTCTCGCAACTAAAAAATTATAAAAAAAAGCCCTTCGGCTCAATCCACCCTTGGTTTTCAGCTGCAATACAAAAATTCCAGTAAATCTTCCTTCTCCTCACTATTAACCAAAATAATCCCACTTCTCAATGGCCTTTTTAGTTTTTGTTTTTGTTTTTGTTTTTTTTTCTCTGTTTTCAGTTAAAACCTCTACCAAAAATGAGATGATGCACAATCTTCATAGTCTTATGTTGCATTTCAGACTAAAATAAATACTTTATCGGCATTTCACTACTTAAAATATCTGATTGGAACTTTAAAAGATAATACAACAAGCCCTTGATGCTAATTTCTGTTCATTTCACAATTAAACTTTCGCATCAACAGAAAAGAAACGACCGAAATCACGAGCTACCCCGTAAATGCTCTTCTCGTTTGTGGAAGACTGACTCAGATTCTCGTGATTTAGTTCCTCTTCTTCTTCTTTTTCATGGGAAACTCAGTTTTCTTCCCGTCCCATTATGGGTTGTGTGTTCTACGCAGCATAGTGAAAGGAGCAAGGGTAGGGTTTTGTATATATTCTTATATCAGTTTTGATGATTACCAATATTTTGTCTCCGATTAATTCCCGCCATTTCGGTTCTTTCCCGCCTGGACTATCGAGTGTGCGCTTCTGTTTCGTTGGTCCAGATGAAATCGCATCATTACCACGGGCAAATTGGGGCCCATGATGTGCATAGTAGATGAATCTTCGACCGTAGGATCCTACTTGATGTGTCGATGCGATTGAAACAAGTCTTTGAGTTATCATGGTCATGCTACACTAAAACTTTGATAAACCGCAGAAGGATAGGAAGTTTCTAATTATAATCAAATATACTCTCTCCTTATTTGGACCTCACAAACCAACAAAACGACTAACCAGGCCCAACCACAAGCCCAGCCCAATCCGCACCGCAAGAGTGGTGGATCACCCAACCCAAGGCAGCCACGTAATCAACCGGGAGTGGCAAAGCAGTAAATGAAAAGTTTTCTGAGGGTAATGAGTTAAGTATCACCGACTTCATGGACAGCGTTCGTTGGAAGAGAAAAGGTGAAGCGTCTTCTTAAATAGAGCAAACCCACAGAGGGTGAAAACTTAAAAAGGTTTTTAAAAAAAATCAAAAGATACCCAATCTCTCTCTGTTGTTTTGTTTGGTCTCGCTTTCTTTTCATATTATATTACGATTATCTCTTTGATTAAGGCAAGCTTTCATTTCTCCTTTTACGACATCCCTTTATTTCAGCCTTGTCGTTTTGATCGAAACCTCAATTTTTGAAATTGATTTTTGGGGTTTCTTGTTTCACAGGACAGGAAGAATTCGGTTCGATTTTGTAAATCAAGATCGGACGAAATAAAGGGGGTGAGGATTTTAGAATTTACATACTCTTTCTTGTTTGTTATGTGAATTTGTTTATCCATATAGCTATTTAAATATGTATGTAAAGGTAAAGCTGAATTTTATATTCATTTACATGTAATTGGTATAAGTTAGGATTGTTCTCAGTTATTGTGGTGGGCTTTTGTTAATTTCTCAGTTTAAGGCCTCAAAAACTGAAACTTTGATTTTTTTTAATTTCTGAAATCCTCATGAAGTTGGGATTTCTGCTTTGAACCCATCATGAATTTATGTTAATTGGTCAAAATTGTATCTTTAGATATTAATTTGCTTTTATGCATTAATTGTCTTATTTATGTATATTCCTTGTTTTTCGGATTCAGGTCTTCTTTGTGTAATGAACTTTAATGTAATGCTTTTATTGATTAACTTTTGTGTGAAATAATGCGAAGTGAGGAATATGTGCTTCAGCTTTTCGAGTTTGTCAAATGTAATGTCAAATAATTTGTCACTATAGTTGATTTTCTCTTGGAGAAAATAAAGGAGCATTTTTACCATCATGAGATTGATAGGCTGGCACACAACCTGCATGCTTGGAGATGATGACTCTGTTTTTTTAAGTGCAAGAAAGATTGTCGTTTATGAGTTCTAAGTTATTCTGCTTGAGGGCATGAATCTATGAAGGTATTTCTAGTTACACGGATATGATTCAAACCATTCCTCAACGTGGATAATAACATGGTTTGCTAACAACCACGCTGATGCAATCTATTTGCCAATCTTTTATGATTTTTCCACATGTTTGAATTTTGAGGATGTTATGTACTATCTACATGATGTATAATATATTTTGGTATCATTTTTAGCAAATCAAGTTTCTTACGCCTTTATTTTATCTCTTTCTTGATATCTGCTGACTTAGTTTATGTAAAGAGCACTCTTATCCTAATGCGCTTGGTCATTTTTGTTTACTATAGAAGACTCTTGCCCTATTTGTAGTCAATCATGATATTTTGCGGTGAACTGGCAATTATATTGATGAATGGCATTCAATGAATTTTTTTTTTTTTGTGCTGATTAAATTCAGTCCTTTTTCTGTCCCTGCTTGTTTTGAAAACTTTTCTTAAATGGATCAGTTTAAATGCTTGTGTGCCTTTATTCATGTCATGTATGTCTTTGAGGTTATCAATTCTTCTGCATGCAATATTTTGATTAAAACAGGATTGGCGGGTGAATTGTTTGTGTTGTTTAGTTGTATGTTGTTCTGTAGATCTTAAGATTATTTCCTTGCAGGAGGCTAGAAAAGATGGAATCACACGATGAAACAGGATGCCAAGCTCCGGAAGGTCCCATTCTTTGCATCAACAACTGTGGCTTCTTTGGAAGTGCTGCTACCATGAATATGTGTTCCAAGTGCCACAAGGCCATGATCCTGAAGCAGGAGCAGGCCCAACTGGCAGCATCATCCATTGAGAGCATTGTGCATGGCAGCTCTAGTGGGACTGGAAAGGAGCCAATTGTTTCTGGTAACGTAGATGTACAGGTTGGACCTGTGGAGATAAAGAAAACCTCAACAGAACCATCCAATGATTCATCCTTTGGCCACTTTACACAGGTGAAGGCAAAGGAGGGCCCTAAAAGGTGTACTACTTGCCAAAAGGTTGTTGGTTTAACAGGGTTCAATTGCAGATGTGGAAACCACTTCTGTAGAGTTCATCGATACTCTGACAAGCATGACTGTCCTTTCGATTATCGGACTGCTGCTCGAGAAGCAATTGCTAAAGCCAACCCTGTTGTGAAGGCGGAGAAGCTTGATAAAATTTAGGAGTCATGAACTGAAGATCTATGCAATGATAATGATCCTTGTCTTTCTATACATGCATTCTCATATAAGTTGGCTGCTTCTCTTGTTAGATGTCCTTTATTGGTATAAATGGTTTCAGGTCAAGATTTTGAGGACATCATTGCAGTTATAATCGTTGTTCATTGGCAAGGATTCCTTTGTTGGCTCCAGAGTGTAAGTCTTTATTTGTGCTGGTTTGATGGACCTCTCTGTGGTTACTTTGTAATATTGCTTTCTGGTTGGTATGCATTTCCTTCTGGCAGTAAATGAAGAAAATGGTATTTTCATCTCTTTCATATAACTATCAGCTATGCTTCTGCCATTTGCCGTATTACTTTTTCTCTCGGCGTTTTACGTTTTTGTCTTACCCTCCTTAATTAAATGTGTTTTTTGGAGTAGGCCGATGTTTTCTTAGAATCAGCACTTCCCATTGATATGCAATTCTTTGTGCTAGTAAAAATTTATTTGCAGCACTTGGTTCATTGATCTAGCTAATCTACTGCCTTTGTAGTGTTATTTTCTTTTTGCTATTCATGACAATGTTTTGTCATCCTTAATAACATGTTTTGCATGAATTGCAAACAATATTGTGCACTGCTCAGATAGCATTTTCTTTTTTTCTCTTACTGATGAATTCTATGTTATCTTTCTGCCATTATTTTCATATGGCTCTCATTATACATAATGTTTGGATGGAAAATATTTAATTCTGCTGAGTGTTCAACATGGCTATTCACTATCTGTTGACATGCACGAAAATATTTCTTTACCACATTAGTGATATATATAAGTCCTAGTGTTTCTATTATAGGAATGCTTTAAATTGCCTGAGGTTCATGACTTTGAAGGAAGGATGGTTTTTAAACCTCCATCTCATTGTTTGGGAATCGATGTTCGACTGTAATTTACATCTTCAAATTTGAATGAGATGTTGTTTCATGACTCTTGATCCAGGAATCAATCTGATAGGTATGTTTGACACTATTTTGTTTGTAGTTAACTGGCATGTTTGCAATTTGTTGTGTTTCTGCACATCTTTGAAAACACGATAAATGTGTAGTTTACTTTACAACTAATGTATATATTATTCTTTTTATTTGTGCTTGACATGTTATGATTCTTACAACAACTGCTGTGGATTAAAATAACAAGCTCGCAATCTTAAACATATTTTAAGCATGCTCGCTGTAGCATTAAACTTGTTACATAGTGCATGGATGAAGGATTCAGAGTTCTAGGGAGGGTGAGTGAGAGAGAAAAGAAAGGCCGAGTCTCAATCTCAAGACTTGGATTTGACAAACATTCAATAGTCCGCTTCTGAGAAATAGAAATGTGTTCTCTCTGTGAATTGCAGCCATTCCGCCTTTTAACTTTTAGAAGAAGATTACAACTCTTAACTTCATTCAGTTTCCGTTCAAATGCTCCTTTATTTATGTGTATCCATAGTTGGAGATCATTAATGTCAGTCTTGTTTGATTTATAGCACGAATGCATTTCTTTGAGTTTGTAAGAGACACTAGTATTGTTCCGAAAATGGCATTAATCAAGATGGTTGATTTGAAAACAAAAAAATTCTGATGTAATCTGAAAAACTGTTGCATAATCTTAACCGTGTTATATGACATTGTGACCACATAATTGTATTCCAATCTCAAACGGTAATCCTTAGTGGAACCAATCACTTCTTTACCAACATTGGACTTTTCGGGGTTCCATCTCGCAACACTTTAATCTCAAATACATCATATTTGTTGTGCTCTAAAAGCACGAGAAAAAGGCGTAACGGTCCTAAGTTAACCCTTTTTAACTGTCACCAATCGACTCCCAAGTTTCTAACGCTATTTATGTTTATGTTTGCTAATTGCTGTGATTTTAAGAGAGAGCAAGGACCTATAAGAATGGATTGGTATTGACATAAGAGTATAAAATCAGAGACTCAGACACTTCTTGGTAGCTTTCGCTGCCAGTAGTTGGACAATTATCCGATTGTAGTCTGGTAAATCACCTCGTTATACAGGTTATCTTGGACTGTACATTTGCTATACTGCCTTGTTCAATGCTCATTTCGGTTTCATACTCATGGGAATGATAAAATTCCAATTGTGGAAGTCCTCGAGTGTGGTGCATTTTTCTCGACACGGATGTTGAGATGCATACATCCAATTCCTAACAATAAATACAAATCAGAAGATTAGCAACATTTACAAGTCCCAAATTTTAGGTTAAAGTTTCATATTGGGTATAGCTACGGCTGTAGTTTGACCTATTTTGCCATGCATTCCTGAAGGAGAACAGTAAAAGCCAAGGAATGATTAATGAAGAGGAATCTGGCTAGCTTCCAAGAAGATTGTCGTGAAAAGTGGTCAGCAAATCAACAAATAAGTAGTCCCACTCATCAACGTCTTCAGAAAGCAATGTAATACTTGAAGTGTGTATGATTATTATCGTTGTAGTTTTTGTTCTTTATGGCTTTCTTCAATGCAATAAGTAAGATCTAATAATGTCAATTGGGTATTGAGTGAAATTTAATAATGTCAATTGGGTATTGAAAACTTTTACACACCTCACAAATCCACTACCATACACTATGAATCATGTCTTGTTCGGTGATGAATCATGATCACCAAAAAGACAAAGGCTACCTCAAAATAATTTGTAGGAGCTTGGGGACTTGTTTATCTAGGGAATATTACAACATTAACAAATAGCACAAACACCAATGGCCATGACTTCTCTCTATAGACATAATACACATTTCATTATTATTTATTTTTAAATATGTGTATATATTATCATATACTATGCAATGCCAATGCATGCCCTTGGTCGTTGGATATGGCAAAAAGAAAAAATGAAATGCCCTTGGATACTTCAAATTAGCTTTCCTTTTCCTTGGTTTTAAAAAGTTGACTCCAAAACTTTTTAGAAAGGAACAAATTGAATTGCATTAAGCAACATTATTTCTCTATAATCAGTGTGATCTCATGTTACCTACCCGTCCTAGTAAAATAGTCATTGAAAGACAAAAGTGTAGACTTGAACACTATTTTCAAGTCGCTGACCTATTAAACTCTAAAACCTCTTAAATTATTAACAAGAATTCTGATGCTTTTTTAATCTAAACAATATATCTATCTAGGATAACTTTAGGATATTAACTGAAATTTTCTAATAATTACAGAAATTGGGATAGTTTTCTGGCTTGTAATTACATAACGTTTAATCAGATAAAAGTTAAAAGTAGGAAAGAATTTTGCTCCAAAGGTTCAGTTTTTCAATGTTATGTTCATTTGTTTGCTCTTCATAGAAAATGACGGTGAATAAAGAATTTAGGCCCCAAATTTATTATTTTCTTTCTAGTTTTACTCAAACTGCTTGGTAGTAAAGAGACTGTTATGGGCTAACATGTTGTTGTTTCTGACTTTGTAAAGGCGAAACATGGTGTTTATGATGATGGTGTTTTGACATTGCCAGAAATTGTTGTCGAAAGCATTTGTCAAACTAAAATTACTTTATAAAAGCACTGTTAAAATGGCATAGTCTTGGATTTGAACATACCATCAGCCTGAGAAACCCCCGTTTGGACAATCAGAATCACAAGCACTGAGTTGTTTGCTCGACCTTTTGCTGTTCACTGCCCTGGTAAAGAAGATTCTTTGGATGCTTTGCTTTTTCTTTTATTAATTCAATTTATGGCTGGCCTGGGCTGAGAGGCCAGAAATTTTTTTGTATAGATTTTTGGCCGGCCAGAAGGATGAAATGGAATAATAATAATGGCTGTCCTTCCCAGTAAAAATCAAAGTTCTTTTTTTAAAAAAAAAAATTTGAGTTGAAAAGTCAACAAGCACAAAGTATCAATTTGACTTTTCTTTGTACGAATTAACTAACAGCAGCCTATTGGCATCACCTATTTCTTAACCAAAACACTCAATTTTCCACCGGTTTCGGGAATTATAATGATTTTGATTCGCAAAAAAATTAATAAAGCAATTTGATCCACTCTATCTTACGGCCATTCTGATTTGTTTGGAATGATCATGACGTCGTCTATGTCGATTGGATTATACTACAGTACCCATAGGTGATCAGATCTCCGCTGTTGAATCTAGCACTGATGTCAATTGATGATCAGATCGAACGTAGGCCCCACCTTGTTGGAACATCTCGGGGTTAAAAACGGGGTGATGTTTGATGAGATCAGAGGTGTTGAAATGTATTCCACGAAAGATTAAACAAAGACGATGATCGCACAGACCTCTGGTCCTGTCAGTATCGTCTGCTCATTACAAAATTAAAATTTATATTAATATTTTATGGTGCAACAATGGAGCGATGAGTCAACAAATGAATACATAAAATATTAATATAATACTACGTCGTTTTCCCTCGTGAAGTAGGCACGTGCCAAGTGAGGTTCTGACTCGTCTTCTCAGTATATTTTGTCGTCATTATACGTCCTCGCCCCACGAGAACTTTTGGATTGGCCAGTGTCTAGTTTCTTGATTTTGGCTGCGATAAATTTTTGCTCTTTTGATTTGGCCTGCGGAAACAGGTCAACATATATATAATATAAAATCATCCATTCAATTTTTTTTAATTTATTTCGTTGATTGATTTTAATTTTTTTATTTATATTTTTAATATTTTTATTTTTTATTAAATATTTTAAATTTTTTATTTTATTTTAAATTACTTTTATAATTTATTATCTTAAATTTTGTATTATTATTTTAAGTATCTAATTAGAGAATATACTGTACATATATGTATATTAACTGTTTTTACGTAATAAAGCAAAACTGAACAGAATAATAATAATAATTTCCAAAAGATTGAAAGACGAAAAAAAAAGATTTGTCTTTGGTTGGTGGAAGGTCAAATCGTATCATCTTTTTGTATTTCACGTAAAGATTTTCCCTTGGGCCAGAAGACAGGAAAGTCATGGAGGGGTTATTTATTTTGCCTGGCTTAAAACAAGTTGGGGTTGGAAACTTGAAATTTTGTATTATTTTTGTGTTAAAATCACGGGTAATTATTCTGAACACTGTGTTTCATCACGATAAAGTCCAAAAAATTTGCCCATGTCAATCATCACTCTGTTCTTTGAGTCGATTAATTGATCATGCTTTGTCCATATTTTATGCATGTAATGGGACAAAACAACAGTTTTTAAAAAAAAAAAAATCTTGCGACACTGATATCTATACAGAATATTTACATACTTTATTTTTCTGTTGATTTATGCAGTTCTGCTGCGATTCTCTGCTTTCTTGAATTACAGTAGTCATATAACTTCCTCGTAATATATGTGTGTATATATATATATATATATATATATATTCTTCTCTCAGTGAGATCAACTACACGAAATCATGATGAATGTTCAGTAATTTTGTATAGAAGCACTTCAATTCAGCAGCATCAAGCAATCACTGTTCTCTAAGTTGCAGCCTCTCACAGAGTCTCACTTCACTGGCAAAAAGAAGAGATTGAAAACAAAACAACACAAAGCTCTCTATCCGGCTACTTCAATGGCTACAGCATGCCCATATTCATTTCTTTTCTCTCTTGTTTGCTTAACATTCTTCTGTTTTTGTTCAGCTTTAACTGAAGTAGACATCCTTCTTTCCTTCAAGTCCTCCATTGAGGACTCCAAGAACTCTCTTTCAGGCTGGTCTAATATCTCAACCATTCACTACTGTAATTGGACTGGTATCACTTGTGCTACTTCAACTTCACTTACTGTAACTTCTATCAATCTTCAAAGTTTCAATCTTTCTGGTGAAATATCACCTTCAGTATGTGGACTTTCTAGTCTTAGTAATTTAAACCTTGCTGACAATCTTTTTAACCAACCTATTCCTCTACACCTCTCTCAGTGTAGTTCTTTGGAAACTTTGAATCTCAGTAACAATCTCATTTGGGGCACTATCCCGGATCAGATTTCTCAGTTTGGTTCTTTGAAAGTTCTTGATTTAAGCAGCAACCATATTGAAGGAAAGATCCCAGAAAGTATTGGCTCATTGGCGAACCTTCAAGTTCTCAACTTGGGAAGCAACTTGCTTTCAGGTAGTGTTCCTTTTGTTTTTGGGAATTTTAGCGAGCTTGTTGTTCTTGATTTGTCACAAAATGCATATTTGGTGAGTGAGATTCCTGGTGATATTGGCAAACTTGAGAAGCTTGAGCAGCTTTTGTTGCAAAGCTCGGGTTTTCACGGTGAAATTCCTGATTCTTTTGTGGGATTGAAAAGTTTGATCACTTTGGACCTTTCACAGAACAATCTAACAGGTGAGGTTCCTCAATCTCTTGGTTCTTCTCTTACAAAATTAGCGTCTTTTGATGTTTCACAGAACAAGCTTTCAGGTTCATTCCCAAATGGTATTTGCAATGCAAAACGTCTTGCAAGCCTTAGTCTCCATAAAAATTTCTTCAATGGTTCGATTCCCTCCATTAGTGAATGCTTGAACCTTGAGAGGTTCCAGGTTCAAAACAATGGTTTTTCTGGTGATTTCCCAGAAAAATTATGGTCATTACCCAAGATTAAGCTCATCAGAGCTGAAAACAACAGATTTTCCGGCGAATTACCAGATTCAATATCAATGGCTGCTCAACTGGAGCAAGTTCAGATAGATAACAACAGCTTCATTAGCAGCATCCCTCACGGCCTTGGTTTCGTCAAGAGCTTGTACAGATTTTCTGCCTCTTTGAATGGTTTCTATGGTTCGCTTCCTCCAAACTTTTGTGATTCCCCTGTCATGAGTATTATAAATCTCTCTCATAATTCAATTTCTGGTCAAATTCCGGGGCTTAAAAAATGTAGGAAGTTAGTCTCATTGTCATTAGCAGACAACAGTCTTACTGGAGAAATCCCCCCATCCTTGGCTGAATTGCCAGTGCTAACTTACCTTGATCTATCTGATAACAATCTAACGGGTCCAATCCCACAGGGGCTCCAGAACCAGAAGCTGGCCCTCTTCAATGTATCTTTCAACCAACTATCTGGTAGAGTCCCTTATTCCCTGATCTCTGGTCTCCCAGCTTCATTTCTGCAAGGAAATCCTGGACTTTGTGGCCCTGGATTACCAAATTCTTGTGAGGAAAATCAGCCAAAACATCACACTGCTGGTCCCACTGCTCTGACATGTGCTATGATTTCCATTGCATTTACTGTTGCAACAATGGGGGTTGCTGCTGGGTTTCTAGTATTTCGTCGATATTCCAAGCAGAAATCTAAAGCAGGTGTATGGAGGTCGATATTCTTTTATCCGCTTAGAGTCACCGAAAATGATTTGGCGAATGGTATGGATGAGAAAAATGCTGTAGGAAATGGTGGACCTTTTGGTAGAGTTTACATTTTAAGCCTACCTAGTGGCGAACTAATTGCTGGTAAGAAGCTTGTCAATTTTGGGTGCCAATCTTCGAGAACTTTGAAGACTGAGGTCAAGACGTTGGCCAAGATCAGGCATAAGAGCATTGTTAAAGTTCTGGGGTTCTTTTATTCCGATGAGTCAATCTTTCTGATATATGAATTTCTACAAAAAGGGAGCTTAGGCGATTTGATTTGCGGGCAAGATTTCCAATTGCAGTGGAGTGTCAGATTGAAAATCGCCACTGGGGTTGCTCAGGGATTGGCATACCTTCACAAGGATTATGTTCCACATTTACTTCACAGAAACATCAAGTCAAAAAATATTCTCCTTGATGCCGATTTTGAGCCAAAGCTCACGGATTTTGCTCTTGATCGAATTGTTGGAGAAGCTGCATTTCAATCAACCGTGGCTTCAGAATCTGCTTTTTCCTGTTACAACGCACCAGGTATAAGAGCCTATACAAATTCTTTCAACTTTGTTACATAACTTCTACTCCTGCCCGGTAATAGTAATTGCAATATGCCTACTCAAGTTTATCCCAAGTTAACCATTCGTCCTTACTTCGTGCATTTATGTTATAGTATATCAAGTTACATAAATTGAATGTTCTGAATTGTATATGGTTTCTGCTATTAATTTAATACTCTGAAATCCTTATTAGTTTTGTTATTTGATTGCAGAATATACATACAGTAAAAGAGCAACTGAACAGATGGATGTATACAGCTTCGGTGTGGTGTTATTAGAGCTCATAACTGGTCGACAAGCTGAGCACGCAGAGTCAGCAGAATCTCTTGATATTGTGAAGTGGGTTCGCAGGAAAATCAACATTACGAACGGGGCCTTCCAAGTTCTAGACCCAAAGATATCAAATTCTTTCCAACAAGAGATGCTTGGAGCTCTAGAAATCGCTCTGCGTTGCACTTCTGTGATGCCTGATAAACGACCATCAATGTTTGAAATTGTTAGAGCACTTCAGTCCCTCGGCTCAAGGACTAGTCTTCCTAATATCGATCTCTCCACTTCGGCGGAACACTGATTTCCTTTGTGAAATTTGAAAGAAACACCACCCGTATTCTTTGTTTTTCTTATATGTAAATTAATCAACTTGATTTCATATCTCTTATGTTGACCATTTCTGATTGGTGAGTAGAATATACGTGGGCATGGCTTTCTCTGTTCACCAGAATTCGTTTTTGGGATTTTGATCATGCAACAAAATTAATGCATTACTTCTTCACTATATAGCATTTCAGAACCATATCCAAATAATTTGAAGTGCTCAAGCAACTAACATTGTATTCCATTTCAAAATCTTCAATTTCAAGCAAGGGGTAGGATTTGCTTTGCGGGAGACAGCTTCCGGGAGCTAAAGCATACCTTAGAACTTCTGGGCTTAAAGCATGCTTTTGCAGAAGCAGGAACTGCCAGTTTAAAGGAAAAGCATGCAAATTATGAAGTTAACATCCGCATAGCAGAATTATGTTGTGGAATGGCATTAATTAATTACTCATGCTACTTTCAATTCGATGGCATCCAAACCCTGTGCTCTTACTGTAAGTCTTTCGTCCTCGCGAGTTACAAACGAAAATACAGAGTGGAATTTATATAATCATGCCAAGTTTAGTAAACTTTAGTCGTCAAACTATCTGCACATTTTTCTTTAAAAATGCTTGATGCAGATATTAAGCCTTGTATCTGACCGTTGGAACCTGGTCTTCTGTGATTTAAACTAAATCTTGACATAAACGAACGACATCTTATGGTAAATGTAATTTATACACGATATATATATATATATATATATAACATCACTTGTCTGCAATCATCCTATTATATTATTGAATCGAAGGTCTCTTAGAATTTGAGATGCATAATTTAGGAAATTCTGGGTCCGGTGCTTTGAATCTATTGAGCCTACACACATCGATCTCGCCCTTTAAGAAAAAGAGAATATTGTATTGATTCGAGAAAGTGTGATACTATTATTTTGCGAGTCATGGAGTTGTTATAAAGAATTACATTAATATTTTGAATTTGAGGGGTTAAAGGAATAGATGTCCTTCGGATTAATTACCGACCATTCATCTCTTTAATATCTTTTCTGTTTGTTCGACTAGTAATATATTATTAATTTAACCATTCTCCTTACTCTGATATTAGATGGTATTGTTTACTCGCTCTTGTAAACTACCAATCCATGTTCTTTATGATAAACTTAGAGAGTTTTAAACAAAAAATATATGCTCTTCTTGTAGGAGAATCTCCTTTATATATTGAGAATACAAAATAATTTTTACCATTTAAACTAACTAAACTACCATATACAAATTTGCCTAAAGATAGTCTACAGCTAATATATACTAATTAAAAAAAAAAAGATTTACATAATTATCCAAACTATAAAAGGTATAAAATTCGATAGTTTTAAATAAAAAATTCATTGTACAAGGCATAAAACCCATTAGTTTTAAATGAAGAATCCATTGTACAAGTTATAAAATCCGCTAATTTTTTTGACATCCCTCTCAAATTGATGCTGGTAAATCTACTAATATTAGTTTGCTAAGAAGGAAATTATAATGCTAATATGTCATGGATTTGGTAAAGATATCTACGATCTATAAAATGGTGGAGATATGTGAGAGAGTGACAACCTAACGGTCTTAGACCTCAGGAATAGAGTAACAATCAACCTCTATGTGCTTTGTGCGCTCGTGATAGATTGCATTAGTGTTGTCAACATGTAGTGGAATAGGTTAAACTTGTAAGAAACTGAGCTCTGTGAGGAGACCACACAACCAAATGATCTTGAGCATGCAACAGGCACGGCACAGTACTCTACCTCAGTAGATGATTTAGAGATAGAGTCTTACTTCTTACATTTCTAAGAGATAATAGCATCGTCAAGAAACATACACCATCTGGTAGTAGATTTTTTGATGCTTAGGCAACAAGCCCAATCAATGTCACTATAACCTTGTAGTTGAAGTAAAGAACCAGTAGAAAAGAATAAGCCACAATTAAGTGTGCCAATGATATATCTAATGATGTGTTGAATTACAGATAGATGGAGATGTCAAGGAGCTTGCATGAACTTGTTAACTGTGTAGACAATCTAAAAGATGTTTAGACGAATGATAGATAGATAAGACTATCAATTAACTTTTAATATAAAGTATAATCATCAAGAAGCTCTCTTTCATCACGTTGATATTTCACATTAATTTTCATAAAGGCATCAACAGAAGTAACATTCATAAGTCCAGCTAACTATACTAAATCTTGCATAAAATTGTACTAATTCAAGAAGATTTCTTGAGGTCGATAATGCACCTCCAATCCCAAGAAGTAAGTGATTTGGCTAATATCTTTCATGTGGAAAGTAAAATGCAACAAATTTTAAATTTCAAAGGTGGCCTCCATATTAGAATTGATGATAACAATGTCGTCCACATAAATTAAGAGAATAACTATACCCTTAAATGTCTTTTATAAAAAAAAAAAAAAGAATAGTTATATTGACTCTGAATGAATGAAAGCCAAGAAGAATTGATCGAAACTTTTGAAACCATACTCGTAGTGCTTGCTTCAAGCCATACAAAAAGTGTTTTAGTTTGCAAACATCATTAGATGAGATAATTGGCATACCATAAAGAAGTTTCATATAAACTTGCTCCTTGAGATCACCTTGTAAGAATGTGCTTTTGACATCCCTTTGATGTAAAGAACATGACTGAGATGCAAGAAAAGATAGTATTATTCATACAGTTGTCATCTTAGCTATTGATGTAAAGGTCTTATAGTAGTCTAAGCCATACTTTTGCTTATTGCCAACAACCATCAACTGAGTCTTGTAATGATTTATAAATCCATCAAAAGTAAGTTTGATAGAAAATACAAACTTACTACCAAAGGGTTTCACAGACAGAGGATATGGAACAGCATCCCAGGTTTAGTTTTCTTTAAGTGCAAGAAGTTTTACTTCAATAACTTTCTTTCAAAACTCATGTTCCATTACTTGTTTATAAGATGAAAGAACAAGAATAAAAGATAAGGTGTCTATTAAGTATAAAGAAAAAGTAAAACCATATCTATTTAGTGGTCTAGGAACTCAAGTGCCATGTCTGTGGTCTAGCAACTCAAGTACTATGTCTGAGAGGAACTAGTATAGTTACTAAAATAGGATCAATAGTCAGAGAAAGATCTTGAGAGAGCTTGGGAAGTGCTGAAGTTTGAATTGATGTATCAAACATGTGTCACTGATATCTACAAGAGGCTTAGAAGGTAAAGGATTTATAAAAGAGTTAGTAAATAATGGCAAAATAGAAAATGAAGGAGAATGAAGATCATGATAAGGAAAAAAAAATAATGATTTTTGAAAAAAAATCACATTCCTTGAAACTTGAATATGACGTAGATTAAGATCATAACCAAAAAAACCTTTCATGTTCAGAATATCCTAGAAATGCATATTGAACGAATTGAGCCGTGAATTTTGTTTGGACATGTGGAGGAAGATGAACATAACGTATACAATTAAAGGTAAAAAGGTTAGAATAATTTGGAATGTTATCAAATAATTGAGTGAAAGAAAAGATATGATTTAATGAAGGAGAGGATAATACATTGATAAGGTAGACAGTTGTGGAGAGTAATTCACATCAAATCGAGAAGGCAAAAATAATTCTGATAGAAGAGTGCAGACAACATCAAGAAGGTGATAGTTCTTTCTTTCAATCACGTTATTTTGTTGTAGGTTAAAGGACAAAACTATTGACATTGATTTGTAAAAATCCTTATAATAAACAAGATATGTACTCACTTCCATTATCAGAACAAAGAATTTTAACATTAGTAGAAAATTAAATTTGAATATATGCATGAAAAAGTTTGAATATAGAAAATATTTAATCTTTAGAATATAGAAAATAAATTCACGTGAAATGACTAAAGTCATTAATAAAAGTAACAAAGTACTTGTAATTAGCATAATATGTAACTAACTCATACCACACACATCACTATATATCATATCAAAAGATTGAACTACATTTGGTGTGTGAGTAGGAAATAATAGAGTTTCACTTTTGCCAAGCCCATAAGAATTGTAATCAAATTAAACTGTACTAAGAGATGGTGACTCTTTATTGTCAAGTAAACTTGAATTTAGCAGATTATGAAGCACATTACAGTTTAGACATCTGAGACATTTATGCCACACTCAATAATCAATATGAGCAGAATTACAAGTGAAAAGAGCAAAAACTAACATATAGATAAAGGAAATTAAAGCAGAAAAAAGGCATCCTACTTTAGATCCCCTTGCAATCGTCTTCCCTGATTATTGATCCTATATAACACAACCGGATTTAGAATTTTTCACTTTGCAATCATTATCAACTAACTGACTAACAAAAACAAAAACAAAATTAGTATAAGGCCAAGACAAACAAAGACATTGGTAAAGAAGAAGAAACATCACCAGTTGCTGTGATAGGCAAAGAGTTGCCATCAATTATATAAATTTTAAAATTTTCAAAATATATGTTTACATTGGTGAGAAAATTAGCATTGTTTGTCATATGATTGGAAGCCTTGAAATTAAAGTACCAAAGAGATATTGAGAGTTCTAAAGTAGAGAATACAAAAATGATCATTTGTTGAATCACTTCAAAGGTTTTGGGTTGAACAAGAATAGAAACAATTTGTATCAGTTGTGTTGTATCCACAGAACCATTAGCACTAAAAGATCTAACTGAACCATTATGGAGTAGTGGGATTCTAAAGGGATAGTCAAGCAAAGAGAGTTTTTCCTGCAAAAGACGAGGAGAGGCAAAAGATGGAGGTTTGTTTAAAGATGTTGAAGATGATGACTTAACCACCTATCTTCCAGATGGTTGGACATGGACTTGATGATGAGTTGTGACTCTCCTCTGAAAGTTTAATGAGTCCACGAATGCACAGATGGTGAACATATTCAGAGTTAATTTGCGTCCATGAATGCACATATTGTGAACATAGATATATATATATATATATATATATATATATATATGAGTACACAATAATTAATTATTACTTGGTTTGGTGCACAGACTATTGCATTTTGTCAATATTTTGCACTACAGTATCAAAGTTTTTCCTCCTTTTATTGATTAGTTATAAGTGTGAATGTGAAGTTTTTTCAAATAATTTCTTTTGTAATTATAATATTGAGACCAAATTAATTTTATTATTATAAAAAATTATAATTTAATATAAGTATAATTATAATAATTATTATTTTAATTTAATTATTTTTAGTATAAATAATATAGAGATAAAATATTTATTATATTAATAATTAATTAATAGAATATGTCAATTTTAATATATAAATATTGATAAAAATAAATAGATATGATTTTAAAAAACTAACACATGAATTTATATAATGTTAAAAACATACAAAGTTATCTTAAAAATCTGAACATTTTTATTATTTTTAATATTTTTCTCTTAATAAAAATTTTATAAATATTTTACATTGTATGACATAATCTATGTAATCTTTGCTCAATTTATGCAGTACATTTCCTTTTTTTTTACTTCACCAAATCAACCATGCACTTAAAGTTAATACACGATCCCAACTAACCAAAAATATTCTTGTTGAGTTGCGCAAAATGAAAAAAAATCCAATGCCTGCTAGAAGCAAAAATATCTTGCAAAGTAATTAGAAAGATATTCATAGTCTTAAAGTACCCACAAACAGTATATCGAAGACACTCAAATAATCAACCATGCTCCAAAAAAAAAAAAGTAGGGTTAAACCTAAATGCAAAACATTCAAGATCATTAAGTATCCGGCAATAGATTTTACCATCTATGAATAATTTTAAGTCATCAAAAACATGTCAATATGAGTATTAAATTGCTAAAATAAAAAATAAAAATATTTTAACTTTTAATAAAAAAATACTGTCAATAAGTTTGTTGTGATAACTCTCTCTATAGAGTTTTGAGTAATATTTTCCAATTATTAAAAAAATATAATTTTTATATAAAATTCAAGACTCAAATTAGAAACACGTCCATAAGTCAGAGGATGACTTTTTTCTTTTTGGGTGTCACAGGAAGAAAAGAGGTTCATTAGGCGAGGTTCAAAGGGAGACCAAAAACCCGTAGCTTAACAGATGAACTTGCACTTCTACAGTCAAATGCATCATCTCACCATTCATTGTTAAAAAAATTCAGATTATTATAAACTCTTTGTATAACAATTGCAAAAAAATAAAAAATAAAAAAATCACAAGATTTTATAAAATGTTAATTAATAATTCTCATACCAATACAATACACAAGAACAACATTGACTCAACTGAGATTTCTTTAGAAATTAAATCATATAGATTTTTTTCTGTTTTTATCTTACAGTTTACACTATTTTTTTTTCTCTCTCTCTTTTCCCCGTATCCACTTAAAAGGCGCAATGTAAAAATAACAAAAGATATACACATACAACTCACTTTAGAGTTTCATGAAGACCACACCTCACGGAGGAGCTCGTACCTAGCATTTGTGGCGGTAAAACCAGTTTGATCCTCGTGCTCCCGAGTACCCCTTCCACTGGCTACAACAGTTGGCAATGGAAGCAATTTATCAATGATGTATGCAAGAGGAGAATCAAGCTCCTCCAGTTCCTCGTCACTGGTGTATCCTTTCCTCTGTATCACTGACACATTCCTTAACAAATGAGATTTCCCTCCTGCCTCGGCTACTTTTTCTGCTACATCAGAAGAGGAAGGAGGAGTGTACACAACCGGAGCAGCCGTGTAAGGGAAGCTTCTAGCTGAATCTCCCGATAATCTCCGCTCAACAGTGCTCTAAACAAATGAAATAGCCATGCATAAAAGAAACAATCACTTCTTGCTCTCTGATCTCTGTTTTCCTTGTATAACGGTATATTTTAAGGCCTCGTCAAGAAACATAAAATGCATATAATAGTCTGAGATTGATTTTTCCATATGGCATGCAAGTTTTGTTTCTAATAATATTTTTGTCCCCTTTAATCCATTTTTCTCAGTTATAACTAAGAAACTATGTAATCTATAAGTATACAAATATTAAGCATATAATTTTGCCCATCAAAAATGGAGATTCAACTATATTTCAGCAATTAGCATATACAATTATGGCAAACTCAACCAACAAGTATGCAAAAGAATTCTCGTGCTTCAGCAGAAAAGCAAGTATGCAAGTAAGGGAAAACATTATCCAGTGCTCATACCTCAGCATTCAGTGCCTCCAACACAGCTCCTGGGACAGAATCGGGACAGAACTCATCTGGAGTAAAGTTGCAAAGTATCCGTTTAATCAATGGAAGACTAATTGATGGGCACACCTAAAAACATGAAAACAGAAATTTCCATCAAGCTAGTCTTTCAACTCAACATAAAACACAATAGACATGAATTCTTGAGATAAACTTTATAATAGTTATAAAATTAACCTCCCGTCTGATTGATCGGTCCATTAGCATGTCTTTTGGAAGCATCAGGAGATCACTAAGGGAATTTAGAAGAAGAAAGGATTTTTGTTCCCCAACTCCGTCCCGCCCATCATCATCCTCATCACTGCAGTCCTGATCTTCTTTAAGAGAATCATCAGTATCTATGCCAAACAAATCAGTAAGCCATCTAGACCAATTGCCAACCTGCATGGACAGTAGCTTTATCATGTGATTCACAACAAATACAACCTTTCCATGCAAAACTTAAGCAGTTGTTAATGCTTCTGCTCTACAGTAAAGTCTCAAGAAAAGAACCCCAGACAAAGTAAAGTAGCTTAAAAGATACAATAAGCCCACTGTCACAGTTGTAACGCAAAAAAAATTTCAGGAAAGCAAAGTCTGAAGAAATTACTCAGTAGTATTGGATGCAAAAGGAAACAAATAAAAAAATAAAAAACAAAAACAAAAAGGTGTCCTAATTAGCATGCTTCACCTCAAATCAGTTAAAAATGACCGAAGCAAGTTTCACCTATTTTATCAGTACATAGGCTGGCAGCCAAGATTTTTCCATCAGTAATATTTTCACAAGTTATGTCCTGCTTTAGTTGATCAGAAACAATTATTAATCAAAGAAATTTGATATTTTTTACACCACTTCACTCAAAATGAAGAGGAAAACATTCAAATGGAAAAAGCAATTATGTAGCAAGCGTATCAGAAGTCCTATTAGTTATTCCTGGTAGTGCCTTCCATGTAGATGAAAAATCTTTGCTGTTCTCCAACTGGTGGGCAGACTAGTTTCTGGAACACTAAAGAACTAGCTCCCTAGGATTAACCTTGTAATGCCTAGACAAACCATGTGAACCGCGTAAAAGAAAAGTGACATAATACATACGGAATTTTTCAGTTGTGCTCCAGATCCAAAGCTCAAATCACCAGCTGGAATGGGTAGAACCTTGGAATCTACTATAGGATCAGACACAGGATCAGTTGGGATCTCATGGGCTGACTCACGCAGAATAGCATTGAACATTGCCACATCGAGACGAGCAACACAATGTGCCATAACCTTATAAAAAAATCATATACAATTAAAGACCTTTAAGTGCTTCCACGAAAATGAAGCTAAAATAGTTCAGATTCCGGTAGTCTGGCTACAAATTTACAGAGGATTTGTTTTCCTCTGAGATTGCAATGTATATGAGGCAGCAAGATAGTACATGAAACAGGAAAGCAAATGCAGAAAACCACATACCATTCTTCCCAAAACTGGTAAGCAACCACATTCATGCCCTCCTGCCCGAACAGGACAGAGTCTTTGAAGTGCATCCTGGAAAGCATTTTTCCACAGATTGATAGAAAAGCTACCTTGTTGTTGGTCACCCAAAGCAGGTCCCAACAACTTTCCAATGGGTTTATTGGATGACGCAACAGGAGATTGCATATGTGGAGTCAGAGCCTAAAAAAAATAAAAAAAATAGAAAAAGCAAATCAAAAAATGGATAGATTACATATATAAGGGTAAAAATGATTAACCGGAGCTTGGGCATATCACTTAATCCTAACTCAATCATCACTCAATCAGTTACAGGAACAATCCAGTTTACCAAGCCAAAAAATAAGACAGTTTGTTTCCCTGGATCAATTAGATTGTCATTATGAGCCAAGAGCAACAGATTAATCAGTGACCTCATCAACATTGAAAACGTCTTTACCTGCCACCATACGGACTCAACTATCCGAGAGAATATCCAAGATTCAACTTTTTCTAATGCAGCTGTGAATATTCCCATTTCTTGCCAGTCTTCATCAAATTTCAGGTGACCATTTACAAATTTGTGACCAGAACTGCCCTTCCATTTTAGGGCCATAGACTTTCCTTCGTTTCTTCTGCCAGCCCCATTCAACTCGGCAAACTTTTTGACTTGAGTGGCACCGTATGAATTGCCAAATGCCTGCGAAATGATCTCCCTCAGCACAATGGTGTTTGACAACCAGAAGGTTAACCTTAACATACAAAAAGAATAACATTATTGTTAGTCCACCATAATTTACTAAATAAAAAAAAAAACGAGCAATACAACTCATATACCTTGAAACATCATTACCACAGGACTTGGCAACCAACACAAGCCCAGAAACAGAATTTTTGGCAATTGTGGCCCGCTTGTTTTGTGTCCAATGCTTGCAAGCATGAATGTAAAGTCTAGAAAGGCGTCGAGCAGGTGTGTGCACCTTGTGTGCCGAGCTCCCATGCTCTGGTACAACAGAATACAGTGAAATTTCGAGAGCAGCAACATCTCTCAGCTCCTCTTCCAGTTTCTCAATTCTCGATTCCATTTCTTCAATCTTCTCATTTAAAGTTGCCTCATCTACATGCTCACCATTTTCTTCAGTATCAACAGTTTCATTGTCACTGGTAACGCTTCCAGCACCATTTGAGATCTCATCTGAAATATCAGCTTCTTTCATTTCTTCAATAGGTTTATCGTCAACTCCTTCAGAAGATTCTGATGAAGGTTTAGGCAGAAAATTCATTTTATTAGAATTTTTACCAGTAGAACTTTTGGTAGCAACGTTTAAAAGGCCCCTATTGGATTTTAAGGATTTCTTTTGGGTATTAGGTATTGCCTTGTTTTTCAATTTATTGTTTTGTCTATCAGATCTCAATCTTGATCCAGGGGAGCCACTCTCTGAAGAAGTTTTACTCTTGGGAACTTTAGAAGCCTTTTCTATTTTCTCATCCTCAATTGTCAAAGAATCGTCTTGAGAAGATAAAGAATCTTGGACAGTCTCGGAATCCGATTCCTCTGCCTTCCCATGCTTAGCTTGTTTATCGTACTCACTAGAATTATCATCTAAACTTTCATCCTTATTCACTTTGGCACTCAGTCGACTGGATTTAAGATCTAAAGGCACCTCCTCACACCTGTTGACATCATCCACAGGATGTGTAACCCCATTTTCATAAACTTCAGAGGGCTCTGTGCCCGGGTTAGAGTCACTTACGACATTAGCCGAGTCTCGCCTAGTAACCTGAGCTTTTGATTCAGTTTCTTTTGCATTCAAATTTTTGCCACCATTCTCTTGACGCTGTTTCTGGTCTGTCCTTTCAGTTCTTCCGGAGCGCCTTGATTGTTTATTATTTGCTTTCCTCTTGTCAATCTCTTTCATACTTAGGTTGTTTCACCTTTTTCAACTACAATCAAATAAATAATATCTGATGATGAAGAAAGAATTAAAACCTGTAACCTTACAGATTGCACCTACTCGTCATGATTAGACTTTCTTCACTGGGAAAACACAGAGCAGATTTCTCACTATTCCGCAAATCTCAATTGATTCTGAAATTAGATATCATTTCATGTCAAATACAAAACCGTGTTAGTCCTCAAACATACATTATATTATCGGTATCTACTACAAATTCCTTCGATTAGAAATCAAACAGAGAAAACAATACCACTACTTTGCAGATGTTAAAAAGAAAGAAAGACGCCACTGTTTCAGATCTAATTTACCAACATGATCAACAGAAGAATTCCCAAGTGCATCTACAGGTTTAAGCAGTGGAACATCAAAAACTATAACATAAAAAATCTGATCTGCTGCTCATAATTTACGACAATTAAAGTGCAAATCATGCTCTAACACTACTAATAAGCTAAATTATAAATACCAAACAAGAAGATGAGGGAATACAGAAAATGCTCAACTGAGAGCGACATCCACGAATCCTAGCCAAACAAAACAAACCTGAAACTGGAGCTGAACAAAAAACGAAGCACAACAACACAAAAGAACGCTAAAACTTAATACCAAATCAGAACCACAAGAAAGCGAAAATTCAAGAGAACGTGACAAGATCTAAGCATCAAACGCTCCATGCAAGGCCCTTCTCGAAAGCAAAAACCAAAACCACACAATACAATATGTTTTGTTTCCAATTGTCAATTTCCTCGGGTCCATATACAAAACGACAACACACAAAAGAAAACGCAGTAAAAGAAAGTTAATTAAATGTCAGCAATTAGTAGATAGCATAGAACTTACCAGAAGCCAAGCAAGTAAACAGTATCAGAGTCTGCTCTTCGGGATTATCACTCAGCTTTTTCTCTTTCTCTGCGTTGAATAACGTGCAGAGAGAGTAGTAATACAGTTATTTTTCTTTCTCAAAATAAGGCAGTTGGCAGTGTGAAGTGAGTGAGTGCGGGAAGAGTGGCGTTTAAAAAGCGCGAGTGGCTAGCAACGTAACGTTAGTGTTTTGGAGACTGGTTAAAATCAACGGACGTGGGGTGACCGGGAGAAGGGCGTCGGTGGGCAGAAGAGTGACCGGTTGTAACCGGTTAATATTCGACGCGTTAAGTGTAAGAATTTACCGGTATACCTAAACTGCCATCATTGTCGATGTTGAATTACCTAACCGTCATTTTCCGTTAACGATCCAATTACTGTTGGAGAGAGAGGGAGAGACTGTGATTGGACAACAGACACAGTCCGTCGACTGTCAGGGCCCGTCCAGGATGTTATGTGCCATCTGCTAAACGGTCAGCACATCAAGCGGTATTTAATTTGTTATAAAGATAATTCCTGCTAGAGACATTACGCAATAGAGCAGGTGCTGCAGTGGGCGCAGGGAAGGCCGGAAGAGAGCAATTATTTGGGATGGGTGGAGTGACAGCTGGCTGTCAACTATTAAATTTCCAAGTGTACAGGGAAAATCTTGTACATTGTATTTTTGAGGGCCTACAAGCTCATATTCAATTCGAAGTTTCAGAAATGGATTGATTTGGTTTGATCTATTGTCAGAAACCAAGCTCAGTTGTTGACGGTTCAGATGATGCAACGGGTCCACAAGTTTTACATTACAATGTTCAATTATTTTGAATTTCATATATTAGCTAGTAACAACAGGATAGGAATAGGATGATTTCGTTAGACACATGCGGATGCCAACGTTAGTAGATCTTGTGTAATCGCCCACCGGTCAAATGATTATGAAATTGTGATTTAGGTCGAGAAGTAACAGTTGTTTTTGCTCACAGGAGTCTCGTCTGGAACTGAACCGAAATGGTAATCGAAAGCGAACAAATCTAAATCCGCAGCCTCACTCGTTCGTCGTTAGTTTTTGCAATGAGACTCATTTTTTGCAAGTTGAGGAAAACGACCGATTCTGACCCCAAATTTTGCTCCACTTGCATTGAAAACTATTCAATTCTTAGATCTGGACCATCAAGTTGCCTAAATGACAGCACAGTTGCAATAATTATTGGGTACGTACGTACGTATGGATCTCCAAGACATTTATTAGTAGGCATAGACCTAATAATACGATTATTTCTTTAACACAAGAAAAGAGACAGTGACCCAATTTTTATTTTATTTACCTGAGCATTATTTTCTGAATGACATCCTTCGCCTTACCAAAATGAACACATTGAGGCATAATTTGGTAAAATTGGCCACCGAGGAAAGTTCATCTTCTTCGTGGTATCTGTGGGCGGCGGGATGTCGAACACCCGTTGTTGTTGGTGATGACTGTTAAATGCAATTAATTTAGTAAATGTCACCAATTTTATTGTTGTTAGAATCTTTTTTTTTATTTATTGATTAAATTGAAACTTGTTGTTATTGCATCTCCTTTTTGTAATTCATTGCATGTCTAATGATCAATCAAATTAACTACTCTCTTCTCTCTTTTTTTTTTCAAAAAAATTAAAATTAAAATAATATTTTAATAATTATAATTTTATAAAATTAAAAGTATAATTAAAGAAACGATATTAGACACTCTATCTCTAAATTAAATTCAATTATTGTGTTCTTTTTATGTGTAATCTTATTTAATTATTTATTTTAAAAATAATTATTATCAATTTTGCAAAAATTCAAAAAGACAATTCACTTCACGTACGTCTGAAAAAAATTGTGGTATTAAAAAAGATCTTTTAACGGGTAACAAAATAAGAATTTAGTATTATGAATATAAAAAAATTTATTATTATAATTCTTTTATTATTAATAATTAATCAAAAGTTCATCGAGAATTCATATGCAGATAATTGTGGGTATTATTCAAAAATCTGTTAGGACAATTTCAATTCATTAGTATTAAGGGATAAATCTAGTTGATAAATTTAGAAAGAATTCAGTCACTACTTTTATGACTTTTATTGAATGTGAGCTCTATCGCTCCATTAAAAAGTGATTCTTTGTGTTGACAAGTTGAAATTCAAAGAAAATTGGACACCGACTTGAATTTGCACTAATTAAACTAAAGCAATATTGTAAGTTAATAATTAATTACAAAGCAATAGAACCACTAACGATACGAAAAAAGAAAAAGAAAAAAAAAAAGAATACAGTGTATGAAACACAAGTAAAAGCACTTTTGTTTTTTTAAAAAAATATATTTATTATGAAACAAAGAAAACTCCTTCGATCTTAACAATAAATTTATTTTATTAGTAAATAAAAATATGTGGCACGTTCAAATAACAAAAAGCAAAGATGCGTTTGGTTCACCTTTAGATATACACCGTCCCCAAATTAGTATAACTTGATCGTTGCGAATCTATTAAATTATTTTCTTTGAATATTGAAGATCTCGATGCTGCCAATGCAATCAATGCTTTAAAGCCTAAATTTACTTTATAAATTAATTGAATTACCCTTTGTAAATATGTGTCCTGTCCCTTACATTCATACTTTAATTATAATGTAATTTTCCATAAGGAATAATTAATTAAGAGGCTCCTTCCGACAACTCTCAACACACCATGTAATTATAAATCTGCTGTTTCCTAAAAGCATTTATTGTAGGAATATATAATATACATCATAATCCAAATACTTCTCTGAGTCAGCTATGGTTTGTGTCGTGCAAATAAATTGATACGTAGTTTTAGACCGTGCAGAAGACTCCTGTTGGATCTTAATAAACTCGATCAATCCATTCCTTTTCCTTGGGCTTGAAAGTTTAAGACTTTGCCACATTTGAAAAAAAATAAAATAAAATAGGGGCTGCGCGAACTGATTTGAGGAAGAGTGAGTGCGAATTGGGCCAGATTTAATAAAATATATATATATAGGGGCTGCGCGAACTTATTTGAGGAAGAGTGAGTCTGGCCTGAATACACCGTAAAGGCTGAAATTGTACAACGGGGTGTGATCAGGATGATTTCCACTCAAACAGACTGCAATTTGAAGAACACATATGGAACAATCTAAAAAATTAATTACAACTAGAGCAGTTAAAGATGCGCATAATTGCACATTCAAAATTTCCCATCGTGCTTGTTACCATATTATAGTAAAAGGAAGCAAATTTCTGTTAAACTCATTGGTGTAACTTGAAGGCTTTACTGGATAAAATGATTACAATACTCGAGACATCCACTCTTTTGTTAGTGATAAACCAAGCGATCAGCGGTAATTATTAGAACAAGATTGGGGAAATTTATAAATATCTGAGGAGGCTGATAATAAAGCAAAACGCAAGCAGCATATTCACCACAATCAGTAATTGTTTCCTTTTATGGAGACCCCAAGCAACAGCTGTGTCTGCCTCAAGTAATATAACCAATAACTATGTCTCGGAGTGCCTGGACTGTTATCAAACTACAAAGCAACTGGTGGTTTTCCCCTAAATTATAAGCAGTTATTTACATCAGCAGAAAACTTTACGCTGCTTAGTTTATGCAAAAATGGGTAGTAAAACAACAGAGATTAAGGATTCAGCTGTATCATGTATGAAGAGTGGAGCCTTCCAGCACAGTAATTTGGATGAAAAGCATGATATCAGGAAGATAGCCGCATTAACAGTAATAATAACAATTACGAGACATTTGTGGAACCACCCATGCTCTATCGCTTCCCCTAAAGCACTTGAAGCATTTGAACATTCAATGAGTGCTAATTGTTTGAGTGATAGCTGATATAAAAACTCACAAACAAAAATGTGCTAGCAATAAACAACCCTTGACCCAAAGAAAAAGAAAAGAAGAAGAGAAATAAGTGCATGCAAAATAGGTAGATAGATAGATAGACAGATATATATATATATAGAGAGAGAGAGAGAGAACAAAAATATGCAAGCAATAAACAATCCCCGAACCAAAGAAAAAGGAAAGAAGAAGAGAGAAATGCATGCAAGAGATTGATAGAACTAAAATATGATATAAACAACCCCCAAACCAAAGAAAAAGAAAAGAAGAAGAGAAACAACTGCATGCACAACAGATAAAACCAAGGAAAAAGAAGAGAAAGAAGTTCATGCAAAATAGATGGATAGATAGACAACCCACAACCAAAGAAAAAGAAAAGAAGAAGAGAAAGAAGTGCATGCAAAATAGATAGATAGATAGACAACCCCCAAACCAAAGAAAAAGAAAAGAAGAAGAGAAAGAAGTGCATGCAAAATAGATAGAACCAAGGAAAAAGAAGAGAAAGAAGTGCATGCAAAATAGATAGAACCAAGGAAAAAGAAGAGAAAGAAGTTCATGCAAAATAGATAGATAGATCCACCCATGCTATATCGCTTCCCCTAACGCACTTGAAGCGTTTGAACATTCAATGAGTGCTAATTATTTGAGTGAGAGCTGATATAAAAAATCACAAACAAAAATGTGCTAGCAATAAACAACCTCGAACCAAAGAAAAAGAAAAGAAGAAGATAAAGAAGTGCATGCAAAATAGATAGATAGATAGATAGATAGATAGATAGATAGAACAACAATGTTCTAGCAATAAACAACCCCGAAACCAAAGAAAAAGAAAAGAAGAAGAGAAAGAAGTGGGGTAAGATCGAGAGCCTCTTAACTTTACACAATTTTTTATACTAACTTATCAACCATTAAATTAATGCACTCTTAATGGATGGTTGAGATCAAATAAAACATATGCAATTAGTGCATCATAATTAATGCAAATGTGAAATTCAATCTCAACCATTCAATTAGAATTAATCTAATGGTATATAAATCGTGTAAGATATTGTGCAAAAAGTAGGTGCTCTTGATCCTAAAACACACACACACACACACACACACACATGTCCGTGTGTATGTATGTTTATGTATATATTTATGGGGTGGAGATTGGCATGATTAGCTTTAGTAGTAAGGAATAGGGGATATGAAAAAAAAAAAAGGAAAGAAAAACAAAGAAGTGTTGAAGAATAAACATTCCAAAGAAACTGAATGATTGCTAGACAAAAGTAACTACAATTCTAATGGTTCACTTGTTGGAAATTCTCAATATGACATTACCTAGCAAGGAGTTTGAACATAAGCAAATTTCTCACTTTGAAGGATCCATAATCAAAATGGGACAGACTAAACAAATTAGAAAACCATAAGCAGCTTTAAGTAGAGGATTCTATGTAAAATTTGCATTTTAGAAAAAGATTGATAAACTTAATACGGTTGGAACCACAGAAAAAAAAACAAGAAGAATTGGGTGAAAGAATTTGGAGTTTCATGGTGAATGACAAATGAAAGCTTTAAAATTCTTAGCTGCAGTGTATTTCTGACTTCATCCAGACACTAACAGAGATATAACCACAGTAGTTGGATTTATCAAAATTTTGCACAGTTCTATAGCTTTTCATGCACAAGCAAATAATTACACACACTCACACACATAAACTTTAAGCAGCAAATGTTTTTAGTGTAAAAGACAATAATCAGGGAACCAATTACTAACATAAACTCATAGCCTAATTCAAGAAGAGACTATAATTTATGTGAACAAGATAATAATTATCCCTATTCCGCTAACCAAAGTTGAAAGTCCACAATATCATCATATGATCTCAATATGGGTTGTCCAAGAAACATAGGATTGGGTAAAAACTGAAGAATTCAACAAAAACTAAGAAAGGACAGTAATAAATTCTTTCATCACATCAAACTTGGATATAACAAACATAGGATGTCAAATATGTCTATATCCTATTTTGATACCAAGACATGTATATACATAAACACGAGTCTGTGCCTGTCAACAAGCATGCATGCACACATGTGCACATTTGACATTGCCAGCGAAAAGTTGATTTCAACAGTCAACTCTTCAAATTCAAGACATTCTAAATAAGCTCTTGGCACCAGATAGTTTCACAAAAAAAGGTATCTGAATTGACACATGCTATATAGCAATGTGCCATAATCACATTTGCATAGGTCTTAACACCTTTGTTATTAAAAGGTAGAAACTGCCTTCTTAATTCTCATTAATCATTCTTTCAGTGAAAACTAATTCACAAGTTTATTATGTCCATAAGAGCCAACAGCCTTAGCTATCAACTTAAATTTTATTAACAGTATATAAAGCATATCAATATACATGTCTCTGAGCCTTTCAGACCTGTAAGGAGAAATAACAATCAACCCACTGCAACTACAGCAGCAAATAACAAACTTAAAACACATTAAAGGGTTAATCAACCTCACCAATAGCAATAATAACATAAATCTCTATAGACAACAGCTTTGACTAATGAAAAACAACGTTCCTTATAATAAGAGATAAACACTGAACCACACAAGAAATCTTAAAAGCCATGCAATTCCACAAGTCACAAGCACTGAAACCATGAATCACGAGTCAGAAATGTAAATAATCTTGTCGAAATTTATAATGTTAAAAACATCGAAATTGATAACTAAAGAAAGAAAGGGTAATTAAGGTTTATAAAAAGCCCTTATTCAACTACACATCAAACTTATCAACAACACAAAAGGAAAAGTACCGATACGAGATCGCAAAGCCAAGACAAGGCACTCAATCAATCACTCAGATTTCTCCATCTCGAGCCGTTCGAGGGCTTTCTGGTGAGCCCAAGTCTCAATAGTGAGATCGGGCTTGGCATTCAGCCCGACTCCGAGAATCACGACCGTCAAAAAGCTGGTAATGTAGCAAGGCAGCTCCCAGTCTTCCCATTTACGAGACTGACCAGGTGGTGGTGGGGTCCGGCTGAAGAGGTAGCCGTTCGGCCTCTCCTGATGGCCGGGGCTCGTCCATCGGCTCGTCCCGGCGTGGGTTGAGCCGAAGCGAGTGAATAGCCGGTGGCGGAGAATTGTGTTCAAGGACATCTTGCTCGGCAACACTGACGAAGTCGAGAGAGAAAACGAAACATATTTCAGGGAGTCGAAGGTTTTATTTCGAGACTCTGACGGCGTCGTTTTGATTGTGTCTGCGATTTTTAGCAATGGGATGGAAATTGTTTAATTTTCTTTTCTTTAGTAGTCTCATTCATATTTATGCAAAATTAGGGGCTCTCATGGTATTAATTTTATGGAATTTGGCCCAAAAGGAAAATTTTCAGAAACTCAGAGATAGATTTCATGCAAAAAAATCGTGTAACCTGAATGTAACTTTTATTTTAGAAATTCCAAAAAACAAGTTTAATGTATAAAAATATATCAAAAAATATGAACTTGAAAAATGACAAATTCAGAAGCTAAAGTAGGCTTAGTACTACTCTCTGTCCATAGAAGCCAGATGGTAAAAATTAAAATGAAGTTGGGTAAATTTCCATTTTGTCAATGAATGGCAAAGGGGTCAGCATAGCAATATATTACTCAATCTGCAGGATCTAAACAAAATGCTGAGCATCTGCTCAACTCTATAATACACAGAGAACAATGAAGCCTTTGAAATCTTAAGATCAGCATAATATGCACACAGAATAGTCTTCCACTGTACCACGCGAGAGCTTGACCGCGGCTTCTATCAATCCTCTTGTCGAGTATATCAAATTCGGTTTCATGATCTTTGCTTAAGTAGGAAAATATAACGAATATCCCACCGGTTTAAGTTAACTTGTGTACATAGAAAAGAACATTCATGCAACTCCAAAATAACTGCACTTCAAGCTGGGGCTAATAGCTGTCAATCCACTGCAGATATGATAGTTCTTCAGTCCTCTACATTTTCAGAGCCTTGTTATGAAATGTGATTGCCTATTTCATTTCATTTTCGAGCAGAAAGCTATATTTAATCCTGTTCTCATGTCAAAATCAGGCCTACCATATCATAGCACTCTCAACAAGGCAAAAGAAACTTTTCCCCCCATGGGTCATCAGAAGTCACCAATAATCTCCACAAGAACAGGTTCCACCAACAATATGATGGTATCGGTTTTTATCCCTCAGTGAGACATTCCTTCCACAAACCTTTGATACAAACTTGGCAAAATTGTGGCAGTCCACACAAATCCGGAGGTTTTTTATCAAACGGATTGGGGCTCCCTCAGGAGTACCAATGAGCCCAAAAGTCAAAGCCAGTTTTTCACTGTGGCCCAGAAGTATCTTCTCCTTCTGCTCTTCGTCTACATCATGTAGAACACAACTCAAGTCTGGTGTGTAGCCGGCTTCCTTGAACTTGACTGACAATTCTTTCAACTTTGCAAACACCTCTTCCCTCCTTGGGTGGGAATGATCACTTGCATGAAATGTATGAAGGGTTTGGTCAAGCTCAATCCAGCTTCTGCCTGGATCTTTTGTCACAGCCTTCTTCCTCATCAGTTCCCTAACACTTCTTACATCTTCCCATCTCCCAGCAGAGGCATATAAATTAGAAAGAATGACATAATTCCCAGCATTTTCAGGTTCAATTTCTAATAGCTGTTGACCTACAAATTCACCAATGTCAACATTAGAGTGAACCCTACAAGCGCCTAAAAGTGAACCCCAAATTGCAGCAGTTGGATCAAAAGGCATCATTTTAATAAACTCGAATGCCTCTCTGACCCGGCCAGCACGCCCAAGCATATCAACCACGCACCCATAATGCTCAATTTCTGGCTGAATCCCATCTTCACAATTTACCATTTCATCAAAAATTTCTAGCCCTCTATCCTCCATTCCTCCATGGCTGCAACCTGACAAAACAGCCAGATATGTCACACCATCAGGTTTAACTTTATTTTCTTCTCTCATCAGTTTGAAGAGCTCCATCACCTCTCTTCCCATTCCATGTTTGCTATATCCCACAAGGATTGCATTCCATGAGACAACAGTTCTCTTAGACATGTGATCAAAGACTCTTCGCGCATAGGTGAGGCTTCCACATTTTGAGTACATATCTATCAGGGAGTTTTGAAGCACCACAAATGAGGGTATTTCAAACCGAAGAACATGGTTGTGAACTTGCTTACCATGATCCAGTGCCGCAAGACCAGATAATGCAGTCAAAACACTGGCATAAGTAACATAGTTTGAACTCATTCCTTCCACCTGCAACTTCCTAAATAGCTCTAGTGCCTCTTCGTCAAGACCTAATTGCGCATAGCCAGAAATTATAGCAGTACAAGAAACAACATCCCTTTCAGGCAAGCATTCAAAAACAACTTGAGCTTCATGGATTTTACCAGCTTTGGCATACATGTCGAGAAGTGAACTCCCAACAAATATATGTGATTCATAATTGCTCTTAATTATGAGAGAGTGGATTTGCTCTCCCAGCACAACAGAAGTACCGGTGCAAGAAGTAAGTACAGTTGCAAAAGTGAACTCATTAGGTTCTATATCTGCAGACAATTATTTAGTTATAAGTAACAGGATAAACAAAATTGAAATCTTAGATGTAAATTCACTCTGGAAGCCACTGATCCCAAAGAAGTTGTGGTTCAAAGAATAGAAATAAAAATGAGCTTTGCCCCATCTAAATGCCCTAGGTGATTCTAAAACTACAAAGAAATTAATGCAGTAAAATTTGTCTCCTCGTAGCATTTTGACAGGATCCCCTTCTCTAATGATAGAAGCAGGTAGTATACCTACATAGATATTATAGTCAACATAGACATTAGTCATTAACTTTGTCTTGGTTTGAGAATTGATGCCATTATCACTCTAGTGATAATATCTTGACAATATTTAAACAACCAAAATATAACTCTTCTGGCCCTACAAATTATGGACATCACCTTTATGGTTTTATGCAAACAAAAAAATAAATTCATATTATACATGCATGTAATGTAATTTATCACTTGGCTTGACTCTTGGAAGTGCCTAGAGAACGGACAACTAAGTTGTGTTACACTTTGAGTATGTTGAAGCTCCATTTGGTCATTTATCTTTGGCTCAACTGCCCAATTATATGAGACAGGTATGCTCCATCCAGCCTCATTCTAACTTTGACATAATTGCTGACAAACACATGAATAAACAAATAAACCAATTCAATGCAAAATGCAGTCAATCCAATCTCAATGACCAAAATACCGAACATTTTTTAATCCCACGTAAACCTTAAAAGAAAAAAACAAATTACAAAAAAAAGATAAGGATACAAGAGTACCTGATCTTAACATCTGAACGAAAAGATTCAACGTTTCTGAGGAATATCCTTTTTGAGAATAAGCCGAAATCATAGCAGTCCAAGAAACCACATTCCGCTCATGCATTTCATCAAACACTTTCCTTGCATCACTCAAGCACTCGCATTTGTTATAAAAGATAATGAACCTAGTTCTCAGGTATACTGGTGGATGGTAACAAGTTTTAATCATGTGGGCATGAACCCTTTGGCCTCCTCTGAGAATTCTTTGGTTCAGGCACGCGTTTAACAGCGTGTCATACCCTTCAAATTTCATTTCAGGGCCAACAGTGGCCATTTCTAATAGCGCTTCTGCTACTTGACTGTTGGAACATAGAGTTTTTAAAGTCTGCTGATTTGGCGGGAAGGAGAGTACGGTTAGTTGCCGGGTGAAGGTAAATAGCTTTTGAGAAGAGAAAGCAAGTAAATGTTTTTTGAGACTACCCAAAGGGCGTATGATTTTCTGAAGCCGATTCATGTTCTTCGCTGGCTGTTAAAAGATTATAACTCTCTGTGCTCTCGCCTTCGAATATTTTCTTTCTTTTTCTTTTGGGTGCAATATTACGGAACTGCTGTGTATTTAGAATTGAAATGCCGTAAATTTCGCTAGTTGTCAAGTATGCGTTAATGGATGATTAATGCACAATAGCTATCAAGTAAAGATGAGTGTTACCAAATACGACATTTACAAACATGCACAATTTTGGTAACCATTGAATTTTATCTTGCGATGATTTGTAGAGTACAATTCTTCAACAATAATGTGTGACTTCTGTTCACAAAAATCTAGAATTCAACTCCATTATTTGTCCAAAGAAACGTTTAAGAATAACTTTGTCTAGTTTTCTTTATGTCATTGTTTGTGAAAACCCGAATGGAAATTATGGAACAAAATGTTATCGACAGTCGAAGGCCTGAAGTCCAGAGGATTATTCCATTTCTCTGACTGATCATCGGACCATCTCAAGTTCACATTTTCAACCTCCAAACCTTCAATGTGTTCCATGATGATCCCAGCAGAGCTGTGATTCACTAGTCCTTGGCATCCTGGTCTGTAATCCACCAATCCACCAGTGTAATTTGTCCATCTTTTATAGGTGACATTCATGTTTATAAATCTTAAATTGCTTAGTAGTCCGTGTTCAGAACCTGATAAGAAGATGCCATTTTCAGAATTCGCTGTGATGTTAATAAAGAGTAAATTAGAGATTGAACCCTCCTTTGAATTCAAGTCTCTTGGACAGGTTGTCACGTATATAGGCTCTGCTCTTCCCCACCATGATGGATCATAGTATCTTGTGCTGATGTTTATGTTGGAGAAGGTAATATCCCTTACATTTCCTGCACAAGGTAAATGGTTAGTACTACTACATTAACCCCAAATAAAAAAAGAAAAAAAAAACAAAACACAACGGGAAGGGTTGTAGTTGAGTTTTGAACCATCAAATATAGAATTTGCTTAGACTCCAGCTAGCATTGCAAAGTTGGAAAGCCTAAATGAAGACACAGGTAACATAATGGAGTTTGTAGTTTGTCAATTCAGATTTTAAATTTATGAGCCAATATCTACATGCCAGAGAATTCAATGTCAAGTTAGAAAAGTATACGATCATAACTATCTATTACTGTAACAAAGCCATGGCACTTGATACTCAGGTCCCAGCAGTGAGAAATTTCCAGTCATATTTGTTCACAGAGAGCTAGTAAAATTGTTTTAGGAAGAGATAATTGTTAAGACTCTAATGAAGTGCTAATTCAATGCAAATGATATGTAAGAAATGACCCAAGCGTCAACAAATTATTCAATCAGTACAGTTCTCAGAACTAGCAAAATATCACATTTGATACTATATATTTATTGATATAAGAAGCTATCACCAAAATTTCAGATCACATCTACATGTATTTCAAATGATAGAATATATAAGTTACAAAACAAACAGAATAAGCCTGAAGATAGGTAATTCATTTTTTTAGAATCAAAGTGAATAATATATCCAACACTAGACAAGTAGTTGATGTAGCCATAACTATCAGTGTGTTATTTCAGTTTACTACATTTCATGTTTTCTAAAACCATATTGAGCTTCAAAGGTGTTCAGTGCTTATCATTCTAGAAATCTATCAAGCAAGATTTTCCAATTAAAGAGTTAGCTTCTTTACCTTTGACTAATAATTTTAACAATTCAAACTCTAAAGTCTAAAACATGCATAAGATGTGAGGGTTTTCCAGAAATTTTACTTCTTCCATAAATAGAAAAGCCCATTCAATAAAGAAAGGAAACAAAGATGTTACCTCCATCACGTATTTGCAGTCCCAACCCCCTGTGGGATTCAAAAATGGTGATATTGTCAAATACGAAATCCTTGAAATCAAACCAACTAGCACTGCCAAATTTGATAGCCGAAGACTTTGTTCTTATCCAACAATCTGTAGCAGTCAAGTTATAAAGGGGGCCTGTGTACGTCTTTGGACAGATTGCATCATCTCCGGTATCAATGTTGCATCTTGTAATGACCGTGTTATTTGAATCCTCAATATCTATCCCATCATTGTTAGGTGTATTAAAGTCTCCATAAATGGAAACATCATGAATGGATGTGTTAACACAACGTACTATGTGCAAGCTGCAGAATGTAATCAATTTGGTCAAATGCAAGATTATCGAAACGTTCAAGAGATGGATAAATTCAACTGACTGTATACCAGGGCTCATATAATTCATTTTAAGTTCTCTAGTATATATTCCTGGATAGGGGTTCAGAAGACAGGTGATTCAAGACTAACAATCAAGACATTCCAAATGTCCAATCAAAACTTTGAAACTTTCAACTGCATGAGTTACCCAATTCCCATTTTCTTCCATATTGAGCAATGCGTTTTGGCTCCCTCAAGAAATAAAAAGCAGAACATGTTATACGACTATTTTAAAATACGGAAAATTAAACGGATTATGAATGGAACTGAACACGATTAATCAGAAACATTTTTGCAGGGCCCTCTTAGTACAAGGATAAGATAGAAAAGAAAAAGTATGTGGAGCCAAAACTCATCCACGCGCATATGTATACACAATTTTATACTCTCCATCTAAGTGGACAATAGTTGCACATAGCGGCTGAGGGAACCAGCCTTGGCCCTGTGGCCACTAACATATAGACACGTTTATGAGTTTCCTATACTATCGGCTTCGGGTCACATTCTGTGTTTAGTGTATTTAACTTATACGCTTCCATTTCTAATTATTTATATTGAGACCTCTCAGTCTCGCGTTGTTTACAATTTACCCCAACCATTTTTTATCCCATTTGAAGCATGGGACATGGCACGATGCATTGATTAATATACACTCAATCAATCTTATCTAAAACAAAGTAATCTGAGGATGCCCAGATCATGAAATTGCCAAAACACAAGGACATCAATGCACTGACATCAAATCAAGGAACAAGAAAGAGGCGAAGCAAAGACGCTAAGCTAACTATAATAATAATAATAATAATAATATACTAACCACCAGTAAGCGGGCTCATTCAACCTGACGTTCCACACATTGACATTCTTGCAACCCAGAAACCCCACCAATCTGGGCCGGCACTCATCACCCAAACACGCCCCCGTCTGGTTCCAGCTCACCATCACATTCTTCTTCTCATTCTTGCTCACCACAAACTTCGGCCCTTGGCCATCCACCACTCCGCCTCCGGTTATCCCGACGTCGCTCGCGTTCTCAGCCAACACCACGTACCATCTCGAAAACTCTTTAGGGTAGTCTTCGATCTTCGTGCCACCCAATAAGGTGGCGTTTTCTTGGATGTTAAGCGTCACGAGAGATTTTAAGTGGATGGTGGCGGTTAAGTAGGTGCCGGGTGGGAAGGTGACGTGGCAGGGAGTGGTGGAGGGACAGGCATCGATGGCGGATTGGATGGCGGTTGTGTCGTAGCGGATGCCGTCTCCGACGGCGCCGTAATCGGTGACGGAGAGGGTGAGAGGAGAGTTATTATCATGGGTTGGGAGGACGAGTTGGACGGCGGGTGATGACGTGGGGGGAGATGATTGGATGAGAGGGAGTAAGATTTGGAGAATAATTATTGTTATTATTAGCTGAGGGCGAGGGAGCGAAGTCACCATTTTCTTCTGGCTGTGGATCTGAATTCTGATGCATTTAGGCTGAATTCTCTTCTTCTTGTCTTATCACTTTGGTATTTCTATTTTATTATTACTTTAATTGTCAAACAAGATAAGGAAAATATATAAATATTTGTCTGAATACCGTAGCTTTCTGGGCAATCCCACCTCTAATTACTGCATTTAGGCCACTCGAATACTGTTCATGGTTGATGTTCGTCAATCTGTAAAGGCAAACTGTACAGGCAAAGCTAAATCGGTTCCTAAATCGTTGCTTTTGGATCCACAAATAATGGATCGATGGGATGGGAGAATTCATCACTCAGTAAAATGCGGACAATGTTAGATGACTCAAACTCTTGTCTAATCTCGATTGAATCCTGCATCTAGAAAAGGGAATTTAATTTCATATTGAATACCCTAAATTTAAAAGGGCATTGTAAATTTATTTATCTATTTATTTATATGTCAGACAATTGCAATCTGGCATCATGTGGCAAGTAACCTAACCATGATTGAGTGATGCTCATCGGAAGAAAATACTAAACGAAAAGAGCCATGCCCCGGGAAAGCCCTCAGTAAAATATGCAGGTCTTGACAACATATTATAGAGAAGAAAACAAATCGAATTCCATAACAATTAAGGCCGATAGTCCATTCTATTTTTACAATATGAATCAATCAATCATCACAAAAATTAAGAATTTGGTTGAACGACTCTGAGAATTAGTATATTAAGTAAGATATATATAATCTATTTATATTTAGATAAAAATAACATACTGAAAGTCCAGTAGAAAGAGATATGGGTTTTCAACCGACTCTGACAAATAGAAAGACATAAAAACCCCCAAAGACAAATGTTGAGGCCTCCCCTCTACTTCCTGCCGAATGCTACTATTATCGATGATATATACAGTACTAGCTACTAGTTGGAAATTCATCTCATCTTCATAGCTCCGTCGTCAATTGGTTTGAGTGCAGAGTTGCTGCAATACAATGACAACTTCTAAGTTAGTTTCATAGTTTAAGCATGTTTTTCAAGAGCATTAACAAAAGGCTCCATCAAATTCCGGTCCCGTCTCTGCAAAATAACTGGATGAGGATTTTCTAATAGCTAACTGATCTTATCTACCTCAATTCGCCGAAGAGTCGTAACTCAAAAGTGAGTTCTCTGGAGTGACAAAGTTATGGCTTTCTTCTTGTCTTTCCCAAACGGCCTGGTGATGCCCATCCAAATGCCATTGCTGTAGATATTGTTGTCTGTTTCCATCGGCTTGGACTTCAGGCCACATTACAGGCATAACCATGCCAGGGAAGTTACCGTCCATTAATGATCCACCCTACAGGTAACAAAGAACAATCATAAATATTAGAATATGCGAGCACACCATTCACTAGTGTTATAGATATAACTACAACAGACCAACATATTTTGCTTGCCCATGACAATTATTTTTGTCAATAGCATTCTAAGAAATAGCTGAAATTCTAAATTTGAGCAGGTGAGATAAGATGGTCAAGTCCGACCCATTCCCTTCAATTATAAAGTACTAACAGTCCTATTAATTTGGGTAGAAGTATGATATAATGAGCCACGTTAGGATTTCAAAGGTTTCTATTTCCCATTCCACAAACATAAAAAAATTTATGGCCATTAACGAATCGAAATTCCAATATCTAATTTGATTCAACAAGCCGGCTGCTAATAGCTATTTAGGAATGTTTACACGAACTAGGCTGCAAGATCAAACCAAGCCACAACTTGACAACTCCACACCTCTCAAAGGCTACTTGCTGCATGAAATACAAGAGGGCGTTAAATAAGACAATACTTACTTCTGCAGCCAATATACTGTCAAGATTGAAGTCAATTCTTGGATTCACTGCTGCTAGTCTACTTGACAAGAACTGAAACCAGAGTAAACAGAATAAGATCACCGCAACCAAAGTAATATAAGATTATTAAGTAAAACAAAATAATTGTAAAAGTAATATAAGATTATGAAATAATCATGAAACAATTAAGTAAATCCTTGAAATTTACCAACAATATCTGAAGGTTTGCTGTATTTTACAGGGTTTTGATTTTCCACACTTTTCTGAAACTATTGATCGATAGGGCAGAAGTTAATGGCATTTGGCAACAAAAGGAGGGGAAATAGAGGACTGAGATACAAACTAATGCAGCACCATAAAAACCAACTGGCCAAAGCTAGAACGATGGTTTCTAGACCATCTCAGTTTCCGTTTTCTTTGAAAGCTTTGGTACAGAAAAATGGTAAAATCAGTTAGAAATCTTGACAAATCAAACGGCCAAAATTATTTGGAAATGACTATTTTGGGGAGAAGTAGCAAGAGAAGCTATTACAAAGTAAAACCCTTGATCCTCTGCCATGCTCCACCAGTGCACTTAAGGTGCTGCAGGTCACATCTCTGTCTACAAACTATCCACAAAATGACCCCGTACCAAATTGCTATCAAGTTCCAGCCACCTCACTGCATTATCTCCAAGGAGAAAAGGAGGAAGAAGGAGAAAGGAGAGAGAGAGAGAGAGAGAAATTGATTAATAAGATGAGCAAGTCTGACCTCCACTTCATGCTGTAGCGACTGTACGTGGTTGATGATCTCATCTAAAACTAATGCTGTACCAGAAATCTGCAAAACATAATTTCTCAGGTCAGGCACTATCTAATGGTTGTATTTGCTACTTGAGCGCAATTACACATAAAAATTCAAAACTGCTCCACGGAGAACACTGAAATAGTTTCTTCACTGATATACTCAGGAGAGATTAAACACAAAGCATGGTTAAATGGGGACTGTGTGATGCAATACATAAACTACCCCCTACCCAGAAACAAGTAAAATTGACTTTGATTCTTAAGGCAATTTAGCCATCAATAGAGACTGAATATACATGGCTGTAAAAACTGCCTGATTGTTAATCTACGGCAATTCTGCACTTGAGTCTCTTTTGATTGCTAAAAGCCTTTGTTAATTAAATTTCAGCCTTAATTTACATTAAAGTTGTGATCATAGTCACGACTCAATTTTATATGCTAATTTAGAACATGTAGCCTAAATTAATCAGTGTAACTTCACAATGATTTCAAACATCTCATCAAGAATAGAAATCTAGTTTGCATTTAAACTCAAATAAGATTAATTAGCTCTAAGAAGCATCACATCAAGTCTCTTTTGCAGTTAGGTATGTGCGTTTATCAAATGAATCAATCCACGGAATCGTTCTTTCGTTGATTTTTCGTCCTGCCATGCTTGATGGATACCAAAATTGTATCAGAAGATTGCACAATGAACCTTCCCATGAGGCATCAAAATTTTTATGCCAATGAGGTGGGACCCAAATGCAATTTGATCTCCAAACACAAACCCACCACACTTGTCTCCCAAGCACTTCAATCCAGCCAGCACTCCCGCACAACTAGATTTGTTTGTCCGGCCCCATCGAAGGGCATTTTCGTCATTTTGCAATGAACGCTCTTTTAATTTTCAAATCCAAGGAAGGATTAGAGGAGTAATTCAAAATGACGAAACTGACCTTAAAAGGGACTCGCAACAGACTCTCCCCCGATATCAATGTGAAAAGGATCAAATTACCAATATTGCCACTTGTGAGAAAAAGAATGACAAGGACAATACGGTTATTAAAGCGCACACTTCTGCAGATGTAATTTTCGCTTTTTCGGCAGAATATTCTTAATTTAATCCCAGAAACCTTAATCAAATGATTAATTAATCAAATTACGCTAACCTTATTGCATCCTGGAACCAGCTCTTGCAGCAGTTGCATACGTGCATTGATTTTCTCTCTCCTCGCCTGCAATAATGACAAAATAACCAACGTAACTAAACAGCTGAAATCTGTAATTAATAATTCATTAGTTATTAATTGTTACTCTCTCCGCCAAGCTGTGCCTGTTTGTGGCTTGACCCCGACGAGCTCTGACGTGAACGTAAGGAAGCTTCTCCGCATCTTCGCTGCTATCGTTTGCGCCACCTTTGCTCTTCTTTGTCACCGCTTTAGCCTGTAATTATTGCACGAATTAAGCTATCTATTTACAATTCAGCTACTGAACACAAACCCAAGGAACCCTAACTGACTTCGTTACCTTCTTTTCTCGCTCTTTTCTCTTCGCCGACCTCTGATTCTGATTCTGGCTCTTGATATCCAACTGCTGTGATGAATTCGGATTGTCGTTGGAGTCTGATTCGGCCGGTTCATTCTTCACCTTCCCGAGATTTCCGTTTGAATTACACAGCACCGACCCCGTAGTTTCCGGCGAGTGATTGTTCCTATTTTTATCAATATTTTTATTAATGTCATTATAATTTTGGTTGTGATGCTCTCCACCAAAGACCGGGAATCTCGCGGCGCGTTCGATCAAGGCCATATTAGAAGGAAAGGTCACGTTTGTCCCAGCGTTAAAATGATAAGGTGTGTGGTGACTATCGACCTTTACTGTGAGGTTTGCAGCTGTGGTGCCGTTGGATTCGGGGGAGTGATGGAGGAGTTCGATGGCTTGTGGGGCCGGCAACTCGAGCAGTGCAGTGAAGGAGTTAGCGTTTTCTGGCGGCCCAGTCATCAAATGCTGAATTTCTTCACTGAATTGCAGAGAATCGAGGGTGTTTGGGTCAAGTGAAGGAAAAATTGCGCTGGATCTGGGTCCGGTTGGTTCCATTGAACCAAACCCACTTCAATTCTAGAGAATTTGAATCAAAATTGGGAGAAATGATAGTATAGATTACATAACCTGGTTGAAGAAGGAGACTGAGAGTTGAGAGAGAGACAAAGAGAGAGAGGAAAGACAAGAGAGTTCGGGTATTGCCTGCTTTGTGTGCGTTTGCTTTCTCTTTTATGTGCGTAAGAGATTACTTCTGAGCCATTTAAAGTAGAGAGACAGCAACGTGGCTGCAGTCGGTCTTGTTTGTAATTAATTATACAGGAATATTGCCGTAAGCTTTTAGTGAGAGAGAAAGACTTGGAAATGATGTACAGTAACAACTGCACAGTCGCTGAGATGAGGGGGAAAGTGGAAAGTGGGAACCAGACAGGGGTAGAGATCGGGACCCACTAAACATTTAAACGAATAATATCAAAGATATGATATAATGTATCAACCGCATTTTTCCAACCGTCCGATTTATTATTAGCCAAAACAGTGAGCCGTTTGATTTGGTTGTTTATCTTATGAATTCTTTATTCGGTCTCTAACAAAACACAAAATGAAACCCGTTATTATTTTGAATGAAATAAAATTTTTATATAAATGTGAAAATCATGCAAGAAATTGTTTTAAGTCAACAGTTGTAGTCCCAAACGGGTAAATTCATAACTAAGAAAAGATTGAGAGGAGATATATTTTAATAATTTTTAAAATATATTTTAAAACTTTTTAAAATATTTAAAACACCTTCATACTATTCAAATATCTAATATTACTCTAAAAGATTTACTAATTTAAAAAAAAAATAGAATAAAAAAATATTTATATTAATTAATGAAATTCATGTTAATTTGGTAGAATAGATAAATGAGTAGTAAGTTTCACATTAAAAAAATAAATTAATTAATTAAATAATTAAAAAATGCTAATCATTATTTATTTAATAGAACTTGATGGCAAAGTAGTCGCGTACATCTAACTCAAAACCAGCAAAGTAGTCGCGTACATCTAACTCAAAACCAACTGGACCGGACGGGGAAATAGAACCGCAATGTGAAACCAGACCGTCATCTCTAGAGTTAAGAGTTACTGTGTCGGTCCCATGGTGCGGGGACCGCTGACAAATCAGATTTCCCACACTGTCATAAATAGTTGAAGCTGAGAGGTCATTTTCCTGCATTTATTTATAATAATAATAATAATAATAATAAAATATTAACAACAATACAGTGTTATTATACTTTTACAGTTCACCCGACCCGTTAGGAAAATAATACGGTACCAACGTAACATGGGTGTGTAGGTATGTTTGGAACCAATTCGATTAAGAATAATACTCGAGGAGGTGAATTGATTAGTATGGGTTAAAAATTGAAACCCAAATAAAGCAGCGATAGGTAATTGGACGACATATCGTATCAATACCGATGGCCAAGTTCCTAATTTGCATTAATTTACATTTAAAATTATTAAAAAAATGGAATATTATTATTTATTTATTTGTTCGTCATATTTTGTTTTACTCTAATTGATTACGTAGGCCTAGCCTTATTTGTTAAGCCCCTCTGCATAAATATGGTTATTTATTTATTTAAAAAAATTAAGAATGACGTATCATATAATTTATATATTTTTTCAATTGAATTTTGTTATGCGGGCATGTTTTTATTTTAAATTTGATCAATTATGAAAATCCAACTAAAAATATCAAACATGTGATATAAATTTATTAGATAATTTTATTAATTTACATTGATCTCGACAATAAGATATTACAATTATAAAAGTTTGATACTGATAATTCAAAACTTTTCTTTTAAAATGTAAGCGTGCTATTTTTTATTATTTATTATTTTAATTATTTTAAGTGTGACAACTTAAATTCGTAAAATTTTTATAATATATTCAAGTCAAAAAATACGGAACTCAAACAAATACTTTAAGTACATGTAATATTATTTTTTAATATATATATATATATATTGAAAATGATGTTATTAGTTCAGTGTTTTTTAATTAAAAAATGTGAGTAATTATAATATTTAAAATTATAATATAAATTAAAATATATATATATATTTGATAAAATACTTGAAAAAGAGAAATGTGAAAGATAAAATATGTAAAGATAATAAAGCATACATTTATATATATATATGATTGTAGTGTCTTGATTTTTCATTTTCATATATTATTTTATAAATGATCTTATCAATTATATTTTTTATTATCTTTATTTTTAAATATAAAATAATTTTTATTTTTAAAATATATATATAAAAAATAACTCTTGCATGAAAGAGAATTAGCTACAATATATTTGAACGTTGTCTTGTTACACGTGTAATTTTCGCAACATAAAACTCAAGACAATGTTTCACCATCTAATTAACAAATGTCACATTAATTAAAATATTAAAAAACTAATCAATAATAATAATAATATCTATTTAAATAATATAATGAATTAGGGGCAGAGGATATGCAAGAATAGCACGAGTAAAGGCGTAACTATAAGTAAATCCTGGTCCACTCTCCGCCTAGCTGAGATTAAACAATGAGTTGTAGTGTTTTGTTTTTAAAGATGGAAACACCTATCTATATTTCTAGAGTACATACCCCTTTTTAATTTCACGGAACTTGCATTAAAGGAGTTGACGTCTTCTATATGTAATGAATGGGCATGACAGCAAGGACGAAGAAGTCAATTTAACTTCTTGATCCGTAATCGATTCGCTTCTCGTCGCAGTCCGTAATTATAATTTAATTTTGTGAAAAACAGGCGGTAACAATTAAAAATTTTAATTACAGTGAAGTAGGCTATTAATTTTGTTGTAAATAGTTATTTTTTTCACTTTAATTTTTATTATTTTATGTAATTTTATTTTATTTTAATTCAATTTTTAAATTTTTTTAAATATTTAATAGAGTAGTATTAAATAAGAAATTATAAATTTATTTTTTATAATAAATTCTTCTCTTTTGTTCGTAATTTTTATTTTAATTAATTTAAAAAATTTTTACATAAATTTTACATTATTTATTTTTTATTTTTTATTATTATTATCACTGCACCGTTAGCATTGTTTTATAAATATAATAAAAAGATAATTTTTTTATTTTTATTATTCTAATTATATAATAAGTACTGTATTCTAAATATTATAAAAGATAAAATTTTTTATTTATATTATATTTTATTATTGTGTTAGTTATAATTAATAATATCACTTAAATTATAAAATATTAAATTTTTATATATAATAATTATTTTAATTTTTATTAATAATTACAGGTAAAATTACACCAGCTGTTCCAATTCTATGCCTTAAATTAATCTATGACGTTCTACAATTAAGAGACACTGTACCCACGAAAATTTGCCATGATTGATGAACGAGATAATAACATCCGGGTCCCTCATCTTTAAAGTTCTAACAAATATATATTTGTCATTTATAATAAATAGTTCCCTAAATCTTATTTAAGCTAACAAAGGTATCCTCCACATTGAATTTTAACCATAAAGGTGTTTCAAACGTTTTAATATAAAATTGGGGTTCTTGGACCCTACCAAGTGGATGGTTCAAATTAAATGTAGATGTCGCAATTGATGGAATGAATGGTTTGGTTGGACTCGAGTCACTGATTAGTAGTCACAATGAAAAGAATATGGCTACGACTACTAAAAATACGGAGGTTTTGTGGAGATGTGGATTTTGTTAAAACAAAAACAATGATGTTTGATATTCAAATTACAATTAAATCTAGATTGATCGAACAATTATTGAATTTGATTAGTTGAATGTAGTAAAATTTATCGAAAGAAAGATAATCAACTTCGAACGAATTTATTAGGTTTTATTTGATATTTGATTGTCGATTTCAAAAATAAAAAATTATTATGTATGTCACATTTTTAGAATTGACAATTAAATTACCCATGGTTTAGCAAATATTGCCGATGGTATAACAATAATATTGTCTGGTTGAAATAGATCCCAATCGAGATTATGTATTGTATTTCTTCTCTATTTTAATGATATTTATTTTCTCGGAGAAAATATGGATGAGCAACCTATTTGTTACAATTGATAAAATGTATTTTTATTTGTAAAAATATAAAACTTTAGGGCTTCAAATGTTATTGTCTCATATTGAATAGAAGTGATGAATAGCAAGAAAACACGAGGGGACTATCCAACGTAGACGAGGCTACAAGGCCTTGAAATGGCCAAGGCTATTACTAAATTGGACAAAGTCTCATAACTCATTAGGATGTGAAATGTGGGAATTTGAGGCAAGTTTTTTATTGTCCATCTTTCAATGTATTTTCATAAAGCCTTTGCCTCAAGACACAAAGCTTAAGTACAAATTGTTAGATACTGATATGATTTTTTGTTTTTTTTTTTTTATTTAATGAACCAAATTTTGTTTCAAAAAGTACTAAAATTCTTTATGAAATTTTAAATTTTTTTATACAACAATAGTTGTTTTTAATTGGAAGAAATAGTGAGTTTTAATTAGAAAAAAAATTAATTTTCATTAAAATATTTCACCACTCAAACGAATTCAAAATTTTAATTGTGTACTATTGATACTTATATTTTTGCCTTTTAAATATCAATTCGTAATTTATTTTTCTTCAAAATAAATATATTGAGATTTTTCCTCTTTGACTTTGGCATGTAGTTGGGTTTAAATATTCTATAATTAGCTCTAATTATTTTTCCATTTTTTTGATATTCTTGAAAAATACAAATCGTGTTAGTTTTTCGACGTAAACCCTCCGGTGTCTAAGTTAGTAATGATTTTTAGTTTAATTTTTATATTTATTTTGGTAGAATAAGAGTGTATTTTTTTAAAAAAAAAAATTTAAACATGAAATCTAAAAAATAAAAAATAATTAAAATAAAATTTAAAATATATAATATAAAAAATTTAAAATAAAATCTAAAATATGTAATGTAAAAAATGTCAATTCAAGGTATTGTAGGGAAATTTTCTAACTTGACGTCCTTGTAGTACAAAGGAGACATTAGGTGTTTTAAAAGTCTGTGCAATATGAATGCAAGGAGAAGCTATGGTAATTTGGTCAAGCAGTCGTGGTCCCATGACTTTTATTCTTTCATTAAAAGGACTAAACGCATTGATTGCTATTGGTAGGGGGTGCTCTGCCTCTCCTCTCTTCTCTTTCCCTCTATCGGTTACGATCTAAGTTGAATTTTTTGCTTTGTGATAGACTGCTGCAACACTTTTGTAACTATTTTCACGGCTTGCACCTGAATTGGGTACTTCTATCTTGACTCTAATAACTCAAATCATGAAACAACCTTCCATTCTATAAGCTGAACTATGGCTGATGATGAGTAGGCCTCGTTAAATTATGCTCTGGTAAATGCAATAATACATATTTGTTTTAACCATTTATCAATTATCATCACCAACTCCATAATAATTATCTTGGAGGTAACAACAAAGCAGAGAAAGCACTAGTTTTTGCAGCAGCTGTGCTAGTAATGTCTTCAGTTCAGTTCACCAATTGACATGACAATTGGTGGAGATTTGTCACTTTCCGGGCTGTCCCATTCACAGCATTATATGAATGAAATGGGGTTTGTTAAAAGAGCGGCCTTAGAACTTTCAAATTGTCAAAAATTGCATGTAAAAGTAACGAGATCCCATAGCCACAGCTAGCCGAATTTGTTTGCAAGGTTTGGGTTGTCTCTTTCCATACTCAATCCAAGTTATGCAATTGAGTACCCGTTTAGCTTTGTGAAGAATCTTTCACTAAGGTCAATGAACACAGCCTGGCTGGCTGCCATAAACCGTGTGGTCAATTTCTGTGGAAAGATCCAGTCATGGAAACACACATTGAAATTGTTATCTTTTGAATTACGCACAGAAAAATAATAAACAGAAAAAGAGGCAATCGCAAATGCACGTTGTTGCTGGATCCCATAATTTTACTTGAACTTTCTTACCATAACTTTTTTTTAACAGTATCATCGATAACTGAATAACAAGTTTTAGACTTTGTTTGATTTTCATTGAAAATGAGTGTTATAAATTATTTTTTTTAACTTAAATTATCAAAAATTCCGTGATTGCAATCAAAATTTAATTTTAATAATGAATCTTGTAAAACACGATAATATCCTCCTTGTTTAATTAAATTAAGGCATGGAAATAATTGAAGAACATCTGAAGAATGAGATGACAAGCAGAGAAATGCAAGGCTTATCTTGTCAAGCTGTATGAAAATTGAAAACCAACATTGATTTTGAAAGTCACATTCTACATTTCCTATTGTCTTCCTTCCTACCATTTACAGTCGCCTTTATTCATGCATCAATGATGTGTTCATTTCTTCTGGGCATGTTTACTACACGTTATAACTACTGTCCAACTACTCCTACTCTCATTGTTTTATTAATAAATAAATAAATAAATAAGTATCATTATTCTTAATCCCTATTTTTGATATAAGATTTTTTTTAATATTATATGTTTTTGTTATTAATAACTAATTATAAATTTATCTTTATTAATACGAAATTTAAAATTAAGGGAGAATTTTGATTTATCAGGTGGGCAATCAATTACTAAAAATCCAAAAAAGAGAGAGACAAAAAGAGAGATAAAATTTCTAAATGGAATCAGAAATTGATTGATTTAGACCTATAATTGTTCATAATTGGTTTGATTACGACTAATCCTAAAATTAGCTTTTTGTTGTTAGCCTCAGTGTCTGGTGTTGTGCCACGTCATCCTATAATTTTCAATTTGGAATTAAAAATAATTTCTAAGAATTTAGACGTAAGAAAATTGATTATAGAAGAATCATATTTATATGAAGGACCACGTTAGATTTTGCGATGAACTAAATTCTCCATCATCATCATTCAGACTATGAGAATTATCAGCTTCAGTGGGCCCAGATCCGCGTGCGATCCTCGTGAATATAGTCCATGACCATTAGGCCCATTTTTTCTGTTTTCGCTTTTTAATTTAAGTCCAAAAACATTTTTTCCATTTTTCTTTTTTCCTAAATTGTTGTGACTTCTCCGCGTCAGGGACAGCTTTCCAATTCTAGTCGGACCCACACGTTATTCAGCGGCTCGAGGGCCCCACGTGAAACGACATTTTCGTCCACCTTGAAGTTGGTGAGCCGCATTATGACCGTATCTATCATTTGTAACACGATCTTAAAGTCGTGTTTGGCTACAAGCGATTCTTTTGGCAATTAGTTTTATTACATCATATGCCTGCCTCTACCTAAATCTTTACTCATTTTCGAGGTCAAACCTTGACAAGCTTTTTTTTTTTTTTTTTAAATATTGATTTACTGTTGTGTTGTTGTTGTTGTTGTTTTTTAAATAATAATATTATTATTCTTTTATTAAAATTAATATTAATAATTTTTTAATTGTTAATTTTAAAACAGGAATAAATCATTATAATTTTAAACAGTAAAATAATTTTATCCATTCATCTCGCGCGCACATATCAATCAACAAAATCTTATTAGTTTCTCAACGTTCTTTGTTTGAAAAATGAACATAACCTCATAGATAGTAAAGGTATGATGGTATCATAGGCAAATTCACTTGCATATTTTATGATGTAATGGGAACGAATTAATTATAACTTGAAGATGTTACGACGGTGATAAGAAGAATAACTACTATGCAACTACATACATGTATGTGGATTGAATTTTCCTATGTTGAATTATGAAGGAGACATTGTCCAGAGTTTGAAATAATTTATTAGCTAGAAATTAAATAATAAATTAATAGTTCAAAAATAATTTAATACTTTCATGGGTTAATACCAAACAAAAGGCAGTATAGGAAAAAGGCATATTCATACACACGGTACCCAAACGCACAAACTTGAGGTGCAGTTTCAAAACCCGTAAACAGAGATCAGAAGAAGCCCGTAACGTAACATGGGAGCGTACGTGAATGTGAATGGGGGCAAACTTTCACGATCGAAACACAAGACCTCACAAGTAGTTCCCCCCAACAGAAAAAGACACCAGGGAAATGGGCACCAAAACAGTATTTCTCCAATTTCCCAAACAGCCCTTTATATTAATAATCAGGGAAAATAAAATGGCTGGTACATCCAATCCAACGGTCAGATGTTGTCCTAAATGGATTGGGTCCCACTTGATCATAACCCATCCAGTATAAGCAGGAACCTTTGATGAGATGGGCCTCGCATGGGAGAAAGCAGGAAGACAGCTTACAGTCAAGTCCAGGACCCGAAAATGACCCAACAGGTCACGGACACAACTGGGGTTGTGGGGTCGATAAATCAAGAGGCGAGAAATCTCCTACCAGAGAAAATGACCGCACCGGAAGGCGGGGTCCACTGGCTTGATGACGTTTTCCACATGGGCCCAACCATCAATTATTAGTACCATTTGATTCTCCAGAGAAAGGCAAGGTGTTGTCAAGCTGCCTACAGTTTGTCGGGTCTGGCTAGCTGTCGGGTATTGGACATTTTGTGGAACATAAAGTGGGCCCACGTTTAGGCCTTGAGTCATTTTCAGGCCCTAGAAAGTATGTCTCAATTTGAAAATTTAGCAGTGGGGTGCTATCTTCTTCTACAAACACTTGCAAGAGAAAAATTACATTCGCTCGCCCACACAAATCTTGGGCTGGACCATGTTTTTAAAAAGCACAATATCAAGCCCACGCCAGCCGATCTTTATGCACCCAAGTCAGATGTATTTCCCAAATTTCGTCGTCAGTCCAATTAAGATATTAAAACTTCTATCGATGTATACCCCAACTATTGTATCAAAAGTTCATCCACAATTAAATGTGCTTCAGAAAAGTTGCAACAGAACAGAATGCAGCTGCGAAAGGGCTAGACAAAGGTATATTCAGAAATTTCAAAGCTAAATTCTAGACAAGATTGAATTTGGTTGACCGACTTTCGAAATAGTTAGTTGCACATAATAATAAACAGTTTGTTAAAAGATGGAAGTGTTGAATACAAGTGTCCAAAAAAGCAGATTAAAAGTTGATAAAAATCAGAGAATTTACCTGGTGAGAAACTTTGAGAAATAAATGAAAGGCTCCCTAAGAAAATTTGTTTAGAATATTTAAACCATACTCTAATTGTCAATTGCATGAGATGAAAGAGAAAACATTCGATACCCTTACGAAAGGCAAGTTAAATTCAGAACTCATAAATACAAGATATACTGTATACATTAAGAACGCAGATTGATCTTCTTCAATATATATATAGCCGATGAACTGTTGGACCATGATGCGGCAAAGAGGGAACAAACATTTAAGGAAAACTATTGATCATGCCAAGTAATATAAAATGACTGTTAACTCAAGACAGAGCAATGTATCATGCAGAACCACGCCATGGAAATGCCAGAATGCTCCTAACTCCCTACTTCGTCCCAACAATCTGCGAAAGAAATCTAGAGGAGTAAACAGACTGCACATGCAGAATAGTAAGTTTGACCATGCACCCGTGGTTCATACATACAAGGCACACAATTTATGATAATACGTGTCTGTAAAATTAACTGAAGCATCAGTGAAGAAGTGACTAATTTGTTTTCAAACAACCACACCTGCATTCCACAATGAAAAAGGATTTCAATCAACATAAAGAAGAAGGGAAAGACAGAAATGCTATTATTTGGAACGAGATGACTATTCAGAAATACAATATCTCCACGACTCAGTGAGCAGCTGCTCCAACAGAAGGGCGAGCAAAGTGAGAAGACATACATTCTAGCATGCATCAGTTAAAACACTATATGGCAAACAAAACACATCATTCCCTTCATCACTTTCTGAGGCAAATTAATGACTCCAGTGTTCCAAACAATAAAATATCAGTCAAAAAGCATTTCTGAAATATGCGGATCAATTTGAACACTTTGGGTATCAAAACAATGCAAACATTTTCCTGTCAAACAGTGTAGCAAAAATCATTTCATTTTCTAAGTACTAACGGATCTATTTCTGTGAGATAAGGTTCATTGTTTACATGAATCACAAGTACAGAAGACTTGCTTATAACGTGGCCACCATAATGTTGAAGCAGTGGAAATTAGAATGAAAGTGGGTTTTCATCCTTGCCCGCTAAAGCTTCAAAACCTTATATTGTAAGCCTGCACATTACAAGTTATTATCAGCACAAGAGAGAGGGGAGGAAAGCAGCAGCACTGAGCATCTCCTTGAGAAGGAAGTCATATTAACAAACAAAAATAAGCGAGGGAGGAAAGAAATTAACTAGCAAGCATCAGTATGTCTTGGGATAATATGTCCTGGGATAAGTCAGAAAGAAATAAACAAAGAGGCATCCTTAAAGTCTTAACACTTTGTACAGACATTTAAGTTCAGAACCCAAAAGTGACATGAAAGGAATTAATGATCCATACTCCAGACCCCAAAAAGAAGGAGGAAAGTAGAGGAAACCTCTGGACTTTCCCCTTCCTATGCATGTAAATACAACAAGCAAACAGTTTGGAAGAGACAAGCTTCCTAAATTAAATGATTTTACATATATATGTAATTTCTGCTTTATCATAAACACCATATACAGAATAACAACTAATAAGATCCTTACATCTCATTAATTTTGGAACTACCCAGTGGGTTTGATTTTTATCTATGATTTACCAACATAAAAAGACTAGCGATTTCATTGCAACCATCAAGTTTGAATTGCCCTGTAATTGCTTCTGAAATCCAAGTTCATTTTCTGTGAACAAACACATAGACACACCCGTACAGAATAATAAATCCATAAAGGTCTAAACTATTCTAGTTTTTTCTACCTGTATGCCACAACAGCAACACAATGTTGCCTTGAGGATTTAGGATTCAAAGACCAAGTCCTTCAATCTTAGAGATCCTAATGGTTGAAAATGATGTAACAAAAATTTACACCTTCATTAGAAGGCTTTCATCGGTTTTTGGAATCTATACACCCAAGTAAAATAAGAATAAAGAGGAGGCAAGAATAAAATAAATAGGTATAGGTAAGTAATTCATGCATTTGAAAATAACAAGTAATTGACTGAATGTGCCTTGTATGATCAAATGCTACCCTTCTTCAGTGTCGCACTCGGATATATATAGAATAACTAGTAACACTATTCCCTAGAATTCTAAAAGAGAGAAGCGAATGTCTAAATCTGCAAACTCTGAATGGTAGACCCAAAATTTGCCAACAGCAATAATTCTACACACAAACGGCAGGAGTAAACTTAATTAGAGAAAAAAATAATGCCAGTAAAACATATTGACAAAAAGTAAAATAAGATAGTAATAATTATTATAAAAAAACTCAATATAAGCCACAATGATATTTGTCTACTAAGTGCAAAACATACTTGAATACGACCAGAAAGAAGAAAACCATGCTGCTGCTTCATATACCTCAAACATTTGATTGTGTGGATATGAAAGAACACGAATTAAGTTCAGCCCACAGGTGTATTTAACATATGGACACGAACCCGGCCAGATAATAACCACCAAAACATAACCTGTCTAGAGAGGGTTGAGAAACTTAATGATTTTATTATGCAAGTGAAAACCTTAAAAACCACAATATTCATCCCCAAAAAGTTGATTCATCAATTTTCTTATGGGCGTGCAACAACAATCTTTCCAGGGATATCATCCATATATGCCACTGTTGATGCTATAATCCATTTGAAGTTACATTTAAATGGCAATCAGACCAATATTTCAAATTCATGGCTATTGGATCAAACTAGGAAAACCATCAGGCATTTCCTCTCCCATACGACACTCTGATTTGTTTTTGACAAGTCACATAACTTAAATATTCAATTAATTTTGTATATGAATTGACAAATAATATTTTCCACACATCTTAGTTTGCCTTAGTAGGTAAATAGTTTCACATGATAGTTAGACACAATTAAGTATGTCCTAGATTACCACTTCAAACTCTAGAGTCCAAGAAGGTCATCAACTTGAACAACATTTAATATGGTCTAACAAAAGAGCAAAAGTAGTCGGCAGCCATTTAATGAGCAAGAGACATTGTGTTTTCTGATCTTTATTCTGTTGTTTTCAGACAACACTTTGTTGAAAACCTAAAACCCAGGCTAAAAAGAGTTATGGGGAAAAAAAAAAGAAGGAATTTGATTCATACATCAGAAGTTGGTTGTTCTGAAAATAGTTACCAAATAGATATATCATCTGCACTAAAAATCAACTAATGGATGTAACAGGAGAGAGAAGATGGTGTTAGTCCTTCATTTCAAGTCAATACGTTCATTCCAGTTAAACTATGAAAATTCAAAAATGTTACAGGAAGCCAAAAGATACTCCAAAACCAATTTCATTTGAATAACATGGATGAATTAACTTGTTAAATAGTATTGAAAATGCTCAGAATGATCTAGTTAAGTATACGTCATCATACTAATAATTCTAAAACTTTCTCAAGCGAGCTCCTTCAATGGAGTCTGGCTACCTCTGCAATATAGAATTAGTGCAACTTTTCTGCAAAAGGTTCAAATAAGAAAATGTACACCTTACTATTTTGATCTAAACCTAGTCTGATAATGCAACTGTCAAATCTTAACCATGCAAGAAATTTGGTTCAGCCCAAATGTTAGGTCAAGACGGTGCAGACAAATGATTAGCACAAATGAACTATGAGAGATATAACATGTTGAAGAAAGAACTGCAGCCTTCTATACACTCGTGAGAGAAAACACTTACTGATACACATGGTAGCAAGCAAAGGGAGCTGCAAGAAGAAATACAATCCAGTGCCCTGTCACAAGAAGAAGAATGCAGAATAATCCTTACAGAAGAAACTCAAGCTCAACCCAAAAATTGATGCATTTTGAAGCTTCAAAAGAATTCAGATCGTTAGACTCCAGGTCCACTAAGCATAAAAGCTGCAAAAATCATACAGAATTATTAGATAAATCTGAATAGAGAGCTTAAGTGTAAAATTTAGCCACAATCACACATAATGAACCATGACCCCATTTCATTCTTATTTTCCTCTTCCTTATCTTTGTGAGGGTGTGTCTAAGTATATTCATTGATTTTTATGGGAGCTGTGCCACATAAGATGATAAAAGCTAGATATTTAGGTTCTGGAGAGTGATAACCCATTAAAGATGAGAAAGACCTGTTTCATTAAAACCAGTTACAGCAGGAAGACACTATTTTCCTTATTAAGGGAATTGATAAATAGACATTATCTTTTATGTTTCAGGCATTCACAAAAAAGATAATGACATATTAACATTCAATTAAGACTATATATGTCTGGTCAAAAATGTTTTGTAGATTTCCCATAAACACAACAGTTTATTTTTCAAATTATAAACTAATACAGGTGATCGAACCAACAAAAAGACAGATCACTTGATTTACTTGTCAACTCAAAGCAACAAATTAAGCGAAACCATACTACTTGAACTTGAGGCAGAATCAAAAGTTTTGGCCTATTTAACATTGACTGCTAATGTTAACATGGATATGGAAGTATACACGAAATGAAGCAAAAATCAAAACTTTTGCGCAATCATTAAGTTAAACTAAGTTCTTGTCAAAGAAAAATCTACAAAAAATATGTTATTTAGAACTTTAAATCTCTACTTTCCAATATTTTTCCTCAGTTTCCTAATCAACCAAACAGCTATAGCAGATTTAATACGTCAGCAAAATTGAAACCCTTATCTTCATCTGCTTGTTTTCCTTCATTTTCTCAGTCTTCTCAGTAGCCAAACATTAGGCATTAGTTAATTAAATTATAAAAAAAATACAATCACAGAGTTCAAAGAGACTACAGATGAGAAAATAACAATTCAACCCACACAGAGATAGAGGTCCAGACTTAACATATCCATTTTCCTCCATTTTCTCCACAACCAAACAACATGTGAGAAATAAGGATTTTAATTATACAGAGAAGCAGCAATAAAGTCGTAATATACATCTTTGAGATCTTGTTTCTGAGAAAACTGACAATAACACAGCATTCAAAGTAAAAATCTCTGTTTTCCTTCATTTTCTAGGACTTTCTCGGGAACCAAACAGAACTATTAGGCTTCACATACCAACAAACAAAAAAAAAATAGTATTTTAAGTGCCTATTCCCAAGACAACCGAAAAAGTACGGCGTTGCAATTTCGAATTTCCATTTTCCTCTATTATCTCTGTTTTCCTTTATTTTTTCTAATGTTCTCGGCAAGCAAACAAAACTTTAGGGTTTAGATATTTGAAACAGAAAAACAAGCCGAAAATTAAAAAGTCAAAACATGATTTATAGAGATCATTCCCAAGAAAACTAAAACAGATAAATACACACACCGGCTATCACAACTCCTATTAAACATTGTTTTCCTTCATTTTCCTCGGTTTTCTCCACAGCCAAACAGCACAATATCGTTAGTTTAGATTCTAATTTTATCTAAAACAAGAGTAAGATTAACGAGAGAAGAAGCATCGTAATGCCTGGTAAGAGCTTAAAACAAGGAAAGCTAAGTTCATCGCAAACATGAGAAACCAAAAGAGAAAAATCCAGGCCATGTTTGGCGCTGCAAAACCAAGCAATGTGCGTGCAATCAATGTGCTAGTTAGAAAAGTTCGCAAGGCTAAAGTAAAACGAGAGTGAAGAGTGAGAAGAGCAGACTAACCGACTGATAATTGAAAATAGCCTATGGAGCGAAAAGCACGGCCAGGGTAAGACGTGATTTTCAGGCGAACAAAGATTTGTATACAGTACGCATCTAGGAAATGGTGTCCAAAAATATCTAATTACAATTGAATTTCAATTGGATCGAACTCTATATTTGAATTGGGTTGGTTCACTTTTAGAGTGGCGTACCAAAAATATCTTATTACTCTCATGGCGTTTCAATTTTGTTGATTTTGTCTTCGATTGCATTTTTAATGAATTAATTATTAGTTTAATGTAAAGATTATTTAATTTTATTTATTTATTTATTCTATTCGCATAAGTTCTACGTAACTGTACAAATGAATAATTTAACAAATGAGGTGTTATTGTAAAAGAAAATGTGGGGCGATACCAATCATTATTGGAGGGTTCCAATGTTAAATGGCTTGCATCTATTTGGAGCCCATAAAGTCCACAGTGGTGGTCAAGGTCCAAGGCTGCCGGACCATAGACCTAACCATCGAGCTTGGGTTTTCACATACAAATGCATCCGAAATTTGTGTTGTTTTACTGTACTGGACCACCCACTCAGGACACTCTCGTTCGAACCTGCATTAAACAACGCAATAATGCAATACACTCCGACAACATGACGCTGAAGTCTCTCTACTGTGCGCGCGAAACTATAACGCTCATATTAGTTCACGCAGCCAACAAAAGAAAACCCACCCAGAACCATCAAATGTTGCATTCTCAAACAGGACCTTCAAGGTCAATCCGTTACTGTGAGGCCTTCTTCAGACGTTTCATGGCCCTTCTTAGTTCCCCAATTCGATAATTCTACATGAGAAGCAATTGAAATGAATACTTTTTAATTCCAGGTTATTGGTCTCGGAAAATCTGGATTAGCTGCCGCAAGGCTCGCTCTTGCACGAGGTGCTTTAGTTCTTGCTATTGACCAGAATCAGAAGCTAAGGCTGTTAGAGGTATAGCCACTTACACTATTTAAATCTCTATAATGGAAAAGAAAAAAAAACTACTTGTTACAGGGATGGTAATCCTAGTAATTCTGCCGGGACTAACTGCTCTCGTGTAACATGCTACGCATAATTGTCAGTATTTTTCTTATTTTTAATATGATAGTTCAACTGCTCATTGGCTGCAGCAAGATCCTTTTTCTGAGAAGCACAGTGGTTTAAGAACAATTCTTGGATACTTTGAGGTAGAATTACTTGAGTATACTGATGTTGTCGTCCTTTCTCCTAGAGTTTCCGTAGAAAATTATGTTAAATACTATTGTTTGGGTCATTGCCTTTAAATTTAAGGTTTTAGATAAAGTAACAAACTCAATATGGTATTAGAACAAGTTTGACCGAACGGTCAAGCCCTGTGAACATAAAAAAATTAAAAATAATAGTCCCCTGAGTTCCGTGACAAAAACGCATTAAATAAAATTAGATTTGTACATTAGTGACATGTTAAATACAATTATCTTAATCCTTACCTTCAAGTTTAACCTTATAGGTGAAGTGACAAATTCAACAAACCATGATCTTGCTTGTTTGTTGCAGTCAGTAAGTATATGTTCTCTTGGTAGATGCAACATACATGGCAATGTCTTTCCCGTTTGGTGATATCATAACATATTTTCGTGATTTTTGTGCACAATGAGTTTCCCATTATGAATATTCAAAATGGATCCATCAAAAGCTGTGGTTTGAACAAAAGTAATACTACTTTTATGCAAAATCAGTTGACATATTACTGGGGTAAGGGCCCTGGTATTATAATTTTAGAAGAATATTATTTATTCAACTTGAACATTCATGATTCATGCAGTTACAATCTAATTACCAGTGGATATCATGCAAGCTAATAAGCAACAGAACTGTTGCTTTTCGTTTGTCAACTTTAGCCGGTTCACTTGCAGACTCCTCTTATGGACCAGTTGCAAGCCATGCATTTGTGGATTTCTATAATAAAATGATCTTAATTTTCCATGAAAATGCAGGGCAAAAGAGTGATGTCTGAATTTGAATTTTGCAGTGGAATTCAATCCAGGAAGCATCAAGATCTTAGCACTAATAGGAATTAATGGAAAATCAGCTGTTGTTAGCTTTGTTGGGCAGGTTTCTTCAATTTCTTTCTTATGTTCATTCATAAATATATCTGTGTCTTAAATGCTTTTGATTGTTACAAACTGTGATCAGAATTAAATCTGTCTGTTGTTGGACAAAGGATTTTTGGTTTTGTCTCCAATACAGTAAACTAAAAGAAAACGACTGATTTATTAAGTTGATGCTAACTTTTTTTGCATGAAAGATATTAAATAAAGTGAAGAGGCTTTTGAAAGAGAAGAACAAACTCATTTCTTGTCTGAAGCGAGCAAACTGACTGAAATAGGTGGAAAATGTTTGACTTCAATTAGATTATATTTCTTGGTTTAGAGATGATAACATTCTCCATATAAGCAATCCTTCAAGTACAAGACACTAATTAAATAGCTAGTATACCTTCTGTTTTTCTAATGAACTCTTCACTTTTGATATTACTTTTACGGCATTATTTCGGAGGTTTATGCTTTCTGAATTGTTTGGAGACAGATGCTTAATCATCTTGGCTTTAGGCATTTGTGGGAGGGAACCTTGGAAATCCACTCTCAGAGGCTGCTTTCCAGTGTCTTTGAACCTTCTTCAAAACCCAATTTTCAGGCGAGTGGTATCGCCTGGTTGAAGTTCTCTTTCAGTTCAACAACATTCAATCTGTTCACAAAATTAACAAACTCAAGTCAGAATGTTTTCAGGTTGCGGTGGTGGAGGCTAGCAGTTATCAAATGGAAATTCCCAACAATTTCTTCTTCCCTTCAGTAAGTGAGCGATAAGCTTCTCAAAAATGCACATGCTCATATGTAGTCTATCTGGTAACCATGCTGCCATCTTTGCAGGCTGCTGTGGTACTAAACCTTACCCCTCATCATTTAGGAAGGCACAAGACTATGAGGAATTATGCACCAACCAAATGGCATTTGTTTCTCACATGACTAATACTAATATGGGACTTCTTCCTTCTGCTAGGTGAGCGATTTTTTCTCCTAAATGATATTGAGCTCCACATTGAACTTAATTGGAATATCTGTTAGGACAATTCATAGTTTTATTTAACATATTATTGTCAATGTGTTATTTCTTCAAGCTTGTACAAGATGATTGAGAACTACAACGAAAAGTGCTTAGGGCTGGCACCTAGAGTGGTGGGGGATTGTGCCACATGTAAGTGTGATGAAACAATTCAATTTTAGATGGCAGTTAAATTTTGAATGGACAAAGTGCAAATCCTCATTCTTTAATCCAGCAGAAACACTCAGCTTATGTAATTGAACGAGATGCTTAATGAAAATATGCCAAAAAAATGGTCTCAATGGTGATTCAATAAAGCTATAAGAATTTATTGAAAAATAGTGAATGCGCTTTGTGCTTGGTGATATTTGGAGGTCCACAATAAACCTCCTACTAGAGGCTTGAAACATTAGGCGGTTTAAGTGTCAAGTGAACATTATGATTCAATAATTAAGTTGTTTATTGTATTTTGGCTTAGAAGTTGTTCAAAATCTACTTAGATATGTTTTATGTGCTTTCTAAGCTCCATATTGAGGTCCACAAAAGCATGAATCTTGTCTGCATTCTGCATAGAACTGAATTTCTAACTGAGGATGAGAATTTTAAACATGAGTTGAACACTTGTGCAAGGACATCTAATTGACCTTTCTGAATCTGTCTCACTTTTTATTCTTATCCTTTTTTTTTTTTTGCCAGGGTTTAGTTGTTGCAGCTTGTAGTTTCCATGTCTTTTAAGAGCTGATCCTATATTTTCTACTAGGAATCCAGCAATTGAATGAAGCAATTAAGGCACATTAATTTAATCTTGCTTGGATAGGAGCCTTTCCTGGTGTGAAAGTAAGAAACAATTTCTTCAATATATTTGTTAAGACAAGTTCAAACTTTTGTTGCTATTACTCTTTTAGTGCCACATGTCTAGCACAATTGTTTCCACTATATATTCAGGGGCTGAAGTGCATATTGATCCCACCTCAGATATTGCTCGGGGTGAGGAATTTGGAATATCAACTGATCTCTAGCTATCTGACGCTACTAGGGCTAGCTACCTTAAACATGCACCACAACCCCTAATTGGTGTTGGCATTTTAAAGAAAGAAAACAAGGAAGTCTTTAGGAAGATTGAAGAATCAGTTGGCACAAATAATCTGTGAAGAAACATTTTGCAAAAGTTTACTGCAATGCAGCATTTTTGTTGGGATTCTAATTATAATGCTTGTGAATATATGCTTTGATGTTCATGATCTAGATCAAATTGCACTTGGTTTATGCCCTTATTAGTTTCCTTTTTATTTTATTTTTTTCCTTTTCTTGACTATCGCATGTGATATTGGTAATGTTTTATATTTCAAAAAGACTGATATTGAGGCGAAGATTGCCAGCTTTGAAGTTCGTGCCATCAAAGTTGTTTCTCAACTACAGTGGGATACCATGAAGGTTATGGGAAGACACAATCATGATCCTGTTGTTCTCTCGCAAAAACTGGAAAGAAAATGGATCAAATCATGTTCTCTCTTTTCTTCTGATAAAAGGTGTTACGCTCAAATATGGATCTTATATGTAAGAAGGGAATAATTGTCATGCACTATTCGTATCAAGTACAAGGATTGATTTCTTGTATAACTCACAGTTCAAACCTATTTCCATAAATCAAGAAACATCTATATGTATACAATCTTTGACAGATGCCCTTTGGGATATGGTTGGTACATCCCTTAAGTTAATAGAATAACTGCTGATGGAACATTCCAATGGATTCCAATGATATAGTTCTTCAGAATCCAGAAATGTTCGATGCTAATGGATGCCAGAAATGTGGAACGCGTCCTCGTCAACCTGCCACCAGTCCTTGTTGACTAGGTCAGGGCAAAGGGAGAAAGACAAAAGCACAAGGATACCCGTGGGGTGGCATGTGTGGATAACAGAGCAGCAAGGCAGCAAATGTTGAAGCAACAGACAGACAACTAATAGGTCTGAATGGACACAAGTATTAATGGTCTTAGCACTAATTTGTGCTAACCAAGACACAAATGTTGACACGGGAATGCTGATTCAGAAGACATTGGCTGTTAAAGGTGTTAGCATTCCCTGCATTGCAGCGGCAAATATGAAGGATGCCTCTAGGAGTATGGCAAAATATGTTTGCAGTTAGTTTGTAAATATTTCCTCTGACTCTGCTGTTATCCCTTGCCTGTTGCCTGCTAACATGAATTTTAGGATCTTGCACTGTGTTGTGTCCGTCAAAACTGGCTTATCAAGTTCAATTTTGTTTAATTTTCGCTCTTGTAAATATAACAGCCGATAATATTCGGTGAAAAAAGGGTGTGCATTTTTTAAGGGAAAAAATGGGGTGTAATATATATAAATATATATATATATATATATATATAAATTAAAATTAGTCAATTTTTGTGTTGATTATAAATATGTATAAAAAAAAATTGTCATTGGCGGTAGTAATTATAATAATAATAAAATTGTGTCATGATTTTATTTAATTAAGATGACTTATTTCATAAAAATAAAATTTTATTGGATCGGTACGTGAGTCGAGTGACACACATGTGACATGCTGATTGAATATATTTGTTTTAAAAAATTATTAATTATAATTGTGACTATAATTATTTTATTAAATAAATCTTCTTAAAAATGTAAAATCTACCCGGGTTCCAAAATCCAGGCCCAAAGTACGGACATCCGGAACCTTGCAAACGACGGCGTTACTTCCTGAGCTCCAAAAGCGAAGATAAGACCAGCACACACGTGGTGCGTAGATAGCGAGAGGCGAGAGCCAAAGCCAAGACAGACCAACTTCACCGATACAAATCCTACAAAGATTAACGAAAGCAGCGACTGAGTCTGACAGTCCGCAAAAGATGTCTTGAGAAATTATACATTTCTTGTGTACATTAAAGGCCTTTTTATGTCCTTTGGGATTAAGTCGTTAACCATTCAAGGGTTTAGCAGGTATTCATTCTTTCCTTCACGAATTTTCTTTCCTTCCTGATTGTTCCAGAAACAACGTGATCAATGCATTGCCTTTTCCGGGTTTTCTTTTTCCTCCTTATATCTATTTCTTTCATTTTCTTTTATTGTTGTTTTGTTTTTGCAATAAATGTTCAATGGATTTCTGGGTATGTTTAGTTCTTATCTTTTCCTTTTAGCTGTGATTGGTAGAGATTGTGATGTTTAGTTGTTTTGTGATGGCTACTTAGTTGCTGTCAATGAGATTTTGCCATCTATAATTTATTTATTTTCTGTGAGAAACATCAATTCAGCATTTATATGTTTCGATGGTGGCTTAATCTGGATAGATGTTGTAGCCGGGAGAATTCAAAAGGTATGTTTGGGAATGGTGTCGCGGCTTTTAATCAATAACTGCTGTGTGATGAAACCACTAGATGTCAAAGTACAAGGGATGAACGATCGGCAAACATGAGCTGCAAGTGAAAATGGGTGTTTCGCACACTTGTTCATGCGCTTTTAAAGTTAGGTAGAAGCATACCAGTCCCTGACGTACCTTAGGTCTAGGTGCAATGCAAGAAGGGATTCCATTGATATAGAGAGAACTATTCGTTGTTTATGATGATAGGAGTCATCAAGCTTCTGTTTATTCCTTTGTTTTACTTGTTCATTGGTTTTTTTTAAATATATTCTGAAGAAATTTTGTTGGTTTGATCATTTCTTAGTATAGAATATAACTAGCTTAAGGGGTTTAATTTGAGGGTAACTATGACAAGGGCAAGAAGCATGAAGGAAAAGAAAAATATTACTTTAGTGTTGTGTCTTGATATTTAGTTAAATGTTTATTACCTTGGATTTGATCCATTTAGTCATGCTTATTTGTTCCATTTAGTCATGCTTATTTGTTCCATTAGCAGTTTCTACTTGCTCATTGAAGATCCCTAACAATCTCTAATGCCTTGAAGGTGTTTGCTGAGTTAATATCATGTTTCAGAATTGATTCTTCTGCCGTTCTGGTTAACATTGAACCTAAAAATTTTAGAGTTGGATAAAACTAAGCACCATATTTTGTCGGGGTTTCTTGGTTGACGTGAAAACTATGTCAAACCATAAAGTCAAGATGTAACGAAACCAAAAACCTAAAGAAATCCTGAAACTAGCTGGCCAACTAATATTATAACATGTATGAATAGCATCCGTTAAAAGAAATATGCTCATAGTACATTTCCCTTCATTGCCAAAAGGAGTCAAGTTGGTTGATATTAGCTCTATGTAACATGGATGATAAAGAAATAACTTTTTTATGCATGCAGGAATATGAATGTTGGTTGTTTTATTTGCTATTAATTGGTTGATTTTGGGTAAAAAGGAATTAACTGCATTGATAGACAGGTTTTTATGTTTGAGCCAACTAATATTCATGTATAGAGACTTAGTTTTGAGGCATTCCTACTTGGTAATCCCTCTAAATTGTTGTCAACATGTTATTGCCACAGGCCACGCCAACATGATTGTTTCTAGCTCAATAAGCACTTGTGCAAAGAATGTTGTCCACCTGAGTGGGCGATTTCAAGGGCAAATGGGTGGCAATATTTGTGGTGTGACATCTCGAGGACCTTTCAGTTCATGTTGTTTCCATTTGTATAGTGGGCACTCCAAGAAAGACTTTGCTGATCTGTCTATCTCTAGGACAATTTCTTGCTCATCTGCAGGTGGCTTCCAAACATTTCAGGGTAATTGTTTTGGTTCTGGCTTCAACAAACCAAGGTGCAACTTACGTTCATTAACTGTTAAGAGATTTATTAGTGCTAGAGGATCTCAGAAAAGACACCTTGAAATTTCACTGACCTGTCAAAGTATGAAAATGAGGCTCCTGGTGCCTAAGCAAGGGGTACTTACCAAAATCAAGTGTAATGCTGGACCTATAAATTGGCCACAAGGATGTGCATCTGTTGGCTTAATTTTTGGATTATTAGTTTGTTATTCGAGTTCTAAGCCGGTACATGCTGAAGCAGCCGATGCGAAAGAGGATAAAGAAGAGAACTGTGATCTGTCACATGTCAAATACTCACACGGGAAGAAAGTATACGCGGACTACTCTGTTATTGGTGAGCACCGCCAGCTTCTCTTATTTTTATATATTATACATTTTTGTTAAATGTAGTTTTTTGTTACTTATGTTGCTAATTTTCAAATTTTATTAGTAGCATGATTTTTTTTATGAAATTTGAATCATGCTAGTGCAGATAACTAATTAATATGCAGGCATACCCGGAGATGGCAGATGTTTGTTCCGCTCCGTTGCCCATGGTGCTTGTTTAAGAGCTGGGAAACCAGCTCCAACTGCGAGTCATCAGAGAGAACTGGCAGATGATTTACGGGCTAGAGTACGTGCCTTTGTCTGTATTATGATGAATTGGTTTACATTATTTTATTATATAAAAATAAACCAAACCACTTCCGACCCTTGATGTGTGGGATTCGAACCCTAGACCTCTTGTACAACCCCAATGGATTTTACCTGTATTATGACAAAGATAACTTCAATATTCTCTCTCTTCTTTTTTTTTTTGTGTGTCAGTGCAGTTTCTCAGTTACTTGTTGCAACCCCCTATTTCATTTGTAGCTTACTGGTGATAAGGAATTTTCATTTTTCCCTATTGAACAAGTTAATATATATAAAGTCATAATGGTTTTTTGGCTTGGACCTGGCTTCTTGATGTTTGCCCTCTCTGAAGAAGGCTAGCGGGAAAGAAAAAACAGGTTATGTTATTACAAGGATCTCCATGTGGGATCCACAAATCCTTAAATCAAAATAGTATGGTACCAAAAATCGTCAGTTCAGTAGTTTCCTGTAGCTTTTTCCTAATAGGTATCTGTCATAACCCAATGCGGCCTCATATTTCTCCGATTCATTGTAATTTTCAGGTTGCAGATGAGTTTATAAGGAGAAGGGAAGAGTCAGAATGGTAACTTTCTGGTTTGTACTGTTGTCATGTTCTCGTCATAGCAAAGCATGAAAGCTTCCCACTGGGGGGAACAATGAATGAACTTTTATGTAGTCTTTTGCATGAAAATATCATCTTTAACCATTTCTCTAGCCAACTCTTTCCAAGTAGGCAAGAACTTGTGTATGTGATAAAAGAGTCAAGTTCTATGGGGTGTCTGAAAGATGCGTATTGCTTTCCCAGATGTCTAATGTGACAAATGTTATATTAAAGAACATATGGGTGCCATTTCACCTATTTTAGGATTCTTTCTTTGGACTTGTATGTGATGGCTTACAATGTTGACAGGTTCATTGAAGGCGATTTTGACACTTATGTTTCACAGATAAGGAAGCCACACATTTGGGGAGGTGAGCCTGAATTGTTCATGGCTTCACATGTTCTCCAGTAAGTCTCTCTCTCTCTCTCTCTCTCTCTCTCTCTCTCACTTTGTAGGAATTATACCTTAACATTATCCTAGCCCTTTGCACCCCACAGCCAACTGAGGTATTGGCTTGCTTGATTTGATATTGTTGTCCAACTGGGGTGTAAGGGTGGGTTTGAATTTGGAGGTATAGTGGCCTGTGCAGCAGGGAAAAAGAACTATCAGCAATGCTGTTATTGCATTGTAAATTCATTTTCTCTCTTCTTTTTTCCCATAAATTTTATGGTGAACATCAATAAACTAACAGAATCTCATGATTCTGACAATTGCAGGATGCCGATCACAGTGTATATGTATGATAAGGATGCGGGTGGCCTTATATCAATTGCAGAGTATGGCCAAGAATATGGCAAGGAAAATCCTATCAGAGTTCTCTATCATGGATTTGGCCACTATGATGCTTTGCATCTACCTCGAAATAAGGACGGTAGATCAAAACTGTAGTCTTGATATATTTGATAGAAAAAGAAGACGGGGTTACCAGCTCCTGGTAAGTTGAAACGTAAGCCCACATCACATAGCTATTACATGTTACAATAAACAAGCTCAGCAAGATACTAAAGATGATTAGTGTCATGTTATGATTATAATAAATAATTGCACAATAATTATCATCATTAAAATTATCCATCATATTTGTCTTGGAGAAATCATGGAACAAAGCTTTTATGAATGAGAAAAGGATGATTGGAAACAGAGTAAATCTCACTTTTAACCATTGCGATCGTGTGATAAACAAGAAACAATTTCAGTAAAAGGTGATTGTTGATCGCAAGAGTATATTGGTTGAGAGTGGTTATGTAGGAATTGCTTTCCTGTTTCTAGTAAAAGTAATGATAATAACCAGATCGCCTAAGCCATTTTGAATTTCTGGAGATGATGTGTTAAATCAATCTTCTTCTTCTTCTTCTTCTTCTTCTTTTTTTGGTGTGTGTGGATAACGAGATAACGACCTCCTGTCATCAGTTAATCTCTCATTTATTAGTTATTGCAACTTTTAACAAAAGTGTTTTCAGTCAGTCATTGAATATGTTATAACTTAAAAAACCGTAGTAGCCATCCAAAAAACGAAGCACTTCGGTGAACATAAGGAGAATCTACTACTGTTATTTTATATATATATATATATATATAAACAGAGATTCAAACACAAATGGTTATATCAATAATTTTCACTCAACAATTCTTATTCAACAGTTTTTACTTGAATATCTCTTAGATTTTGTTACCCCCATAATCCATGGATAACTTAGGATTGTACACAAGTGTCAATATCAGTAATTACAAGAAGGGATCTTAATATCAATTTTGTAACCCACTTTTTGATGTACCTTAGACCCGAAGACAATTAACAATTAAGAAGTCACGTTCTCTACATAATCAATTACTATTTTGTAAAACACACGTGAACTTGTCTAATTACCTGTTCTAAGAATAAACGCCCACGATCATATAATTGTTATAGTTTATAATGGTCAAGTTAGAAGATTACAAAACGGGAAGGCAAGCTCACAAAAGGAGAGGATAATTTTTTTTTTTAAAAATGTTGTTACGGTGCTAAATCATTGTATTATATACATTTCTTTCAACTCAAAACTCAACTTTAAACACTAAACACCATTCTTATTCATTATTACCGTTTGGTTTGATTGAAATGATCGCCCGTAGGTTATCGCGGGCAGGCAATATACTGACATTCCTGACTTTTGTCCTATTTTTCAAAAGATGAAGTTCCGAAAATTGGGAGTAAGTTGTTTGCTTGATGGCTTCTTGGAGGTAAAAAATTGGTGTCAACGTATTACGCACTAACTGTTATTTTATCTGAAGGGAAAAAAAATATTTATGTACGAGAGTATGTAACTTAATACTGAGGGATATTTTAATTGTTTTAACAATGTTTAATAAATAAATTATGTACTTGTTTATGAAAATATTATAACCGGGTCTAAGAGAGGTTTAGGTGTAATAGTTTTATCATGTTAGTATAATTGATTAGATAAAATTATTTCATTAATAAAATGAGATAAATATATTTATTAGTGAGAAGTAAAAAAATTTAATAAAAAATCTTACTATTTAATTAATATAAAAAAATTTATAAATTTTTTTTTATCTTATTAATTGAATGATTTCAATGTATCAACAATATTGATGCAGTGAAATCATCTTACCTAAGCTCTCTTCTTTGTTAGTGTTTTACACAGTCCATTTTTGTTTTTGTTTTCCATAAACAAGTAGAATTCATCATACATGTCAAGTTGTCGTTTTATAGAAATGATATTTTTAAAAAATCAAAAGTGATTTTTTATTTTTATTTTTAATTATTATTATTATTTCAGTTACAAAGAGCGAATATAATATAAGATTGTTTTCTTTGTTTTTAGAAAATAATACAAGAAATAAATTTTAAAAAACAAAAGAAAGAACATAGCTCGACTCCCTAACACAAATTCTCCCTTCTTCTTGATCAAATTAAAATCGCGTATTTTAATTAAGATTTCAATATTGGCATATGTTATTATTGAATTATTATTGTCACAAAATAAAAATATAAACTTTTAAAAAATAAAAAATAAATAACTTTATTAAAAATTATTGTTACAATTTTTTTTTTTATTTTTGTTCATTGATGGATGTGTAAGGACAAGCATTTTACCTATAAATTTGTAAAATCATTAATATTTGATTTTCATGGAATGAGTTTGATATATTTTTTAGCATGTTTGAGATTGCTTTGGAAAATAAAAAATTAAAACTCATAGTGAGTTTGGAATAAATATAAGTACGAGTAAATATTTATAAATATTTGTATCGAGTATTCAGGAGTATTTGATTTTTTATTTTTTATAGCACTATTATTTTTAATTAATTAATTTTTTAATAATTAGCTTCAAATTTTTAAATAAAAATTAAAAATTACATGTATTTATACCAAGCCCTAGGGGCTT